>OY757926.1:59750405-60167059 GCA_963585895.1 Sepioteuthis lessoniana | reverse complement strand
TCTTTAATTTTTACTCGATGGTCCGCTGGGATTGAAAAGCCTACAATTCTATAGGTTCTCTTTTTCTTTTAACTATTACAAGGTCTGGTCTTCTAACTGGGATTAGATGGTCTGTTTGTATTTGAAAACATCAGAGAATTTTATGCATCTCATTCTTCAGGATAGATTCTGCTTAGTGCATAAACTATTTGGCAATATGGTCAAATTTCAGTTTCTTCCTCAATTCCCAGCCGATCATCTTCCTCACCATTGCGTGTCTCCTCTTGTACTCTCTTTATTTCACTTTGCTGCATTAGCTTATAATGTGATTAATTGTTTCGTCTCAGTCACCGCATAAGCTACATTTGCAATTCTATTAAGTTTTATCTATTTTTGCTTTAACATAGTTGGTCTATATGCCGTTATTTTGTTCTTCTATCACAGCAGATTCAGTTGCCTACTTTGTTCAATACTGATGACTCTTCTTCCTCCTTATTTTCTTTACCCATATAATCTGTCTTCCTCATCTCTCGGATGTAAGGCTTTATGTATCATCATTAGCTTTATTGTCCTTTGATCCATTTGTGGAAGTTTTTCCTCGTCTTTTTCAAGAATGGCCCCGAGTTCCATACAAGAGGGACAGCAAAGGTATTTATCCCTTTAATGAGATTTCTGTTGCAAATTATGGGTCTTTACTACCATTGTTACTATTATTATTAAAATGCTGAAAAGCTTTAAAAAATGGTTAAAATGAACGTTAGAGTTTGAGACGCTTCTCCAACAATTTAAGTAAAAAAGTCAATTATCAGTAAAGGGAAAATATTGTTAAATTAATATAAATTATTAACATAAATTATTCTACAAAGAACTAATCAAAATTAAGCAAACCCTAATAGATAATAAATTCCACAACGACACCATAAATAAACAAATGAAAATAGATTTAGAAATCTATGAATAGTAACTTAAACAATAATCCTAACAAAAATAAGAATAGCATCAATGTATTTTACAATAATCAAATATGCTCAAACAATAAGCAAGAGAAATCAGTCATTAAAAATAAAACTAGATACATATCACCAACAGATAGCAGTAAACGGCATTTACGATTTATCATATACTACAAAAAAATAAGTAGTCAATCTGATCGCCTGTAAAAACCCTACAATGCAGTATTACTCTTGTGGATCAATCCGCACGTACATTGGGAGATTGCATCTCCAACAGAAATAATAAAAACAACACTTCATTCTTATATCTGGAAGGAAAATCAATAATTGTATTTCGTAATAGTGCCAACAGAAAAATATAAAATATTTTAGAGAAACATACTATTATATTAGCTTAAAATAGAATTCTTTAAATCTTAAATTATATTCAATCTTAATCTATGAAATGTTTTCTCGGTTGCTAAATTTTGGAAGAATATGTGACCAACAATAATCTACAAATTTTAGGTATGAACAAACATTTGACAACTTTTAATAGTCCCCCTAAATTGGGTAATTATCAGATTTTAATGGAAAAGTCTGTAATTAAATAGAAAAAGTTTGAGCTTTATTCTAAAAAAATATTTACAATCAGAATTTTGGAGTCAGCATTGCTTAAAATTCCTTTATTGATGTATGTATATAGCGTAAAGTCAGCGACCGTAGTCGAGGGTGACCCGAAGACACCTTTTTCAATAGCTACAACACCGAGGGCGCTGCTTCTTCCCTACGTACTCCTCTACATATACATATATATACGTACTCCTCTACATATACATATATATACGTACTCCTCTACATATACATATATATACGTACTCCTCTACATATACATATATATACGTACTCCTCTACATATACATATATATACGTACTCCTCTACATATACATATATATACATACTCCTCTACATATTCATATATACATACTCCTCTACATATTCATATATACATACTCCTCTATATATACATATATATAGATACTCCTCTATATATAGATACTCCTCTATATGTACATACTCGTCTATATATACATATATATATACATATAAATACATACTCCTCTATATATATACATATATGTACATACTCCTCTATATATACATATATGTACATACTCCTCTATGTATACATATATGTACATACTCCTCTATGCATACATATATGTACATACTCCTCTATGCATACATATATGTACATACTCCTCTCTGCATACATATATGTACATACTCCTCTATGCATACATATATGTACATACTCCTCTATGCATACATATATGTACATACTCCTCTATGCATACATATATGTACATACTCCTCTATGCATACATATATGTACATACTCCTCTATGCATACATATATGTACATACTCCTCTATGCATACATATATGTACATACTCCTCTATATATACATATATATACACACTCTATATATATATATACATACTCCTCTATATATACATATATATACTCCTCTATATATACATATATATACTCCTCTATATATACATGTATATACTCCTCTATATATACATGTATATACTCCTCTATATATACATGTATATACTCCTCTATATATACATGTATATACTCCTCTATATATACATGTATATACTCCTCTATATATACATGTATATACTCCTCTATATATACATGTATATACTCCTCTATATATACATGTATATCTATATACACACACAAAACACTATATATAAATCTGTACATATATATATATATATATATATATATACACACACACACACCCATATTTATGTATATATATATATATGTACACACACACAGGTACGTATATGTATACACAGACGTATATATATATATAAGTATATTGATGAAGACACATAGACATCATACATAGATACATAAACGCAACCATATAAAGACATAAATTATTGAAATTTACGATAAAAAAATAATCAATCGTAAATGAGATTTTCGAAGTCACAGAATTGCATTAAGGTTCGAATTATTCTTTTGGTATTGTTCGGTAACCCATCTCTAATCCTGAATTTATGCTTATAAATAATGTTAAGAGCTATATGTAAACTAACCTAATGTTCAGAGGATTTTATTTTAATCAACTAGATATTTTAACGGATTACTTAGAATTTGATAAAATTACCCTATGTCTACAAGTGTTCAAATTAAGTTGGGGAAGACCAGAAAGTAGTCCTAAATACTTCTTTTAAGTCTTAAATAAAATTAGACTTCAGGAAAAATTGTAAAATCACAGTTCATTCATGCTATACATATAAAGTACAAAATATTTTTACAGTACGCACCTTAGTTTAGTTTTTTTAAAACACTTTTCAAGGCACATAGTAGGTAATAAATAGAATGTCCTACACTTTCCGAATTCAATGTATCTAATGGCGGTTAGATTACGAAAATAGAGAAATTTGTGCGTTTACACACAAATTTCTCTATTTTCGTAATATATATATTGCAGGAGGTGTAGAGAGAACTAGAACTCTAAAACTTATATATTCAGCTATTCTAAAGCAGTATTTTACCGTCCAAAATTTGATTGAAAATTACTAAACTTCCTTTACTATTTCAAGTTCTTCACGTAATCAGTATACATTCATACATTTTAAGGAAAAAAAAGAGTACTCCACGAACATCCACAAAAAGGCAGGAAAAAAAAGGAAAAGGTTGTTTAAAAATGAAATTCATAAAAGTTAAGATCAGCACTGACAAGTACAATAAGTGTCAAGATGAATGAAATTAATTTTTTCTTTTATCATGGACCCTGTTGTAAATAAAGACGAGAGATTTATTTTTAGGACGAGTTTTTTGTGGGGGTTTTTTTTTGGGGGGGGGAATTTAAATTTTCAACTTGATCATCATCGTTAACTGGAAAACATGTTATGACAAGAGTATATTAAGTGTTCGCTTAGTGTTGTATGAATCTTTAAATACAACTTAATCAATTTACATTTGATGAATGGTGTAACAACCAGCAAAATACTTTATTTTGTTGGGGATAAATCGTAGTAGTAAACAAAAACAAAAAAAAAAATCTAGGTAAACTCAAATATATATTTTTAAACCCCACAAATTGTAACTTTTTTCTCCTTATACTAAACAAGAAATTGTTGTCCTTAAGAGAAACATCTAGTTATATATTGTCTGTACATGTAAAAAAAAAACAAAAAAACTTTTCTTGAAATAATTTAAGCGGAATGAAAGATAAAATTTTCAGACTGATAGTAGCATATTTAAGGTACGCAAGAGTTCTTTTTTCTAAACAAATATTGAATAAAAAGGATGTGACTGACAAGAGTTATCTTATTCTGAGTTCGTTTTTTCTCTCCAATCGCTATGTGTATAGTTTAATTTATTAAAGAATTGATCAAAAATTTATTTATTGATTTTAATAGCTTTGCCATATTCAAATTTATTACAAGAAGTATATGGAAACTTCACTATCAGTAGAAAAAACAAAGAAAAACTAAAATAATAAAATTTAATTTATCTATAAGACTGAAGAAAATGGCGAAGAAATCAATAAATTGTAACGATGCTGATTATCAAACATGACCATTTTATAAAATAAACTAGTTTATAAAAATAAAACGTTTATTTCGATACAAAAATGTCTTACAAAAATATCAAATGTAACAACGCAAATTCAACAAGGGAGCTCTCCGAAATAAATTATATTCTTTTACATGAATTAATTACAATCTGAATTTGAAGACGTAGAAAACGAGTAACCTTTTATAAATAATCATACTGTTATAGTTGAAAGTTAAAACATTATAATATTAGAAAAAAGGATTCAGAAAAAAATCGAACGTATAAGAAACCATCTGGTAAGAAATATGGCAAAAAAAAAAAGAAAAAAAAAAAAAAAGAAAATTATGAAGTTATTAAAAAAAAAAAAAAGAAGAAAATATAGTAAAGCTCAGTTTTTTAAATTTTCATTTTATGCCAATTCTTTTGTTTTTTGCCAACTCATGAGTAAAATAAATATTTGATTGACAATTAAATAAACATAAAAAGAAAATGAAAAATAAATCTCATTAAAAATTAAATGAAAACAATATCATTTTAAACCTAAAAAAAATTACATCATCAAATCTAACATTTCTAATAAATTCTTAAATCATAGAAAAATAATAATTTCCACTACTATTTTAAGGATGGAAAGTCCACAGATCAAAAGAATTAGATCTTATTTTCTAAAATGTCTCAAGAAAATTACGACTACTAGAGAGAAGCGACATTGATACTACACACACGTGTGGAGGGAGAAGGAGCTGACCTTAAACCTAAGAATAAGGTTACTTTCTTCCGACAAATAAGTTTATATCTAGATTAAAACATTTAAATTTCTAAAACTAATATGATAACCTAATATTAAAACAATATTAATATTTAAATGACATTGGTAAGAAAGAAAAAAAATCAAAACAATATATATATATGCGTATATTCCTCACCTGAAGTTCACACCAAGCCACAGATACACCAGTTTCTGTATCCAGACCTTTGTAAACAGTTTTAAAAGATCCACGGCCTATTTCAACATCAAATTTAAGAAATCGCCCGCACATAGATGTTGAAACAGCTCTGTCATCGATTTCTTTTTCTTTTTTAGAGTTTTCGCTCTCTTCCTCCCTACGGAATTCAGAGATTCTATCTGTGCCATCCAGATATTTTCGTTCATCATCAATATCCGATATTGTGTGGCCTTTACTTTTTTCCTTCTCCGAGGCAAAGCCACTATCGACGGACATTTCACCCAGGTCGTGATTGAAATCTCCTTCCAGTATCTGGACGATTTTCGCTTGATCATCTATAGTCACCGATCGTTTTCTACGCTCATGCTGCTGTCCCGGCATATCGGGTTTGCGTATCGTGTTGGGACGTTTCCCACTGACTAAATCCGCCTTCTTGTGGCTCTCCGTGGTCGCACTCTTCTGACCGGGGCTGTCATCCGCACTGCCGCTGCTAGTAGTGGCCACCACTTTGGCCTTCCTAAAATCTATCAAGCTACTCGTCCTCACTTTAGTGGCCTTCTCACCGGCCGACTTATCCTCCTTGTTGCTGCTACCGTTGACCGGGGGTTGTGACTCCAGAGTGCAATCTGGCAGACTCATTGATCTGTCCCGGTTGCTACTCAAATCCCTAACCTCTCGCTCCAACGGATGCGACAATCGCTTCCAGAATGCAGATTTCTTTGAGGAGACTATTTTGCCGCTACCTCCTCCTCCGCCGCCACCGCTGCCGCCTCCACCACCACTGCCACCGCCCCCTCCTCCGTCTTTACCGCCATCTAGTTTCTTGTCTCTGATGGCTACTGATCGGCTGCTGCTTGTGTTGTGGTGGTGGTGGATATTTGGGTCCAGCGATGACGACGAATGACGACCAGTGACCAACCTCCGGTGAGAAAACTTGGTACCCATTTCGCTCGTCCGACGACCGAGACGAGATAATGTCGTCCGTGAATGTGTCGATTGCTTCAAGGTCCGTTCATTGGGACTCAAGGAATCTCGGATCTCGCCGTTGACAGCGGCTTTACTCTTATGCATCTTTACTTACTAATCAACTAATATTCCACTTATCCAGGGGGCCACCTACTCAGTTAAAATTACGTTTTGTTATTACCAGTATTTTATGAATAAATTTAATATATTAATTAGTATCATATAAATAATGCACACGCATATATCATATATATATATATTTATATATATAATAAATGCTTGTTCGGGCGAAGTCAGGGACAAAAGAATCAGTAGGTACCTAATATACACATTTTAAACTTTAGAGACGAGGTCTAACGTAGCACAGGGTAAAAAGAAAAAACAGAAATAAGACTCGGAAAGTTAAGAGATTTTTTTTTCAGTTTTATATTATAATACGACGTATAATGCGTATAAATAATATATAGATTTAAGAAAACACACCTGAGAGAGAGAAAGAAAAAAGAAAAAAAAAATGAGTGAAAAAAAAAAAAAAAATGAAAAGATAGAAGGATGAAAAAGGGGGAAAGGAGAGACTTCAAGAGTCGGTTATGAACCTTAGAAACTTCATTTGGGAACACGTCCTTCTTTTTATAATAAATAAGGGAGAATATCTTTTGGAGACAGGAAAAAAGAAGTAAGGAAACATCCTTTTGAATTATTAACTTTCATCTTCATCATCCTCTTTTTTCCTGATGTCCTGAGAATGATGATGATGATGACGATTTAATATTTTTGTTTTTAAAAAGAGGTCTACAAAAAAGACCAAAGATTTTTTTCTTTCTTTTCCAAGAGGGAATATTTTTAAGAAAAAGAATCACAACCAGATAAATGGTGGTGTCTTTTTTTTTTCCTTTGTGAGGATTTTTTCTGGGGGATTTTAAAGAATAAAGAGGCTAAGTTTTAAATATTTTACCCCGTTTTTATTTTTATTTTTTTCTTCTTTTCCTTTTAACTCGATTTTGTATGTGTTTATGTATATATATTATTTGAAACCTAGCCACAATTGAGACAAGAAGAGTGTCTCAACAAAATGTCATCGACGTTTCTAATTTTTCCACTCTTCCTTCTTTTGCCTGCGCTGGAACAGCGGAGGCTGTAGCCAACATTTTTCAAATGAAAATCAAAAGAAAGCAGACACATCCTCTCCGTTTAGTAATATTAGATCCCACAGAAATCTGTTACGCATAGCATTAATTGAAAAGGGTGAAAAATACGGGAGAATACTCCTTTTTTTTTCTTCCTCTGACTGTTGTTGCGTTTTAGACAGCTTTCAATTTTTCTATCCTTATAATAAAATTAGTTAACTATATATATTATATATATATATTATATATATATTATATATATATATATGTGTGTGTGAACGCTTTTTAAGTATAAATCAAGATATGTAAGCTGATATAATCAGCTATGCTGCAGAGTATCGAACAGGAAAGGTGGAGAATATACAAGAAGACCGGAGTTGGATGGAGGAAGTAAGATTCCAAGGACTTTTCTGCAAGTAAAGAATATATTGTGAACACAAAAATAAGGGGTGTATTAAAAGGTACTTATAAATATCCGTGTAGTCCCCAACGTTTGGGTAATGCAAAGAAAGAGATATAATCGAAGAAGGAAAAGATTTTTTAAAAAATCTCAACTGTCAGCAGTAGTTATCGTTGTCAGAACGCCCGAATAATAATCGCATCTTTCTGGAAGAATAAATGTCTCCATGATGTCTTTTTTTAATTTTTTTCTTCTTTCTCGTTAGTAGACGTGTGTGCGTTTAAAGTAGGTGTTATTATATAATATATATATCCAGGAATTATATAGAATCGAAATCCACAGTGAAAATATCCATTTCCACGACGGGAAAAACGTAAACAAGTTGGATAATCATGAATCTTGCTCGTAAACACCAGTATGGCGGCCAGAGACAGGCATTTGGAATTAGTGCACCAGCGACAAGGGAGAAAGAGAGAGAGACATATACACACTAACGACTGAGTAGAAGAAAGCTAGGGGGTTGCACTTTTGGTGGGGAGGGATTAGGACAGGCTGATCACTGGCTATCTTTTTTACGCCATTTTTATCACAATCAGAAGGAAAATTACATAATTATGTTATTTCGTTCAAAACTTTTACAGTTTTGACCAAACTATCAATGATTTCACTTCATATTTTTGTTTGCACTATATTCTTTCTAGTGGCTGACGGCGCATGAATTTCGCTGGTTGCAGCCATAAAGTTGCAGTGTGCTCTGCCGGATATCCGCATTTGGTTTGCTCAGGAATACGAAAGTATAATGTAGCAACAACAACAATAACAAAAAAAACAACACAATAATAGTGATGATGATGATGATGAGTAGGAGGATAATAATAATAATAATAATCTGACGAGGCTATCGTCAATTTCAAAACGAGGCTAACCAACTGACTATAATAATTATGACGACGATTGGCGTGCCATTTTCCTATAATTTTTTTCGTCTTATTCTTCTCCTTTTTCCATCTCTTTACATCATCATCTTCTGTATATACTTTGCCATCTTCAATATTATTCACAAATTATCTTGTCATAGTCTTCACATTGTTCTTATTTTCCCCCTTTTTTAGTTATTCTAAATCGAGAAGAAATCTCTACTACTATTACGACAAAATGCAATCGTTAGAAGACTGTAGATCGGTTCGCAAGGTCTGAGTATCGTCTCCGGTGCTGGGTTAGTGAGGCTGCTTACCATGTACTTATTTAAAAAAAAAAATACGAGTTTTCATAGATGAAAATGCGTATCTTTTTCTTAACCAAGCCTCATGTTCAGAATATACTGGAAAGGCAGATTATTGGTCGTATGACCTGCGTTTATTTTTTTTGTTTTTTTGTCGTATTGGTTACTCAAACAGTTAAGAGAAAAGAAAAAAAATCTTTATTTTAAAATAATCAAAAAAAAAAAAAAAAGATTCATGTTATGATCTCTTTGTGATTTTAATTTAATTAATTCACACCTTAAAAAAGATGTTTAATTTTTTTTCCCCATTATATCACCTTGTTTCTTTTAGTTTATATACCCGTTGATTTCAAAATGAATGAATGAGACATTGACTTTGCCTTGGAAGGACAAAAAATAATTACATAGAGAAGGCATTGTTTGCCAGGAACTGTTTTAAGATATGGCTACTTGGTGAAAAAAAAAAAAATTAATATATTTACTTTTTTAAAAAATTGAAAAAATTTTATTGCGATTTAATCACCTAACCAGTCTGGCATTTAAAAAAAATTTTTTTTGCACACTCAGCCAAAACAAGGAAGTGCAAAAGAATAATTAATCTCTAAAGCAATTCTTTTCTTTGTTTTCTTTATCTAATTCGCTTTTTCTGACTTACGGTAAAATTGTCCAAAACTTAGAACTTGCCGATATCTGCTTCTCTAAAATGGCAGGCCGGCTCGGTAACTTGTGTGCATAAATCGCAAAAAGAAAATATGTCGTCTACTTTTATTTATCTATTTTTCACCTGTTGTTGTTGTTTTTTTTTTTTTTTTTCATAGAACAGTTTCTGGCACATATTGACCTCCACTTCTATTTCCAGGTTATATTTTTAATGCGAAATCAATTCCTATGTCATTTTTAAAAACATCTTTCTAATTCTTTCAAATGCTAATTTTAATTTTTTAATTTACAAAATGTCTTGAATGTAATTAATAAAAATTTACCATTTATTTATTTATTTTAACAAATCATTTTTAAGTATTAAAAGCGAACCAAATTGAGAAAAATAAAACTTTTCATTAATTTTTGAAATTTTTCTTTAAATTAAAAAAAAAGTTTTTATGACGAACATTAAAATTAATTTCATTTTTTTTACAATATGAGATAGGTAAAAAAAATCTATCTTATCTCCTAGATATGGCAGAAGTGATAGGTTGAGTTAACAAGTAATATCGATTATCCTGTTACTTCCGCGCCATCCTGTATTTCATTCATTTAAACATGCATGTCTTGTTTTGTTTGGTTTTTTTCCTTAGTAAAATTTGATTCAATATCTTTTCTAGTTCAGAATGATATTTAAAAAAAAAACACATTGTTCAAGATCTTTCCTGACTAATTTTTTTTTTTTTAACCTTAACTTGCCCTTAAACCGTAAGACACTACGAAGAAAAATCGGGGTTTTGAGGAAATTAAAAACGAGAATTTCGTAGAGAAATCTTTCAACTCTATTCAATCTCAACCTTTTAATGAATGAAGAAATATTTGAATTCGAACGGAAAGAATCATCTGGAACATTTTTCCTACCTTTCTGTTTAAACCAATCATTTACACACTGAAACAGATGATAGGTGATTAAAAACGTTCAGTGTGTGTGTGCAGACTCCAAAAATCTATAATTCAGTTGCAAATTGAACTGGAAATTGTTTTATTTTCCTAAGAGTATTTAAATTTTTTTTAATAAAAAAATCTTGATATAATCTGTTTTGTTAATTTTTACGGTTATACACAAACACAAAGACTTAGACTTTAGGGGCTGCAATCCAGGCGTCACCAAATATCCAATGTACGGTTGCATGCTGAATCAATGTAACTAATCTAAATTATCTGTTTAAAAAAGGGTTCAGTTAATATATATACAGGATGCTCCACATATTACCTTGTGTTTTACCTAACATTTCTGTTTGATTATTTGTGGATATTTTTATATTAATTTTTTTTAACAAAATGAACAGCTTTCTTGAATTATTAACAAAAATTTTCCAATTTTGGATTTGTAGAGATTTAAATTTTAAAATCCCTCGGAAACTTTTTGGTCACAATGAATATATATATATATATATATATATATATATATACTAAATTAAAAAGAAGCAATTTAGCATATAACACTACAAGCTTCTGGTATCTAAACCCTTGTAGTAAACAGTGGATTAACTTAATTCACTCATGCTAAAACAGCACTTGTGATTTACTTTCGTTAACGTGACTAAAGAGATTATAATCGATTGGTTATTTATGGCGTGTCAACCCAAGTTGGGTTATTTATCACTAAAGTCAGTTTTATTTATTACTCTATTTGCATGGAATTGTATGATTTTCAGGAATTAATCTAATGATCGTTTGTAAACAATTATATTCACTATTCATAATACAAAATCTGCACACAGTTATGATTTCAAGTGTTACTATTTGATGCTAATAATTTGTTCACAATTATATAGTTTCAAGTAATTCCAGCTATTTATATGGTTTTAATTAACCAATAATAATAATCCTTTGTTAAAAAAATTATAGCTTCAAGTATCTATTCTTAATAATAATTTATACACAGTTATATGGTTTCAAGTATTTCAAGCAATAATATGGCTTCAAATAATTATTCCTATTTAGTAATAATGAATTGTAAACAATTCTAGATTCAAGTATTCCTATCTAAGACAAATAACTTTCGAACATCTATTTGACCTATAGATGGGACCCAAACAGGTGTTACCCTTCTGGGTCTAAGTGAATCTTGGAATAATAGTAATGAAGCGATACTCGACATTCTCCAGAAGTCCTGAACCCGAGCCTTACCACCGGATGCAATTTAGTATCGTATAAAGAACATAATTTTTTTGTTGTTGGGGAGACCCCACTGTAGGGGATACAGTCGGTGTATTCTGAGCCTTGCCAACTGGGCCAAAAATATAAGTTTCTTCAAGATGTAAAATCTTTAAGAATTACAACGGCACAAGTACAACAAAAAAGGCATGGTCTCATGGTAACCGAAAACCATGTCCTCAAAAACTTACTGATATTTTTGAGAAGTTATTGACCAAGATAATGAAAAGCAAATGTTTAGATTTTAATTGTTAGCCCTGTAAAAGATAATTTATCATTAACGTTATTTCTCTTGAAAATATTAATAGGAACTCGCTGCCAAATGAGTCTTCAAAGTCTTAATCCTGCATTATGAAAAGCACTTGTTATGGTAAAATATCTTTCTAGTTTCTTTATAGTATACATTTATCTAACCACTCTGCTTCGTTCAGGATATGACACAAGATAAATTTTAAGCGGAGTACCGTGGGTTCAATCCCAGGTCAAATCATACCAAAGACTAAAAAAATGGTACTTGATACTGTCTTGCTAAATACTCAGTATTAAAGGTAAGGATCAAGGGTAAAGTGGAGCAATCCAGTGAATGGAGGAGCACCCTCCCCTACAGCTCGTTGTTGTTGCTATTGAAAAGAGAGCCTTCGGGTCACCCTCGACTACGGTCGTCAAATTTACTTTACTTTACAGCTGGTTTGAATTCAGAGTTTTCCTTCTTCCATAATGGTTGCCATACTAAGGATAAAGAGCCTAATCTGTTTTACTATTCAGCCATCGCTGGGAGTGAGAAACGAAAATAGATTCATGTTTTTCCCAAGTGGGAAGTGAAACGCAAACAGCCTTTTCTAGGTTTTAGACTCAGATCACCGATTCCATTTGCTTCGACGATAACTGCTACGCTAAGTGCGCTTTCTTTATTGTAAATTGGTTTGGTTTCTTTATTTAGTGGCATATCAACCTTTACCAACCCCTCCGCTCGGGCAGGATATGACACAAGGTCAATTTTTTTTTAGCGGAGTTTAACAGGTTTGAATTCAGAGTTTTCCTTCTCCTAGACTAGTTGCCTCACCAAGGCTGAAGAACATAGTCTGCCCTACTATTTACCCATAGCTGGAGGGAGAATAATTGGATTCATACCTTTTCCAAGGGTATTAGTGCTATGTGAAATGCAATCAGTCTCGTCCAGGATTTGAACTCGTGTCGCCGTGTCCATTTCCTACGACGATAACCATTACACCACGGGCACCTCCTCTTTGTGGGTTATTTAATGCCAAAACCATCCTTGTAGAAGAACACTAGTAGTACAATGTAATCCATAGCTGTTGAGAGGAGAAGGGAGTTTATTTCTTTCCGAAAATGAACGTAAAAGCGCAACTGGAGTTCGAATTCGCTTACTTTGAGTTCGCTATCCAACACTTTAGCGATTACGCCAAAAGTAAAAAGAAGATGAAATTAGCTCTAAGTTTGGGTTGAAAAAAGATTTCTGTAATCCTATTCTGGGAAAGCTTGCTCTCGGAAGGAAAAAAAAGTTACAAGAGGTGACTGACAGTGAATCTGGGCTCCATAGCAAAAAGAGTTACCTCATTCCACCCTGCTAAATATTACATACAGATATGTTCAATCTTAATCTGATATTTGTTTTTAAAGTTATATGTCTCAAAAATATAGAGCAATCTATTGGATTGTTTAATTTCAGTGATACGGAACACTGAACGAATCAAGCTTACTAATAATAACAGCTGGTATTCGTGGTGTTAAAAATAGTCATGGTGGTATTTGTTCGGTATCCCACAATATCAAAATACGACAAAAGGCCTTTTAACGTAGGAGCTAGGCGCAGGGTTGTAGCCAACACATACTTGGCGGTTCCAAAAATGCCTTGGGCCTCGTCAGCATTCCTCTAAAAAGGGGGCCTCAGGTGCTAGGCGATAAACTGAGCCATTCCGGAGCAGGTTAGGAATCAAGTCGTGCCGGGTGGTTATATTTGTCCGCCTCTGGGGGCCATCTCCACAGGCTTTACCTGCATGCAGGACAAAATTTATTGCTTGGTGTCTGAAGCGCTCTATTAAGGGAGCGCCAACGGTGTCAAGTATTTTTTGCATCTGCCGCACATGAGTCGCGATTTGAGCGCGGTCCCCACCATAAAACGGCCTTGTACCATATCCTGACACGGTGGGATGTCAGATAAATACCAGTCATAGGCAAACTCCTGTCACGCTTCTTCCAAGCTATGGGTTAGTGTCACTACTGTTCTTCTACAAGGATGACTTTGGCATTAAATAACCCTCAAAAGTTGATATAACAAAGAGACCAAAGCAAAATACTTTTGAATTTTCAATAATATGCCAGAAATACACTGGGATTCGGTTCATCATAACAATCATCGTCATCAGTCTCGTAAACCCAGGTAGAGCCGGTTGTAGAGGCACCACTGAAGACTCTCTGAAAATCACCCGACATCTATCTCAGTCGTGTGTTGCACTCTACGACTCAGCATGTCCATTTCCGGATGTTATCTTCCCACCTCTTCGGCTGCTGCCTCTTCGTCTTCCTCACAGAACTGTGACTTGCTGGATTTTTTTTTTTTTTTTTTTTTTTTTTTGTCAGGGCTGATGATTCCGTCACATGTCCACACCATATCATTTTTCTTTTCTTCCCAATGTGACGCAGGTTTGTCATGTGACCCAAAAGTTGCAGTTATTCTTTTTCTGGCCTCTTCATTTGTGATGTCGTCTTTGTATGAGATGTTCAAGATCTTAGGATAGCATCTCATCTCAAAGGCTTCAATGCGTCTCTGGGAGTCAACTGTGAGGGTCACGGATTCAAGAGCACTCAGAAAGATTGGGATAGCAGATGTACACGCTCCAGTTATAGGGTCCAATTAGTTACCACATACACATAAAAAACAATAAAATGGTAACCATAGCTCTAAGCATCATTGAATAAAGGGATGAAAGATGGGAAAATAAAAACGACATTATCATATGATCATCATGAACTTTACAATTATGATGCTTTAGCATATAAATTTTATCCCTAAGTTTGATGATATTTAGGGTTCGTACTTTGTTCTCATCATACCAGTGCTTGAAGTATATTAAAATCCTGTGGGGGATTAAAAAGAAATTGAATATATATATATATATATATAAAATCCATAAATGCAAAAAGTTATAGTTTCCCAGGAGGCCTCTGACAGGAAGTAAAATTAGTGCATGCTTCGATCTAAAAGACCTTTTTTCTCTCTGCTGCTAGTAGGGAGAGCACATGTCTGTTGAGTCCTGAACTTAGCAGCACATTGTGTCTCTCTAACTGCTGGACATATCCACTAAACAACACAATAGACACTCGAACTTGTAATTTCTGAAGATGATTCTATAATATACTTCAATGCCTTGTCTGAGGAAAACATGACTATTTCTACTGGTTCAGGAAAATATTCTCTCACAACAGAATAGTCGTAAACCCCAAAAATAAAATTTGAGTCAAAAGGTATCCTAGATTTTTTTTCCTTCCTTCCTTTATTCCCTTACAAATTCAACAGACAAAAAGAAGGCAACAAGTAAATGGGGCAAGAAGACAAAGGAGTCTAACACAAACCTTCAAAATCTCCTTGTAATACCAACGATATACCAATACCACGAATAAACCCTTCTTATAACCCATATACATGACAAATTCTAGAATTGCCTGAAGTAGATCCTATTTACCCAACCCCTCCGCTCGGGCAGGATATGACACAAGGTCAATTTTTTTTTAAGCGGAGTTTAACAGGTTTGAATTCAGAGTTTTCCTTCTCCTAGACTAGTTGCCTCACCAAGGCTGAAGAACATAGTCTGCCCTACTATTTACCCATAGCTGGAGGGAGAATAATTGGATTCATACCTTTTCCAAGGGTATTAGTGCTATGTGAAATGCAATCAGTCTCGTTCAGGTTTTGAACTCGTGTCGCCATGTCCATTTCCTACAACGATAACCATTACACCAGGGGCACCTCCATTGGTAGTTCAGCTGGGTAGCTGAAGTAGATCATGCATTTTGAGTTCAAAAACTTTTTTTTTTACTTACTTTGTATGCCTTACTTAAAGCAATTTTAAAGTTTTGCTCGTGCCATGGAATTTTTATGTGTTTTGAGCGCTGGTACGATAAGAACATTGTACATGCCCTAAACAATATCAACAAACCTAGGGGTAAAATAACAATATTTAACAGCAGTAAATTTTTGAATATTTGTCAAAACTTTTGTACTCACACAAAACAGATAACTTAATTAATGAAATATTCCAAGAATGAAAATTAGAAAGTATTTCTTAAGAATTATTCACTATTCTGGAATGCAAAGAAACGTTCACGACAAAGTATGATGTCACACAGCATTGTGTACAGTAATATGGAAACCTGTTTTTTAAACCTCAATGAAATTAGAGACCTGTTGGTGGGGCTTAAAATATGTTGACTGTACCCTTTGCAAAGGAGTAAGACCCTACCAAAAAAGTGGGTGTCCTAGGTATGACAAGTAAACTCTATGTAATGGTGAGGCTCCAGTTTTGGAGTACTGTGGAATGTGGAGCGGCATTACTCCCAGGTCCACTCTAACTCGTGGTGGTAGTAGCTGTTAGGATCCCATCCATGGGTCAAATTGATCTGTTCAAAAATTATTCATATTTGATGGAACTGTATGGAAAAAAAGGAAAAAAATCTCTTAAGAAAACAATAATACAAAAATGTCAATATGAATGCAATTCTCTAACCTATAGGCATCAAATAAACCTGAGATGAGTTAACATGTTTTTAATATCAATCAATAAATCATAATAAATGAATAAAATATCATAAGACTGAAAACTAGAGGTTACTTGTTAAGAATCTATAATTGTTCAGGAATGCAAAGAAATGTACTCAACAAAATTTGATGTTGCACAGCAATATGTCTTGTGTCACATCCTATCCGTGGCAGAGGGGTTGGGTAAATGCAGACTTTTTAAGAAGAAACTAGATTACATATATTCACTGCTAGAGTTTTTGTAGTTTTTTTTATCTACATTCATAACTCTTTTGTCAAGAATACAGGTTGTGGTAGCTATACTGAGTGAATCACATGATTATTTTAAAAACTAAAAACAAACTTATTGAGTGTTAGTGTTGAATAAACAAATTGAACAGGATATTGCTTTATTCCTAAATATGCACCAATTCTAGATAAGTACTAACTTGAGACGCGAATGTTTTAGTGAATTACAATAAAATTTACCTGGCCATTATCTAATGGGTAGAGTGTTCACCAATGGTCCAGGAGACTGGGGTTCAATCCCAGGTTGAGTCATACCACGACTCAAAAAATGGTACTTTATGCTGCTTTTCTTAGCACTCAGCATTATAAGGTGTGGAGCAATCCAGGGAATAGAGTGGCCCCATCCCCTATGCCTCAGTGTAGTAGCTATTGAAAAGGGAGCCTTTGAGTCATTCTCGACTAAGGTCGCCAACAACATACAAAAAAATATTCATAGACACCTCTCATGGTGTAATGGTTAACAAGTAAGACTTGCAAACCATTACTTGTGAGTCCGACTCTCATTAGGTGCACCATATATTCGTCTTTGTGCCACATTTAGGTAAAAGCCATAGCATTTTGGTAACAAGACAAATTGAAATTGTCGTGCCCTGTTACATTAAAAAAGGTATAAAACAAATGAGTGGATGTGAATATTGATGAGTTCCAAAAACTTTAATGAAAGCTTGAGAGAAAACCATGTACTGTGAGTTGTACAAAAGGAAGAAAGCAGTTGCGGATGTTAGAGCAGGAATTAAGCATCCAACTTGAAGTTTTGAGGACCAGTTGGTCTAGAAGGAATGAATAAATGATAAAGGAATGATCTCCTAGAGAAAACAATAACCCAAAAATTGGATGCGCTCTCATGTTGATGTTGGTCTGTTCTGCTGCTAGAATGAGTGAGGACGAGAGTGAGAGAGCGTTTGCGTGGCCTTTTATACTATCCGGGAAAGTCATCTGGGTAGAATGGCTTAAATCATCCTCATTAGACAAAAATATAAATCGAAACCTCAATGGCCAAAATAATTCCTGCGCTAAGCAATAAATTTGAAATTATTTCTTTCAGCCACAGCATTTTACGTGTATTGTTTAAATAAAAATGTTACTGTGATACACCATTTTTGCTGGGTCATGGCTGCATATGTCTTCTATACCACATACAAATTTGTTCAGGAATGAAAAGAAATGTGCACAAAAAAATGTCACTCATCATTGTATATGATATGGAATCTTATCTTTGTGCCAAGATGAGTTTGAGTCTTTTAACTTAAACTTTAAAACTAGAGTAGTATTTTGTTATCTGCCCCTTGAATTTAAATTGTTTACATTAACACAACGTGGTATGACGTCATAATTTGTTGTGTACATTTCTTTGCATTCTTGAATAGATACCAATTCTAAATAAGTACTGACTTAAATTTTTTGGTGACTTACAATAAAATGTTCTTGGACAAAACAGGTGGTGTAGTAGTTAGAAAGCTTAAACTTGCAAACCATTACTAATGAGTTGGAAAATCATTGGGTGCCTCATTTATACAGCCTTGTGCTACATCTAAGTAAAAAGCTTAGTAAATTACTGTAATAAAATGTTCATGCGACCTACCTTCGTAAATATGACATTTTACCCCTCTCCCGATTTTATTTTGGAGAAAGGAGATATTGAGTAAGAGTGTTGAATTATGGTATCTCGTAACTTTTTTTTATAGTAACTGTAGTAAATTTGGTATTTAATGACTTGCGACAGCAGTAGTTTGTAACAATGTGGGTTCATGTTTATTTGTGTTGGTAAAGGCAAAAACTGCCCTGTCCCTGTAGATAGGGTCAGGAAGATATCTGACTACTCCAAAACTTCCAAGGGAGTCCATGTGGCATAGTGGCTAATGTGCTAGACTACGATGATAGCATAGTAAGCGAGTTCAAACGCCAGTCTGGCTATTATGTTTATTTTAGAACTAATACCTTTAGTACCACTGCAGACTTTCTGCAAGGATGCCTTTGGCATTAGATAACCCACAACAGTTGATATGCCATTAAAGAAAGAAACCAAGCCATTACTTCCTTTTAGTGAAATGGGGGAGATACTGGTCTTGAACCAGAATCCCCAGAACTGAACTTTTTCTTTTTTTTTTTTTTTTTGAATCCTGCCTGAAGACAGAATGCAACTGAAGCAAATGACAGATATACCCAACTCTCATTCCAACCCAAAGTTTGTGGTTATGAAATTTAATTTTCCAGATGGCATTTTTCCTACTGGGACCTTGAAAAAATGGTTTAAGAAATTGTTGGTAATAAATGTAAAGGTGAAGGCTGGCATTTCTAAATTCTGTTGAACCTGCTCGAGTTTCCATTGCATTAAAGCCTTTGAGAAAGGCATGAGACCATTTTCCCAAGTGTTCTATCCTGTTACTACATATCTTAAGAAAAGTCTTTGGAAATAACAATAAATTGTGAAGAAAAGACATTGTCAGTGGTCAGAAATTAATGCAAGCATTACTGATAAAATAAATGCATTTTACATATATGTGTGTGTGTCTGTGTGTGTGTGTGTGTTTATGTGTGTATATGCTAGTGTATGTTTATGTAAAAATTTATACATGTGTATGCATGCTTACACATTATAAATAGATGTGTGCACATGTACAAAAATATGTGTATATATGTATAAATATATGTATGTATTTATATGTGTGTGTGTGTGTGTGTGTGTGTATATATATATATATATATATATATATTCACCATTATGTGTAATACACACACACACACACACACACTCACCACACACACACATATCTATACATTGATGTTAAATTTCTTTGTGAATAAGCTTTATTACAGACCATCTAAGGTGTTAAAACAGAAATGACTTTCAGCTTTCATTTAAAATTATGAATACAACTACATATATGTGTGTGTCTGTGCTAATGTACATGTATATATATGTATATGTATGTAAGTTTGTATGCTCATGTATACATGTGTGTATGTATGTATATTTACATATATGTATACATTCATGCATGTATGCAAATATATATATATATATTATATATATAGATAAGTAAAGTTGGCGACCATAGTCGAGGGTAACCCGAAGGCTCCCTTTTCGATAGCTACTACACCAAGGTGTAGGGGAGGCGCTACTCCTTCCCTGTACATGTAAGTATATATATGTGTATGTACTATATTATATGTAAATAAGCATGTAAACATATATTTGTATACATATTTGTACATATATGTACATGCATATTTGTGTTTGTAATCTATCTATCTATCTATCTATCTTAGCAGTAAATTTTCTCTTAACCAGCATAAACAAGACTTCTCAGATATTTTTAAGACTGGATTGATTTTCTCATCTCTTCACTTAAAACTATGAATATGACAACATACTACAAATATATATATATATATATATATATATATATGTATGTATGTGTGTGTGCCTATGTGTGTATGTCTATGTGTGTTTGTGTCTATATGTAAATATATGCATCTATGTGTACATTTATATAGATATATGTATCCATGTACATGCATATATATTTGCGTGTGTATATATATTTGTATGTGTGTATATATTTATGTGAGTGTAAATTTATTTTATTTCTGTTGATCTGAAAAAGTCCTGTTAATTTTTTTAGAGCATTAATTATATCAATGCTTTAACAGAACGGAAACAAATTTATTATCTTAATGTGACCGATTGTTGTTTTTTGGGGAAAATATATATATATATATATATATATATATATATATATATATATATATATATATATATATATATATATATAGTAAGCTTTCTTGTAAACAAGTTCAGTTAAAGACTATACAAGGCCTTTTTTAAGACTTCCATTATTTTCTCCTGTCTTTGGTTAAGACTATGAATTTTAGATTCAAGCTTGTATAGAATTTTTTCCTGGGTGTTTTCAAACATCACTGGTCATTTTCAAGTGTAAAGTTGAGATCTTGTTTTGGAATTCAGAGAAACTTTGATTTATTAGGCTTATATATATATATATATATATATATACACAGTCAAGATGTTGCTTGTTAGTCTTATGGTATGTGAATCCTTGATGAGTAATTTAACATTGAAGTCAGTCTTTTTTATATGGTGAAAATTAACTCTTTTATAAACTATTATGCTTTATAGTTTAGGTAACTATCCTTAACACAAATATTTTTCACCCACTGATATGGTTTAAGGTATTTCAATCAATTCAACTAACTAATAATGATAATGAAAGTAATCTTTTGTAGGCAATTACAGTTTCAAGTAATTTTTCTAAATAGTAATGATTTTACTCAATGATATGGTTTCAGATATTTCAATCAATTTCAAGTTACTAATAATAATCATCTTTCGTAAATAACAAATTATAGTTAAAGTAATTATTCTTAATGCAAATAATTTAAATCTCTGTTGGCAAGGCTAAGAATATGCTGATTCCACTGCAGAGGGGTAAGGCACCCTCAAAAGGGGTGACCTGAGTATGACACTAATCTGCACCCAGTGGTGAGGTTCAAGTTCTTGATCTCCAACCTGGACTGGTGGCACCTGTTTGTATACAACCTATGGTCAATTAGTTAATCTTTGTGTGTGTATGTTAATGTACATGTATACATACACACATATACATATATGTATAAATATATACATGTATACTTACATGTAACCGGTCCATTAACCTAATGAGTAGAGTTTTGCCAATGGTCTGGAGACAGGGGTTCAATCTCAGGTTGAGTCATACCAAAGACTCAAAAATGTACTTGATACCCTCTTGCTTAACACTCAGCATTATAAGGTATGGATCAAAGGTAAGTGGAGCAATCCAGGGAAGGAGTAGAGCTCTCCCCTACACCTTGGTGTTGTAGCTAATGAAAAGGGAGCTTTGGGGTCGCCCTCGACTATGTCACCAACTTAGATTTATGTATGTATATGGTTGGTTGGTTGTTTTGTTTTATAGTGTATCAATCCTTTTCTGGTCATTTAATGCCGAATTAAATTTCAAACTATTCAGTTTAGTATAATTATAGTTTTTTGTTTACTTACAGTTAAATGTCAAAACAGTTCTATGGCAAACAATTCAGTTTAGCATAAGTATACAGTTTAATTCTATTTGACTCATAGATAAGACCCTAACAGGTGCTACCACTCCAGGGCAGAGTGGACCTGGGAATGATGGCAATAAAGGGGTACTTTGCATTTTCCAAAGCTTGAACATTACCAAAATCTCATTATCAGATTGTTCAGTGTCATATCCAGGGCACTCGTCGGGGAAAGTATTAATCCTCTGCAGAGAAGCAGTCAGTGTATTCTATAGGTACAGCCAACTGGGCAATATATGTAAATAAATACATCTATATATACATGTGTATATATATGTATATATGTGTGTGTATGTGTGTATAAATATATATATAGATGAATATGTTTGTATAAACCCAACTCTTCCTATATGAGCAGGATGTCATTTACTAAGTGGAGCTATAACTGGTTCGAACTTAGAGTTTTTCTTCTCATAGACTAGTTGCCTAACTAAGACAAAAGAACCTATTCTGCCCTATTATTTACCCATAGGTGGAGGAAGAACAGATGAATTCCTGCCTTCCTCAAAGGCATTTGTGTAAAATCAAATACAAAAAGCCTATGACATTTTAGTAGTCCAGTTTGAATTCCAGTCATACTATTATGTTCACTTTTGGACTTATGCCTTTGGCAAAAGTATGAACTCTCTTATACCCCCAGCTATTGGTTAAATAATACTACAACTGTCCTTCTAAAAGGATGGCATAGGCATTAAATAACTCGCTAAGGTCAATATGCCTTTAAACAAAGAAACCAAACTAAACCAAACCATATATATATGAATATATATATATATATATATATACATATAGTCATCCGCAGACAGATCTGTTTCGTTCTATCAGAACTCATCAGTGTGGCTAGACATTAGCTTCCCGTAGCTGGGATTGAAACCCGGTTGACTCAAACGTCAAGCCAAACTTCTAACCATTCAGCCACGAGAAGCCATTAGCTGCGAAGTAAATTTTAAACGGTTATGAATCACAATTACTATTGTTTACATACATCCGTTCAATATATATATATATATATATATATATATATATAATTGGGAAAATAAGCTCAACAAACCATCATTTGGCTATCATAGATTTATTTCAACTGGCAATTCCATAAGAGAAACCAACCTCTTCTGATAGCCATCACATAATGGAGAGAGGTTGGTTTCTTTTATGGAGTGGCCAGCTGAAATGAAATTATGATTGGCAAATAATGGTTTGGTTATTTTTTTTCAATTATATGAATTTTCTCTGTATGAAATTTATAAATTCATATATTCATTATTATACATTGAGCACTCGAGGAGATTTATAAGAATCTTCTTATATATTCTCAAATAAAATCATTCCCAACTCTTCTTTGGATATCTTATAAATATGTATATCATCATCATCATCATGTCGTGCCACTAGCACAGATATCCCTGACCCTCTCTCACCACTTCTCCCTATCATTCATCGCTTTTGGCAGGTCTTCAGGGCTACATTCTTATCCTCACATAGCTGGTGTATGTATGTTCGAGCTGGTTGTCCTGCTTTTGCTTGGCCATATGCGGGGGTCCATAGGAGTACATCACTGATGAGTTCGTCCTTGCTTCTCCAGCAGTGTCCTGTGTGTCTGGTTTGTCTAACTTGGATAGTTTTCATGATGGGAGGCAAGTGGCCGTACAGCTGGTGTCTTGTGGGGTGTTGCCGCCAGGACTTGTTCAATATTGCTCTCAACATTCTTGTGTAATTGCCATCTAGCTTCTTCTTCAGCCATTTAGTTAGCGTCCAAGTAGTGCATCCATATAGCAATATCGATACCTGGAAGAAACTGCGCTTCATTTTATCAGTCAGGTCTGATTTCCATATGATCGAGAGCCTATCGATAGCTGTCCATGCTTTCGTTAGTTGCGTGTCAATGTCCTTTTCGGTTGATGAGACGCTGCTTCCTAGGTAGGTGAATTTGTCTACTAGTTTCAGAGAGGTTCCGTCTAGTGTGGAAATGTTGCCAGTTTGGTTGTAGCACATATATTCAGTTTTGTGTGCATTTACATGGAGGCCAATGCCTGCAGCGCCCCATTCCAAACTATGCAGTAGTGTTTTGGCTTGGTTAGGTGTATTTGTATATATATATATATATATATATAATTTGATATTTGATTTAATAATAAAGACACATCTTGTCTATATAATTTTATAAAGATCCTTTCAAGTTTCCTGATGAGTGTCTTGTTTTCAGGTTGGAGTTGGTGAATGAATTTACCAAGATTGTCCCAAGCGCTTTCAGACCTTTCCTAGGCCATCATCAGGGGTTGACAGTGTTTAGGGTGTTTATTTTTTCTTTATTGTTGTTAATTTGTCTTTTTACAAGATTGCACTGATACTTCTGGGTGTCAGTATTGTGGTGAGCTGCAGGATCATGAATTTTAAAATATATATAGTTGGGGAGCAGTCTTTCATTTAAGCATGTTTAATTAAAAAATAAAGACACACTTTGGTTGCATGTGTATATATATATATATATATATGTCTGCTTAGATACATAGATATATATGTGTGTATATGTATATATGTGTGTGTATATATGTGTGAGAGTCTGTGTGTATATATATATCTGTGAGTGTGTGTGTATATATATATATATATATATAGGTTTGGTTTGGTTTCTTTGTTTAATGGCATATCAACTCTTTTTATGTTATCTAATGCCAAAGCCATTCTCCTAGAAGAACAGTTGTGGTACTATTTAACTCAAGGGTATTTGTCTGAAATAGAACGTAATAGCGCGACTGGAGTACGAACTCGTGTACTACGATTCCGCAGTTCATCGCTTTAACCATTACACCACCAGGACACCCATATATATATATAGTTGGGGAACAGTCTTTCATTTAAGCATGTTTGACAAAAAAAATAAAGACACACTTTGTGTGTGTGTGTATATATATATATATATATATATATCTGCTTATATACATAGATATATATGTGTGTATATGTATATATATGTGTGTGTGTGTATATGTGTGAGAGTCTGTGTGTCTATATATATGTCTGTGAGTGTGTGTATATATATATATATAGTTGGGGAGCAGTCTTTCATTTAAGCATGTTTGATTAAATAATAGACACATTTTGTCCATATAATTTTATTAAGATCCTTTCAAGTTTCCTGATAAGTGTCTTGGTTTCAAGTTGGAATTGGTGGATGAATTTACCAAAATTGTCCCAAATGCTTTTGGACCTTTCATAGGCCATCATATATATATATATATATATATATATATATATTTTGTGTATGTTTATGTGTGTGTGTGTGTGTGTGCACATTTGTTTGTGAGTTAGATTCTCATTGGGTGTCCCATGCTCATGACCTTGTGCCAAACTTGACTTCCTGACTCTAATTCTCTGTGATATCTTTTGGCTTTCATCTGTCATTATGTGACAATTCTCCTCAGCATTCCAACATTCTTCCAGCAATATTTTTGCTAATTATAGCTGTCTGAATAGTTTCAACCCTTCCTTGAATTTGGATTCTACCATCAGTATATTATTTTCAATATTCCTGAGGGAATTCTTCTCTTTCATAAGTTTTCTTTTTCTAACTTTGATATATAAATTTACCGAGAAAACTTTATTGATTTTATTGTTAAAATGCACCCGTTAAATTACATGCTAATTTTTGTGTAAATTATTTTATAGATTAGTATTATTTATCTTTCATCACTCATGATTCACTTCCTTGCAAATTGATAAGATCTCTTCAGATTTAATGTTCAGTTTATTTTCGTTTTGGAATAAGTACTGAATATTTTATCAAAATTGAATATGGAGGAGTCCCCATAGCTGAGTGGTTAATGTACAAGACTGTAGTAAATGAGTTTGAACTCCAGTCTTGTTGTTACATTCCCTTGGGAAAGGCATGAACCACCTTTCCTATGGGTATTAGTCTGACAGTGAATGTAATAGTATGATTGGAGTTCAAACTTTATTCTCCAGCTATGGTTTTGACAGTACCCCAACTGTTCTTCTGCAAGAATGGCTTGGGCATTAAATAATCCATGAAGGTTGATATGCCATTAAATAGACAAAGAAACTGAAACCAAAATTGATTAATTTCTTTACTTTTGTGTGTTTTGAAATATGTAATTTTTTTCTTTGACCTAAAGTTTGAAAATAAGTTACCGAAATAAGCATTCTTCATTTCTTTCTTTTACACATTTCTCTCTATCTTTTCTGTTTCTTTATTATTTTTTCTTCCTTTCTGAGGGTTCATATCTTTCCCAAGAGTATAACCCTTGGAAAAGATATGAACCCTCAGATTCTCCAACTGTTAAATAGTTTCAATACTGTTTTTCTACTAGGATGGCCTTGATATTAAATAACCCACAAAGGTTGATATACCATTAAACTAAAGTAAAAGTAAATTTGGCGACCATAGTCGAGGGTGACCCGAAGGCTCCCTTTTCAATAGCTACTACACCAAAGTGTAGGGGAGGGTGCCAATCCATTCCCTGGATTGTTCCACTCTACCCTTGATTCTTACTTTATAATGCTGAGTGCTAAGCCAGATGGTATCAAGTACCATTTTTTGAGTCTTTGATATGACTCGACCTGGGATTGAACTCTGGTCTCCCAGACTATTGGCAAGCACTCTACTCATTGCCATTACACTAAGAAACTAAAAATTTCCTTCCTTTTTTCCTTCCTTTTTTTCATTCCTTCCTTCTTTCCATTTTACTGCAGTAGACGATAATCATCTAAAGTATAATATCATCACTTCCTTTCTTCTCTTTCTTTCTTACTTTTTATATTTGCTCTCTTTTTTTCTTAGATATGTTGTGTTTTTTTTTCTTTTCTCCTTATAATCCAAACAGAAGGATCTAATATTTACCTAAGTTGATGATGGTATAACATTCAAACACATATATTCATGCCGTATTCTATTAATATAATAGATTATTTGCATTTTTTTGTTACTGCTTTTTATCTCTGGACTCATTATATTGGTGTAATGGTTAACAAACTAGTCTCTTAGATCAATTATTATTGAACTGTGAGTTCAGTTTTCACTTTGTGCTTCATACTAGCAATCTTGTACTAAATCTAAGATATCATCATCATCATCATCCCGTGGTGTAGTCGTTATTGTCGATGGAGGTGCCCGTGGTGTAGTCGTTATCGTCGTAGGAAATGGACACGGCGACACGAGTTCAAATCCTGGACGAGACTGATTGCATTTCACATAGCACTAATACCCTTGGAGAAGGTATGAATCCAATTATTCTCCCTCCAGCTATGGGTAAATAGTAGGACAGACTATGTTCTTCAGCCTTGGTTAGGCAACTAGTCTAGGAGAAGGAAAACTCTGAATTCAAACCTGTTAAACTCCGCTAAAAAAAAATTGACCTTGTGTCATATCCTGCCCGAGCGGAGGGGTTGGTAAATAGTATCATCATCATCATGTCATGCCGCCAGCACGGATATCTCTGACCCTCTCTCGCCACTTCTTCCTATTGTTCATCGCCTCTGGCAGGTCTTCAGGGCTACATCCCATATCCTCACATAGCTGCTGTATGTATGTTCGAGCTGGTTGTCCTGCTTTTTCCCGGCCATATGTGGGGGTCTATGGGAGTACATCACTTATGACCTCGTCCCTGCTTCTCCAGCAGTGTCCTGCATGTCTGGTTTGTCTAACTTGGATAGTTTTCGTGATGGGAGGTAGGTGGCCGTATAGTTGGTGCCTTGTGGGGTATTGCCGCCAGGACTTGTTCAATATTGCTCGCAGCATTCTTGTGTAATTGCCGTCTAGCTTCTTCTCCAGCCGTTTAGTTAGTGTCCAAGTAGTGCATCCAATACAACCGTATCGATACGACCACTACCTGGAAGAAACTGCATTTCATTTTATCGGTTGGGTCTGATTTCCATATTATCGATAGCTTATCGATAGCTGTCCATGCCTTCGTTAGCTGCGTGTCGATGTCCTTTTCGGTTGATGAGACGCTGCTTCCTAGGTAGGTGAATTTGTCTTCAAGTTTCAGAGAGATACTTAATTTTTGAAAGGGGCACCTTGCATAGCCAGCAAGACTAGTTAGTGATTTAGATTCTCAATGAGTGTCCTATACTTCTGGTCTTGTGTCAAACATAGCTATGCTTAATAAATCCCTACTTCTCTGTGATATCAATTAACATTCACATGACAAGTCTCTTCAGCACTCACGCATTATTCCATCAGTATTTTTGTTGATTGTAGTTGTCTGAATGGTTTCAGTTAGTCCTTGGATTCTAGTTCTTTTGATCCTTTCTCAAAGGTCTTTAGAGCTCTTCCAAGCTCACTAGTAATAATGGGTACAATTACTAATTTTGTGTTCCATAATTTCTTCAGTTTAGCTTTTTATTGTCTTTCAGTTCCACTCTGTTGCCTCCTGAGAGAGCAACATTCACTATCTTAGAGATTCTCTTTTTTTAATTAACAATGATGAAATTCTTTGTTTTATTTGTGATTTCAAAACCATGGAATTTAACCTTTTTCCCTTATCTTGAACAGCTTCTGATTTGTACATATACAATTGGCTACATCTCATGGTTTGCACAATTCTCACTGAATCATGTCTATTCTTGTACTCCTTCTGAGCCAATTTGGTTGGTTGGTTGGGTTTTTATGGCATATCAACCTTTGTAGGTTATTTAATGCCAAATCCATTTTTATGTAAATAATCAGTTCTCTTTAAAACAATTCAGTTTAGTATGAGTACACAGTTTAATTGTCAAAAACATTTCTATTTCAAACTATTCAGTTTATTCAAGCAGTTATATATAACAATTCAGTTTAGTGTAAGTACAATTTCAATGACAAAAACAGTTCTATTTCAAACAATTCAGTTTAGCAAAAGCACACAGTTTAAATGTAAGTATAGTTTAATAGTAAAAAACATTTCTATTTCTAGCTATTCAGTTTAGTCCAGCAGTTCTAATTCAGCTAATTCAGTTTAGTATATGTACAGATTTTGTTTACACACAGTTAAATGTCAAAACAGTTCTATGTTAAACAATTCAGTTTAGTGTAAATACAGTTTCAATGACAAAAAAGTTCTATTTCAAATAATTCAGTTTAGCATAAGCACGCAGTTTAAATGTAAGTGCGGTTTAATTGCCAAAAATATTTCTATTTTAAGCTACTCAGTTTAGTCAAACAGTCCAATTTAGCATAAGTATGCCGTTTAGTTCTATTCAACCCATAGATAGGGCCCTATCAGGTGCTACCACCCCGGGCCAGAGTTGACCTGCGAGCAATGGCAATGAAGGGGTGCTCCGTATTCCCCAAAGCCCCAGCAGTACTGGAACCTCACCATCAGATTGTTTAGTGTCATATCCAGGACACTCATTGCGGGGGGGGGGGGTCTTACCCTTCTGCAGAGGTGCAGTCGTTGTATTCTACAGCCCCAGCCGACTGGGCAACTGAGCCAATTTGCTTATACAATTAATGATTTTGTTTCAGGTAGCAATAAACCTTACTATTCTGATGTATTTCATCTATTTTAGCCTTAGTTCTATTACACAGGTTTCTATAGAAAGGAATAATGTTTAATTTTTTAAGTATCCTCTGCACAACCATATTCATCTCTGTCATTTGTCCCTTGAATCATCATGAATTTGTTATTTATTTTTTATTGTTGTTGTTGTGCTTATTTGTTTGACAAATTTATGTAGAGACATGGAATAAACTTACATGCTCATAGAGAATAGTCATACTCACGATTGAAATTTACTCTAATTTTATGGAAATTTATCTAAAAACTATATATAAGTGTATATATTTATAAGATATTTATATCAATATAATTAATACTGATATCAATATTAGTATTAATATCAATAGCTACTTAATGTAATTGTTACCATGTTAGCATGAAGCTATCACTTCTCCCTACTCCCAGCTATGGGTAAATATCAAGACAGAATGGGTTCTTTAGCCTTGGTTAGGCAACTAGTCTTGGAGAAGGAAAACTCTGAATTCAGACCAGCTGTACTCTGCCAAAAATTGACTTTGTGTCATATCCTACTAGTGGCAAAGGGGTTGGGTAAATACATACACATCTGGGTCTCAATATTAAATTAACCTTGTGTCACATTCTATCCCTATGAACATTGTGATTTTCAGGAGTGTAGTGCACATGAGGCCCTTGCTCTTCACTCTGATTTCCAGATCAAACCTTCTAATCTAAATGTTTGAAAGTTGAAATCTTATAGAGGCCTGGATTCAAGACATCATCAGGAACTGTGGGAGCTTAAGTTGAGTCACAACTTAAGCACTCGAATTTGCCAGATTGAAATTTTCATTTAAAGCCAGACAATACTCATTCGTGGATTTCTAAGTATTTCTGTCGTCTGATGAATATACAGACAACTTATATTTATAGTAATGCTATCTAATCCCCATTGCTGGAGACTAAGTGAAAATAATTCAACCCAAAATTACAAGATTTATCTCTAGTCTCTCATAGATTTCAGGTTTTTGGTTACGTTTCTTTGTTTAATGACATATTAACCTTCATGGGTTATTTAATGCCAAAGCCATGTAGAAGAACAGTAATGGTACTATTCAGCCCATAGTTAGGGAGGATAAGACAGTTTATGCCTTCCATCCCTCTCCCAGCTATTAGTCTGAAAGTGAATGTAATAGCACAGCTGAAGTTTGAACTTACTTATTATAACATAGCAGTCTGGTATGTTAGCCACTATATCATGTGGACTCCTCCTCACAGATCCTAATTCTATCTATTAATTATCCCTTATTTGTTTAATTGGACTTCTTAAACCCTCGAGTGAGTTAAAAGTTTTGCCATATTTTTGTAATACGAGGGACAATTTGGAAGCTCTAAGTGCTTTTACCATGGTTATGAAGTTGATAAACCACACTGGACTGTGAGATCTAGTGTTCGCCTAATACTCTCCAAGTGCTACTCTATGGATTTGCCTCTATGGCTTGGAGCATGGTCTTGGAATCCTACCTGACCTTGCCTGATTGTTGAGGTTCCTGCAACCCAAGCAAAATTTATAGAACCATCTGGTTACTGTACTGTGCCTTTACCTTTCATGCAACAAATGTTTTTATTTGCTTTCGCAGTGTTATTGCCTAGTTTGAACTTATATAGCATAAGCTCCTGAAACTAGATAACATCACATGATCATCTGTGAGGCTTTTAAATTACACACAGAGTGAAGCAATATACATGTCAGCACACCAACTAACACAATACTATTAATCACAGTGGGTACCTACCACAGCTTGAACTACTTCAGTCGTGTAATATACATGCCTAAAAGTAGCATGTTATTAAAATATTGCAAAACTTTTTACTCACCTTTGTATTGTGTTAAAAGCTGCAAAGGCCAAGGGAGTGTAGCTAATTAGTTTACTGCAATCATCCAGTGCAGTTATCCTACCTTCCCCCTATTATGTTAAGATGTAAGACAAGGTCAGTTTAATGTTGTGTGCCCCACAGGAAGCGAGTCTTCCCTGGAGCAAGAGCAAAAATTGTTCAGTTCCATCATCATATCCTTTCTGGGATGCCTCTGGTGTCTGGCAACCTAGCTCGTATCCTTTTGAAGCTGATTATTTTTATGTCTCCACTCTCAGCATTGATGGCAGGTGGCAATGCAGGTGACACACGGACATGTCACACTTGAAGCACTGTGCACTTGTGTGAGCGAGAGTACCCACTTTCAAAAATGACCTTATATCAAAATTTGCCTATAGCAAGAAGGAGAGGTTAATAATACTTATCTGATAGATGGGCTGGTTGAATGAATTAAAGGAGTTTAGCTTCAGGGATCATTCCTCCCACCGAAGACAGCACCTACTTTCTCACTTGCCTGATGTATAGGGTCTCCCCATAAGAAGGCATGCGATTTTTGGTACCACCCATTCATTCACACATATATTGAAAGGTTTTTGCATACTTGAAGGCACTTACACTCAATATCAAATCATATTCAATTTCTTGAATTTAAATGGTTTGGTTTGGTTTGGTTTTATGGCATATCAACAACTGAAGGTTATTTAATGCCAAATCTGGTTTATACATATATATATTAGATATATATGATTTGTAAACATAATTCAACAAAGTTAAATGGATCCAAGTATTCTATATATCACTAACAATTCAATTAAACATCGGTTGTTTGTTTACACACAGTTAAATGATCAAACAGTTCTATTTCAAAGAATTCAATTTAGCATAAGTCATTTGTTTGCCCACTCTATAAATCTCAAATAGTTCCATTTGACCCATAGATAAGATCCCATCTGGTGCTACCTGAGTGGACCTGGGAGAGATAGCAATGAAAGAGTACTCCACATTCCACAGGGTTCCAGAATTACTGGAGCCTCACCATCAGATTGTTTATTATGTCCAAGACTCTCATTGGGGAAGTTTTACCCTTCTGCCGAGATGCAGTTCGTGTATTCTACTGCTTAAGCGCTAGGATTAGCCAGATTGAAATTTTCATTTCAAGCCAGACGATACTAGTTAGCAAGCTATTCTCACAAGCCATTACTACTGAGTAGTGAGCATGATCCCCACTAGGTACCTTCATTTAAAAACCAAACCAAACATAATAAACTTGTTCATGTGTTATAATCTGCTCTCATGTGTATTAGAGGAGGTGTTGCCCAGGATCAGGATCATGAGATCCAAACACATTGTTTTTTTTCTTTTTTTGCTGCATCCTGCCCAAAGAACACAACAGAAGTAATGAACATTGAATAAGATCGTTGATCTTTACTTGAATGCTAAAGTGCAAAGCTCTGATCCTTGGGAGAACACACAGATACAACACTTTAATCCTAGCCTAATCTAACATAAAAAATCCCATCATTTTGATTTTTTTTTTTGTTTTTTTTTTTTGTATGATGTGATGGTTAGCAAACAAAGTTAGCTAGTTAGTGAATTAGGTTCTCAATGGGCGTCCCATTGCTCTGGTGAATGGTTGGGAAATAAGTTATGGACTATGTTAGTAAATAAAGCAAAATTTCGCACCCAATGTCCCATGTCATTTGAGAATGCTGTGTATATGTTTTCACATGCAGCTACATGGACAGGTCACCCCCACCACCTTCCAAAAATATTGTTGATTTCTTTTTCTTTTTAGTTAATTATTATAATCGACCAGTATCAACTATACAGAAATCTGATATCTGTGATAAAATGAAAATTTCTTCCAAGCAGTATCCATGTCAGTACTACTATATGACTGCACCACATGGACTTTAACGAAGCGCGTGGAGAAAAAGCTTGATAGGAACTACACAAGGACGCTGCATGCTGTTTTGAACAAATACTGGAAGCAGCACCCTACAAAACAGCAGTTGTACAGCTACCTACCTCCCATCTCACAAACCATCCAAGGAAGACGAACAAGACCTTGCATGCTGGACATTGCTGCGATCTTCTTTTCACTTTTTCACACCAGTATCAGCCGAATCGTAAAAAACTGGATTCATCAGTTCTGAGCAGACATTGGATGCCGTCGAGAGGATCTACTAAGAGCGAGCGAGCGAGCGAGAGAGAGAGAGAGAGAGAGAGAGAGAGAGAGAGAGAGAGAGAGAGAGAGAGAGTCTAGGAAATCCGTATTATCAGCACGCCAAAGTTATAATGATTATAATTTTAGCTAAATTAAATTTTTTTCCAATCAGAATACTCTATTTTCAAGAATAATAATAAGAACGACAATAACTTAACAAAAGGTTCCACAAAAATAAATTAATTAATTAGTAAATAATGTAAGTAAAATGGGAACCGCGAATTTTCGAGATACCCCCACGATCTTTCTCATTCATTCAATTTGATTGAAAGGGTGATAATGAATCAAGAGCATCGATGTCGTTTGTCAGCTTTACTGGTATTTGTATTGTGTATGGGCTTACGTTTTTAGACGCTTTCTTTAAACATCTAATTAAATTTTAAAAAGTATATCATTTTTAACTACTCCTGGGTCCTGTGTGTATTAAGTGGGCCCTTTTTTCACGCATTTCTTTTATCATCGATTGACAGTTTTCCTTATAACATAACATAAATGAATAAATAAATTCCTCACTGAAACCTCTTCAAGCTTAAGACAAACTTAATCCGAATAAAGATATCAAAATAACATAAAATAAGATAAAATAAAATCAAATAAACTACGCGCCGGGTGGGTCCATGTTTCTGTTTTTACGGTTTATTTTTGCTTAGCTTTTTTTCTTTGATTATTATAAATAGAACCTGCTGTCGTGGTTGCAAACTTGAAATGGTTATCTCCTACCCATGTCAGTGGTCAGTGGTTAGAGCCTACTTATAATCCAGGATTATAAGGGAGAGGGAAATGATGATGATTGATCAGTTTTCAAGGTTGATGACAGGACGGGCAGATCCTTCCGTTCACCGAAGGATGAGCGAAATTGTTGTCTTAAACCAGCCAATGTTTTGTTTTAGTTTTACGTTATGAAACGTAAAACAATTTACCCGGTCATCCTCAGCTGACATTCGGTTTTTGTATTTTTGTGATTGTTTTTCTTTTTTTTTTTATGAAGGCTGTGATTTCTTTAATCAGCTGATTGTGATATATATATATATATATATATATATATATATATATATATATATATATATATATATATATAAATTTTGTCTGTATAATTCATTTAAGATTTGTCTTTATTATTTAATGAAACATGCTTAAATGAATGACTGCTGCCTAACCACACACACACACACACACACACACACACACACACACACACACACACACATATATATATATATATAAAGACTTTGCATAGTTTTCTTTATATATATATATATATATATATATATATATATATATATATATATATATATATATAAAGAAAACTATACAAAGTCTTTTATTCCAACTCAGGTTTTCTTTTACTGAATTTATTTAATTTTCATTTTTATCGTGCTCTCTGCGGTCTGTTATCGAACTAGTAAAATAATAGTGGATGCTGGAATATATATATATATATATATATATATATATATATATATATATATATATATATATATATATTCTATTCCAGTATCCACTATTATTTTTCCCATTCTATTCTGGAAAGCATTCTTTTACTAGTTCGATATATATATGTGTTAGTCTGTGTGACAATGAGGGTAACCATTACACAACGAGCACCTCCAAAATGAACATATATATATATATATATATATATGTATATGTGTGTGTGTGTGTGTGTGTGTGAAATGATTACCTTCGTAGCAAACGGCATTCAATTCCTGAACGACGCTGTTTGTATTTCACTGAACGCTAATACAAGCGGGAAAGCTATAAATCCAACGATTCTCCCTCCAGCTATGGGAAGATATTAGGGAAAACTGGGCTCTTTAACCTTGGTATGGCAACCGGTCTAGGAGAAGGAAAAATCTGAATTTAAACCTTTCAAACTTCGCTAAAAAATTTAACTAGTGCCGCATCCTGTCCGTGCAGAAGGGCTAGTGAACACACACACACACACACACACACACACACACACACACACACACACACACACACACACATGTACGCACGCACGTGCACACGCGTGCGTGCGTGCATGTGTGTATGTGATGAAAGAACAAATCATTATAAAAAGGTTTTTCTAAAATCAAGACAGTGGTGAAAGTACTGGCCACTAGAAATGTATAAAACCTTCAATGAATTGTTTTCTCACCTCTTCATATCGGCTTCATTACTTGAAGTTTTGCGTATTTGGGTGAAAAATACAATCTTTAGATGAAACGTATATATATATATATATATATATATATATATACACTTACCAATTTGATTAACATAAAGTTTGTCATAAAAAAAGATCAAAGAACTTGATCGTTTGTTCACACACTCTCATTACAAAATACTAAAACAGACTACTACTGTGTACTCAGTGTAAAGTTCTTTTTTTATGGATGGTGATGATGGTGGTGGTGTTGAAAGCAATCTTCCTCCTCATTATTTTTCCTTTTTAAAAGATTAATTTTATTTATTCAATTTATATACGATAACTTTTACTTTTCTAAAATATTTTTTTCGTTCTGACTACGTGAAGCTCTATCTACTCTCTCCCTTTTAGTTGTACCAATGTCATAAGTTCCATTATTGCGCACGTGATCCTCAAGCACGTGTTCAGCAATTGAGAAAAGAACGGCAGTAAGACGATGGTAGTGGGATTTGACGGCACTACACACTTACGATCCATTCAGTTCCACACACACACACACACACACACACACACACACATATATATATGCATATATATATGCACACCCACACACGTATATATGCACACACACATACGCACACACACGCTCATACTGATATATTTACACTGACACAGACACACATATATATGCATACAGACTCTCTCTCTCTCTCTCTCTCTCTCTCTCTCTCACACACACACACACACACACACGCACACATATATATGCATACGCACACGTATATATGTACACACACGTAAATATACGCACACACATATATATGCACACACACACACACACACACACACACACACACACATATATATATATATATATATATATATATATATATATATATAAATATATATAAACACACACATATGTATACGAAAATGTAAAAACATGAAAAAACTCAAGGTCTTCAGAGCATGATTGTATTTATAGTTTGAAATATTTGCCAACATTAAAAGGTTTTGGTTTTTAAAACCTTCATCAGGGCATATGAATTTCTAAATGAAACGAAAAGATGAAAAAGTTTTAAACAGTCTATTTTCTTAGGCGGCGTTCTGTTTCAAATTTATATGCAGTGATTAGTGTTTGAAAATTCATCTTAAAAATCAACGTATTTCCTTCCTTCCTTCTATCTATCTATCTATCTATCTATCTATCTATCTTTCTTTCTTTCTTTGTTCATATTCATATAATTTTGTTCATATCTACCTATTTCAAACTCCATACCACATCCATCCGTCTCTATTATTAAATATCTCACACACACACACACACACACACACACACACACACACACACACACACACACACACACACATATATATATATATATATATATATATACTACTTACCCTGGTGTGTAAGTGTGTCTGTGTGTCTCAATAGCGTGAGTGTACTTTACTACTAAACTTACTCGTACGATTTTACCTACCTACCTACACAGCTCGTCACTGTTAAGCCTCCACTTTTTAATAGATTACGTACAATGATCTTTGTTTATTTTAATAGAAGTGAATAATGTCTATAATGAAGTAGTTTTCTTCGCGCTGTCTTAGTCTTCTTATAGACTGACAAACGATATTATTCAAAGTAAAATCATTTGATAATTAAGGATACTACTAAGGATGGCAATGTCACCGATACTAGATTTTAACCCAGCCGCTCAACGAACACCAGCTGTTCCTTCAATTGAAGCAGTCGCTGCTAAGTGAGCAACACTATTCGTCTGCTTGTGGAATTATAGCAGATTTTATGGGCTACATTCGAGAATAAGTCAAAAGTGGAGGATGTCGTGAAGAAGAAGAAGAAGAAGAAGAAGAAGAAGAAGAAGAAGAAGAAGAAGAAGAAGAAGAAGAAGAACAACAACAACAACAACAACAACAACAACAACAACAACAACAACAGTTTTTGTGTACTTTTTAGCTCTTCTTTATCTTCTTACTTCCCTTCTTTCTCTTCTGTTTATTTCTACTTCTTACCTGTACTGCTGATGTTGTTGTTGTTGTTTTTTTCTTCTTCTTCTTTTTCTTCTTCTTCTTCCGGCTATTCATATTTTTTCTTTTTTTTCTTTTCTTCTTCCTCCTGCTATTTATATTCTTCCCCATTTTTCTCTTCTTCTTCACACTGTCCTTCTTCTTCTTCTTCTTCTTCTTCTTCTTCTTCTTCTTCTTCTTCTTCTTCTTCTTCTTCTTCTGATTCCTGCTATTTATATTTTCCCCACTTTTCTTCTTCTTTCTACCTATTACATCTTCTTCTTCTTCTTCTTCTTCTTCTTCTTCTTCTTCTTCTTCTTCTTCTTCTTCTCATTAATTATATTCTTCCCCTTTTTTTCTCTTCTTCTTTCTCTACCCATTACCTCTTCTTCTTCTATATTTTCTGGACAAACCTCTTTTAAAGTATATCAAAAGTAGATTCAAGTTTATTTATTTCTACTACCTTAGTTTTAGCACAATGTTATACAAATAGGGCACCCAGTGAGGATTGAACTTATTACTTGATTGTAAGTAAAAAATCCACAAGAGCAGTTTGCTAACCATTACATCATAAGACATCTAACACGTAAATATATAGTTATTTAAGTTTTACTTGATCTTGGCGCACACTCAGAATCATACTTATTATTATTCAGTGGTATGGTCTGTAAGAGAAGGTTGCTAAACATTAACCCTTGGCAAGGGTATCAATTATTTAAAAATAAAAGAAATTAACAAAATCATTGTATTATTACTTGAGTTTATTTCTGTACCTCAACCAGAAAAATTTTAAATAAATCGATGTATTCAAAATTTTTACATTCAGTCACTTGTATAATATGGTAATACCTCTTTAATCACGTAATACCCTTTAATCACGTAATACCCTGTAAGCAGAGCTTAGAATATGCTGATTGTACCCTTTGCAGAGAGGTAAGATTCCCCCACCCAAGAAGTGTCTTGTGTTTGACTGTAACTGTCAGTGAAGCTCTGGAGAAAATGGAGAACCCTTTCATCCTCATTACCTCTAGGTCCACTCTGTCTTGGAGTGGTAGTACCTGTTAGTGTCTCATCTATGGATAAAATTGTACTGTTTGCAAATTACATGTATCAGATCAGAACAGTTGATGCCACATAAATGTGTGCAAAAAATATAGATATAAATGTATAATGTACGAAGTTATCTAACCTTTAGGCATTAAGCCCAGACATGCTGTTAAAATAAATCAATGGGCCAGTTGGCTGAGGCAGTTGACTACACCGACTACATCTCTGTAGAGAGGTAAGACTCCCCCAACGAGTGTTCTGGATATGAAAATTTTATGGTGAGGTTCTACTAATACTGGAGCATTGGGGAATGCAGAGTACCCCTTCATTGCCATTACTCCCTGGTCCACTCTGGCCTAGAATGGTAGAACCTGATAAGGTCCTATCTATGGGTTAAATAAAACTAAACAGTCTACTTATGCTAAACTGAATTGCTTGAAATAGAACCGTTTTTGACATTGAAACTGTATACATTTGCTAAAATAAATTGTTTGAAATAGAACTGTTTTTACATTTAACTGTGTGTTAACAAAAAGTTGTACTTATGCTAAACTGAATTGTTTGAAATAAAACTGTTTATATATATAAAGATGGATTTGGCATTAAATAACCTTCAATGGTTGATATGCCATAAAACCAAACCAAACCAAACCAAAATCAATCAAATCATAATTTTGGATTCCTCATAACAAAATAATTGTGGAATTTACCAAAAAAAAAAAAAAAAGCAAAACCCCAAAAGCCATCAATTTCCATTCACAATCCTGGCTGAAAAAAGTGCAAGTGTATTTGTTCCCAAAGAATGGCAAGGAGAACTCTTTATGAGGTTTGTTAGTTAACCAAACAAGTGGGTGTCATTGAAATTCATTCACAACAACACTTGAATCTCTTGCCTATTTAGAACCTTGATGAAATACTGATTTACATTCATTGATTGATTTTCATGGCATGTCAATACATCAAGGGTTATTTTGTGCCGAGAGGTTAGGGAATCATATTCATTTTACAGTTATGTTTACATTTTTTGTATTGTTGTTTCACAAGAGTTTTTGTACACAGATATATATCAAATATTCCTATCTAATACAACCAATTTGCATGCATAGCTCAGTTGGCTGGGGCTGCAGAATACACCAACTGCTTCTCTGCAGAGGGGTAAGACTCCCCTAACAAGTGTCCTAGATATGATACAAAAAAATCTGATGGTGTAGGCTCTATTAATGCAGGAAGTTTGGGAAATGTGGAGTACCCCTTTATTGCCATAGCTCCCTGGTCCACTCTAGCCTAGAGTGGTAGCACCTGATGGGGTCATATCTATGGGTCAAATAAAACAAAACTGTGTGCTTACACTAAACGGAATTGCTTGAAATAGAACTGTTTTTACATTTAAACTGCATACTTATGCTAAACTGAATTGTTTGAAATAAATAGTTTTGACATTTAATCTGTGTACTTATGATTACCTGAATTGTTTGAAATAGAACTGTTTCTCTCTATAAAAAAGAATTTGGTATTAAATAACCTACAATGGTTGATATATCATAAAACGAAATGAAACCAAACAAATTTGCACACAGTTGTATGGTTTCAAGTATTCTTATCTTATACTTATAATTATATGGTTTCAAGTAACTATTTCTTTTTAATAACTGTCATTTGTTTCTACACAGTTATATGGCTTCAAGTATCTAATAATAAACCTAAGTAAACAATTATAGCTTGAAATAACTATTATCTATTGTTAATATTGATAATTTACAATTATAGGACATCAAGTATTCCTATTGAATACAGGTACTACCACTCCAGGTCAGAGTAAACTTTGGAATAATGACAATGAAGGGGTACTCTTCATTCCCTAGATCTCCAGAACTGGAGGCTTTGCCATCTGATACAGTTTAGTGTCATATTCTGGTCACCTTTTTTTTGTTTTTTTTAATCTTCCTGCTGGGGATACAGGCATGTTGAAAGGGCAGGCTGATTTGGTAACAGTTGTTATATAACTGAGCACTGAAAGATCTCAAGGTTAGAGTACTCAGCCATTCTCTCCTGTGAGACTATAAGATAGACTTGAGACATACAAGTCAATGTTAGTCAAGCAAATATTTGAGGCTGTTTGAAACACTGGATGGAGGCACACTTAGTGTGACAGTTATGGTTAAATTGTTGGGCAGACTGGGTTCATTAGCCTTAGTTAGGCAACCAGTCTAGTAGAAGGAAAACAGTCAATTCAAACTAGCTTTAATCCTCTTAAAAATGACCTTGTGCCTTATTCTGTCCAAGACAGAGGTGTTGGCTAAATACATACATTAGATGTTTGTACACTTCATGTTAATACTGGGAAAACAACCAGTCTAGGAGAAGGAAAACAAACTTTACTCTGCTTAAAATTGACCTCATGAGAGAGGGTGGGTTGAGAAATTCATTGGCTGAAAAATTTATATGATGCTGTTATATCTGTTGTTGAGGATTTTTTCACTTACGGGATTCAAGTACTGCAACATTGATGGAAGAAGCATGTGGACAGCAAGGGGGACTATATTGAAAAATAAACCTCATTTGGTCATATTCCATGAGATTATCTTGGTCAGTCTATGAACTTTTCAGCCAACTCTTATATGTCAGTTCCTGCCTGTAGCAGAAGAGTTGGGTAAATACCACAGCTATGAATAAACAGTAGGAGGACTGTAGGTTTTTTAGCCTTGGTAAGACAACCAGTCTAAGGGAAGGAAAACTTTGAATTCAAACTAGCTGTATGAGGCTGAAAATTGTCTGTGTGTCATATTCTCTTGTTGGCAAAGGGGTTGGGCAAATACATACATAGGATAGCATTGCATTTTTGTTGAGTTTTGGTATTGTCCAAGGAGTTGAGGCCATGATATATCTGTCTTGTAGGAAGTTTAATATACCCTGAATGGTTTTGTTTTACAGCATATCAACCCTTGTGGATAATTTTATGTCAAATCCTGTTTATAAATATACATTATATATATGGTTAGTGAGCAAATAGTTTGTAGGTAACATTTTTAAATGAGCCAGAACTCATTTGTTTGCACACAGTTGAATGGTTTCAAGACCTACTTACACTAATAAAAGTTATATTTGACCTATAGATGAGATACTACTACTCTGGGTTTTGAGTGGACCAGGGAGTAATGGCAGTGAAGGCATACTCCACATTCTCCAGAGTTCCAGGACTGGAGCTTCACCATCAGATGATTTAGTGTCATATCCAGGACACTTGTTGGGGTGGGGTCTTATCCCTCTGCAGAGATGCAGTTGGTGTATTCTACATTCCCAGCCAACTGGGTTGGACCTGAACAGGGTAGGTTTAGTAGTATTATTGAAAACTTCATTACTCAAAGTATGACAAATAACCAGCAGTACCAATTTAATAGGAGTTTATTATTGATCAAAGCTACCAAATCTAATTTGGGAGGCTGGCCTGTTTTCTTACAAACCTTTTAATTCAGTCGGTATAATAATTCTTTGAAAGGTCTGTCATATTTGAAAGATTTTCATGACATTATATTTGAGAAGATTCTTGATTGACCTTCTTATAAGGAAATCACCAAATAATCCTTCTACCATTTGGTTATGACTGTAGACATCAGGGAACCTTTGAAACTCTTTCTTTGAAGGAAAGGGAAGGCAGAAGAACTCAGTGTTAGGTGCTTAATTAAATAATTCTCGACTTGACAGGAAGAGTCAAAATCCCTAAAGAGTCTCTTCAGGACAATCTGTACATTAGCATCAGGATGAATTAAAAGACTTGTACTCCAAAGCTTATCGCATGGAGACATCTACAGAACATCTGTAATTCTACAATTATTATCATTATTTCACTCCTTATGAGTGTTTTACACCAGATTCAGCTGGTGGTCTTTCACTGGAGACTGAGTGACAGCAAGTCTCCTCAGGTCTCCAGAACTTTTCTGAGTTTTCTAGCTGATCTTAATGCCATGACCAGCGAGGTCACCTGGCATATGTGCCAGGAAATTTCACAATGACTAGCATAGTTCACATTGCACCTAGTGGTCCTATGACCAGTCTTGGCTCATGTGTGACCATCCAGTCTCCAAAATCCTTGCTATAAAAAGATCTAGTGTCAAATCCTGCCTGGTGGGAGGCATAGATAGATATCTTAATACTGCTGTGGTCTGTTTGGTTTTGATTCTTCCTCTGATTTCTAATTCCTCCAGTCTTTTGTGGACTGTTCCAAGTGCACGGACTATAATTGGCATCACTGTCACCCTCATGTTCCACAGTGTTTTCAATTCTCTGTCAAGATCCAGATATTTGTCAGCTTTTTTTTATTTCCTTTAATTTTCACACTGTAATCTGCTAAAATGGCAAAATCCAGTTGATGACAATTTTTTCAACTTCTTCTTCTTCTTCTTCTTCTTCTTCTTCTTCTTCTTCTTCTTCTTCTTCTTCAGTTTTTCACACCAGCATTAACTGGGGGTCTTTCTCTGGGGTCTGAGTGACAGCCAGCCTCTTCAAGTTTCCAGGACTCTTCCGAGTATTCTAACTGATCATAATGTTATTGTCTGTATGGTCTTGAATCTTCCTCTGATCTTTAATTCTTCCAATATTTTTCAAGCCTTTAGGGACTGTTCCAAACACACCAACTACAATTGATATCACTGTCACCCTCATGTTCCACAGTGTTTTTTGCCCTCTGGCAAGATCCAGATATTTGTTGATTGTTTGCTTTTTTTTAAATTTTTGCTCAGTAAAATCAACTAGATTAGAAGTTTTTTTCTTGTTAATTATCCATAGGTCTGGTTTTCTGGCTGGGATTTGCTGATCTGTTTGTAATTCAAAATTCCAGAGAATTTTATGCATTTAATTCTCTTGGACAGATTCTAGTTTGCATATACCATTTTGTGGTATAGTCAAATTTAAATCTCTTGCACAATACCTAATGGATCACTTTCCCCACTCACTTGTGCCTAGTCTTGTTCTCTTTTTGTGCCTAGTTAACTGCATTTACATATTATGTGATTAACTGTTTTATCTCTCTCTCTCTCTCTCTCTCTCTACATAACCTATACATGCTATTCTGTTGTGTATCATCAGTCTTTTATATAATTAGTCATTATTTTGTGGGTGGTTTGGTTGGTTTGGTTGTTTGAGTTTTATGGCATATCAACCCTTGTAGGTTATTTAATGCCAAATCCATTTTTATACAAATAATTGGTTCTTTTTCAAACAATTTAGTTTAGCATGAGTACACAATTTAATTGTCCAAAACAATTCTATTTCAAACAATTCAGTTTAGTTAAACAGCTCTATTTCAAACAATTCAGTTTAGCTTAAGTATGCAGTTTAGTTCTCTTTAACCCTTTGATAGGGTCCTATCAGGTGCTTCAACTCCAGGCCAGAGTGGACCTGGGAGCAATGGCAATGAAGGAGTGCTTCACATTCCCCAAAGCTCCAGCATCATTGGAACCTCACCATCAGATTGTTTAGTGTCATATCTAGGACACTTGTTGAAGGGGGGTCTTACCCCTCTGCAGAGTTGCAGTCGTAATTTTTATTTCTTACTTTTGGTTAATTTCTCTACTAGCTTCAAGTAATTATTCTTAATACAAATAATTTGCATACAATTATAATGTTTCAAATATTCTAATGTAAAATCAATAATTCTATTGAATAATAACCTTTTGTTTGCACACAACTATATGGCTTCAAGTATTTCAAAACTAATAATTTTTAAACAGATCTCTTATTTGACCTAGAGATGATACCCTAACAGGTACTGGCCTGGTTGGCTGTTGCTGCAGAATACACCGACTGCATGTCTGCTGAGCGGTAAGACTCCCCCAATGAGTGTCCTGATATGACATCAAACAATCTGACTGTGAGGCTCCAGTAATGCTGGAGGTTTGGGGAATGTGGAGTACCCCTTTATTGCCATTGCTGTTCTTACATTTAACTGTGTAAAAAAAGAACTGTACTTATGCTAAACTGAATTGTTTGAAATTGAACTGTTTTTGATATTTAAGCTGTTCATTATATTTATCCAATCCCTTCTAGTGTACAATTGGTTTGTATTTAGAATCTTCCTTATCCTAGATTGGTTGTTATAACAAAATTAAAGAGTGCATTCTACCCAAATATTCTCAGCTGTGTTAATATTATGTGAAATGCAAATAGCCTCATCCAGGATTTGAACTCTGGTCGCCAGTTCCATTTTCTATTACAATAACCATTACACCATAAGCACCACATAGCCAGTGTTAGTGACTATGGACTATGTAAAAGAATCACTAAAAAATTGCTCTTTCCAATGGCCGGACTTAGAATACACTGACTACATCTCCTGTTGAGCGGCGAGATCCACCCAAAAGGAGTGTCCTGGAAATGACACTAAATTGCATCCAGTGGTAAGGCTCCAGTTCTGCAGCTCATGGTTGTGTGGAGTGGACCCTTCAATGCCATCACACCCAGGTCCATCTTGACCCAGAGTGGTAGTACCTGTTAGGGTCCCATTTATGGGTCAAATAGATCTGTTTGAAAATTATTATTTGTATTAGATAGGAATACTTGATATCATATAACTGTGCAATTAAAGGATTATAGATTAAAAAATGTGACAAAAAATGCAATGGAACATTGAAAATATAATTATGGTTGAAATCCAAACTTTTGAAATGAATTAAATTTTGGCATTAAATAACCCATAAGGAGTTGATATGCCATTAAAGAAATGAACCAAATCAAACCAAAGTAAGTGTTACTACCTGTTAGGGTCTCATGTTTGTGACAAATAGGCCTGTTTGAGATAATGAAGTGTTTACCTGTTTCAAATGATTTTGAAGGTACATTATTGTACCAGATATAATTAGAAACTAAAATTGTTAAACTGACTTTGGTATAAAATAACCCAAGAAGGGTTGATATACCATAAAATCAACCAACAACAGATATGATTTTTAAATGATTGATTATTAGCTGTCAGTAGCATCACCATGTCTGACTGATTTTTAGATACATTATTTTACTCTGTATTATTGGAGACAATAGTTTTAAACTAGATTTGGCATGAAATAACCCTATGAAGGTTGACATACCATAAAATGAACGACAACTAACTAACCAACCAACCAACCAACTAACCATGTTATTGTACTCCTAGAATGTGCTGTAGTTTCCATGGAAATAAGTAGGAGACTTATCTTTAGGAATAACCCTCGTGTATTTTGTGTGGACATGGCTATATAAAAATATAGAGTTTTGTTGCAAAAAGCTTGTGCTATCCAATGTTGTTACTGTGCTCCCTGTGTCTGTTTTTATTTCCATGGAAATAAATAGGTGTCATTATTTTTGGAGCATTCCCATGTATGTGTGTGTGTGTGTAGATGTATGTGTGTATTTATCAACTCCTCTGTATGGGTAGGATGTGACACAAAGTCAATTTTTCATTAGAGTTTTACAGGTTTGAATTCAGAGTTTTCCTTCCTTCTAGACTGGTTGCTTAATCAAAGCTATAAACCCCAGTTTGCCCGACTAGAATAATTGGATTCATACTTTTTTCAAGTGTATTAGTGCTATGTGAAATGCAGTCAGCCTCATCCTGGGTGTGAATTTGTATCCCTGTGTTTATTGCAATGAAGATAACCATTACTCTATGGGCACCTGTGAGTCTCCATTTAATTGTACTATATATATATATATATATATATATATATATATATATATATATACACACTCTTGTTAATTGCAGACAAAAATAAATGTGTCGCCATTGGTAGTGACTATGCAGAAATGTTTGATTTTTTAAAAAAACATTTTGAGAATAGTGCACAAAGTGTAAGAAAATATGTTTGCTGCTTCTCAAATGCACCCCTAGCAAGAAAAGTCTGGCATTAGAGAATGTCCCGACTTTTCTCCTTTTGTAATGAGGAGGTACAAAGCCAAGGACAGATCCCCAATGCCAACTTTACATGTAACTTGGTTTGGTTTGGTTTCTTTGTTTAATAACATATCAATCTTTGAGGGTTAGTCAATGCCAAAGCCATCCTTTCAGAAGCACAGTATTGGTGCAATTTAAACCATAAATAGTGAGATAATGGAGTTATACTTTTCCAAAGGTGTTAGTCTGAAATTGAACGTAATAGTGTAATTGGAGTTCAGACTCACTTACTATGATGTTGAAGTCCAGTACATTAGCCACTTTGCAATGGGGACTCCCCCTAGTTGTAACTTGATTCATATTTGATTGTATATTTTGAAGTAGTGTTAAACTGATGACACATGGGTTTTGCATTGAATTGTTGGAATATTTGGGATTTTTTTTTTCAAGTGGTGCAATTCAGCTGGAGCCTCTCTTGAGAGCAGCAACATGTCTTAGTCATACATTGGATGGATAGGATTTAATAGTTGTGGTAAGATTCAACCATCATCATATTTTTGTGTCAACCATAGGAGAATAGGATTACATTTGTTTAGCCAGTTAAAGATTGAAATTATTTTCAAAATCTAGCTTAGTTATGGAGTAAGGCCAGTAAGATGAGGTGCCCAGTGAGAATCAAACTCACTAACAGTTGTCTGTGAGATGAAAGGTATTACTTAAGGGAAAAGAATATCTAATCATCTTATTATAATGGAGATTATGTGTCTATGTGTCTGTAACCAAAACTATGTCACCACTAACATCATAATTCCCTTAGTCATTTGTGTTATATTCTGAATGATTATCAAATAATCCTTATTTAATCCTTATTTGTATCTTATTTATTAACATTATCTCTATTAAAGTCCTGCTGAATTAGGTTTGCCTCAAAACAGTCTATATCATTAATGGGTTTTTAACTGACTTTCCACCAAGTCAGGATGTGACACAAGGTCATTTTATAGTGGGAGCCATGCACAAATCAAGTGTGGTTATAACAAAAAATATTGGGTTCTTTCAGCATTTCTCATATTGGGTAACTTCAGATGCCAAGCTATGTACTCAGTCCTGCAAAGCAGGTAGTGCCGGAGGGAAGGCTCCCTGGGACCAGGCAATTCAACTTAATAGCACCTGGTGGACCCAGGAATTTCATGGTCAATACTACTGTATGGATGCACCATATGGATGTTTACAAACTGCTTGGAGAAAAAGCTCGATGGGAACTACACAAGAATTCTACATGCTATTTTGAACAAATCCCGCAAGCAACACCCCACAAAATAGCAACTATATGGCCATTTACTGCCCATCTCACAAACCATCCAAGTAAGATGAACAAGACATGCAGGACACTGCTGGAGATGAAAGAACAACCTCATAAGTGATGTTCTTCTATGGACTCCTACACATGGACATGCCAGTGTTGGCCAACCAGCAAGGACTTATTTACATCAGCTGGATGTAGTTTGAAAGACCTGCCTAAAGCAATGGATGTTAGGGTCAGATGGAAACAGAGAGTCAAGGAAATCCATGCTATCAGCATGACTTGATGATTATGATGATAGACCCTGGAAAATCAGGGAAGGTAATCCCATGTCATTAATGCATTTAAAATCCTTAAATGTATGTTGCATAGTATATGGGGTGGATAATTTGCAAACTGGTTTTAACAAATGATTACTTGATGTTATTGATTTCAAATATTATTGTTTTATTCTCACATGTATGAGAGTCCACATGGCATAGTGGCTAATGAGCTAGACTGTGTTCAAATTCCAGTCATGCTAGTATGTTCACTTTTGAACTAATACCTTGGGAAATGTATGAATCCTCTTTTTCCCCTCAACTATGAGTCAAAAAGTACTTCTACAAGAATGGCTTTGGCATTATTTTGTCTGAAAGTGAGCAAAACTGGAGTTCAAACTTGCTTACCACGATGTCACTGTTCAACATTTTAATTAATATACCATGAGAATCCCACCATTGGTGTTTGATAGAAATACTTGATACCATATAATTGAGTACAAATTATTAGTATTTAGTGGGAATACTTGATACCACATAGTGTAAATTGCAGCATTTAAGTCAATCTGGCATATAAGTCAACCTTAAGATTTCTCACTCAAAATTCTGGGTTAGACCAATACCTGTGTATAAGTTGACACCCAAACATACACTAGACTACTGGTAGACCAAAGCTTACCCAGTAGGCTTAAGTGAAGATAGGCTATGGAAACCTGTACCTAAAGCATATACATATTTACCAACCCCTCCGCTCGGACAGGATATGACACCTGGTCAATTTTTAAGTGGAGTTTAACAGGTTTGAATTCAGAGTTTTCCTTCTCCTAGACTAGTTGCCTTACCAAGGCTGAAGAACCCAGTCTACCCTACTATTTACCCATAGATGGAGGGAGAATAATTGGATTCATACCTTTCCCAGAGGTATTAGTGCTATGTGAAAGGCAATCAGTCTCATTCAGGATTTGAACTTATGTCACCGTGTCCATTTCCTATGATGATAACCATTACACCACAGGCACCTGGTGTAGCTAAAGCATATAATCCCAAATATGTACTGGTCTACTGGTAGGCCAAAACTTACCCAGTAGGCTTAAGTGAAGATAGGCTATGAAAACCTGTAGCTAAAACATATAAGGCCAAATATATACTGGTCTACTGGTAGGCCAAAACTTACCCAGTAGGCTTAAGTGAAGATAGGCTATGAAAACCTGTAGCTAAAACATATAAGGCCAAATATATACTGGTCTACTGGTAGGCCAAAACTTACTCAGTAGGCTTAAGTGAAGATAGGCTATGAAAACCTGTAGCTAAAACATATAAGGCCAAATATATACTGGTCTACTGGTAGGCCAAAACTTACCCAGTAGGCTTAAGTGAAGATAGGCTATGAAAACCTGTAGCTAAAACATATAAGGCCAAATATATACTGGTCTACTGGTAGGCCAAAACTTACCCAGTAGACTCAAATGAGGATAACCTGTAGAAAAAGCATATAACAAGGCATTATAATATCTCATTTAATTGTTATTATTCCAGTTGTGTATAGTGCATGTAATTTTCTTCGAAATCAGAATTACATCAGTCAAAAATGAAGCATGCAAATCTTACTTATTTGAGTTTATATTCATGTGAATTCATAATCTATTGTGCAATCATGAAATTATACAGATAAACAATATATTGTAGTTGTCTAAATGGCCACCTGGGTTCTGTGACATTCTGAATAATGTTTATAATCAGTGCATACACTGTTAGAAATGGCATGTGATATAGCATTAATATAATGCTTAATTCATATTACAGTTTTACTAATTTCTATTAATCTCTGTGTTAATTTGTTAAATATATTCACCAAGTTTAAATTGGAAATATTTGTGGCAGTCTGCTTGAGTTATATACAGTAAGTGATGTATATCAATAGTTAGGAGTACTATCCCATTGGTAAATCACACTGAGGTAGAGGTGTAGATTGACATATAAGTTGACCTCTATTTTTGTAGAGATTTTTCCAGGTTTAAAAGATTGACTTGTATACCACAATTTAAGATAACAATGCAAACTAAGGATTGTACTCTAACTTAGAGTGGTAATACTTGTTAGGGTCCTATCTATGGATCTAATAGAGCTGTTTAAGAATTATTCATATCAGATAGGAATACTTGATACTATATTAGTAAAAGTAAAGCTAGCAACCATAGTCAAAGGTGACCTGAAGGCTCCCCTTTCAATAGCTACTACACCAAGGTGTAGGGGAGGGCACTACTCCTTCCCCTGGATTGCTCCACTTTACTCTTGATATGTACCTTATAAGGCTGAGTGTTAAGCAAGGATGTATCAAGTACCATTTTTAAAGTCTTTGGTATGACCCAACCAGCGATTGAACCTCGGTCTCCAGGACCATTGACAAACACTCTACCCACTCAGCCAATTGAGTGCAAATTATTTGTATTACAAAGAAATACTTGAAACCATGATTGTTTACTAAGTATTATTATGCTTAGTTGTTTTAAACCATACAATTGTGTTCAAATTATTTGTTTAGTCGGTTGGTTGGGTTTTATGGCATATCAATCTTTGTAGGTTATTTAATGCCAAATCCTGTTTATGCATATATTAAGTATATATGGTTTGTAAGCTAATAGATTATGGGTAACATTTTGAATGAGCCAAAACTCATTTATTTGCATTACTGAAATAAGCTTTTCTGTTGTAGGGAAAGTCCATGGACCAATATCTTGGATAGAAGGCTGATTTTTCTAACGTAGTTTATTATTTGGGTAGAATCTGTTGATTCAAATAATTCTTTTATGCTTGCTGCTTTGTAGAATGCTTTTTGTGTATGGGAGAGGTCTTTGCATTCTATCGACGTATGCTTCTCTGTAAATGTTTTTCAATCAGAGCATTTTGGTTGCAGTTCCTGTTTTAGTGGATAAGAGTGAGTCACTTGACAGTGGCCTATGTGTAGTAGGTTTAAATTGGTTTCTTCTCTTCTTGTCTTACTAGGGTCTGGTTTCTCCTCTTTTATGAGGAGCTGGATTAGGTAGAACTTATGGGAATTTTCCTCCCATAGCTGCTGCTATTTGTTGGTTGGAATTTGCCTGATTTGAGGTTTTAGATTAGTGTATGGGATTTTGAAGCTATTGTCTAGTACCATGTTGAGAGCATATTTGGCTATTGATTCAGCTTTGTGGTTTCCCTGGATTACAGTATGGCTTGGGATCCAGCAGAATACAACCTTTTTTCCAAGAGTTTTGGAGTTGAGGGAGTTCAGGGGATTAGTGATGAGAGGATTATGTACTTTCTGACTTTTGATAGATAAGAGTACAGAAAAAGCATCAGAATGCATGATGAATCTTTTAGAGTTGCTTGTCGAGGCAACATTAAGAGCTAAGTATATAGCATAGAGATTGGTTTAATTAATGAATTAATTGGTTTAATGGTATGTCAACCTGTCTTGAGTTATTTTATATGTTGAGGTTAGGGAATCATATTTATTGTACATTCATATTTACATTTTTTCTGTAGTTATTTCTTAAGAGGTTTTTCTTTTTTAGTACATGGTCCAATCAAATATGAATTATTCTTAAACAGATCAATTTGCCCCATAGATGGGACCTTAACAAGTACAACAACTCTGAGCCAGAGTGGACCTGGGAGTAATGGTAATGAAGGGATATTTTACACTCCCCATATCTCCAGAACCAGTTGTAGTTTAGTTTCATACTAAGGACAACCTTTTTTGGGGTGGGTGGGTCTTACCACTTAACAAGGGGGTACAGTCAGAATAGTTAAGTTCTACTGACAATCAATTGAACATTGTTGATACTACTTGACAATAGAATTGTTGCACATATGAAAGCTAAGAATTTTTTCAGAGCACCATTTTAAATAATAAGGTTTGTTTATTTAGTTGGTTGGTTAGTTTTGTAGTATCTCAACTTTTGTTGGGTAATTTTATTCTTTTTTTGCCCAGTCAGCTGAGACTAACTGCATCTTTGCAGAGGGGTAAGACCCTACCAACAAGTGTCCTGGATATGACATTAAACAATCTGATAGTGAGGCTCCAGTAATGCTGGACTTCTAGGCAATGCTGACTACCCCTTCATTGTCATTGCTCCCTGGTCCACTCTGGCCTGGAGTGGTAGCATCTGATAGGGTCCTATCTATGAACCAAATAGTATTGTTTGACATTTAAACTGTGTACCTATGCTAAACTGAATAGTTTGAATTTGAACTGTTTTATATTTAACTGTGTGTAAACGTATGACTTATGTTTAATTGAATTGTTTGTGATACAATGCAATACTTGGAACCATTTAACATTATTGACATGCTAAACTGAATTTTTAGAAATAGAAATATTTGATAATTTAACTATGTGTAAACAAATGATTAGTGTCTAACTGGTCTTTTAGTGATGCATAGCAATACTTGGAAATTAAATATCAGTCATTTGTTTACATAATTAAAAGTGCCAACAGTTCTATTTCAAGCAATACATTTTTGTATGTCAAAGTTGAATTAATGAATTGTTTGAAATAGAACTGTTTGATCATTTAATTGAGTAAACAAATGATTGATATTTGATTAATTAATTGTGTAAACAAAAACTGTGTACTTATGCTAAACTGAACTGTTTGAAATAGAACTGTTTGACATTTGACTGAGAGTAAAACCATTTAACTGTCTAAAAAAAGATATCATTTAGAAATGTCATCGACAAAATGTGTTTAGAAATCATTTATTTAGTATATATGTATAAAAGGGGATTTGGTGTTGAATGACCTACAGGGGTTGATATGCCATAAAACCAAAACAAACCAAATTCATTCTTTTCTTTTTTTCAGCAATTATAGTGTTTCAAGTAACAAATAATAACCATTTATAAACAATTATAACTTGAAATAACTACCTTAATAGACATAATTTTCACAGTTATATGGTTTGAAGTATTCCAATCAAATACAAATAATTTTATATGTAACTCATGAATAAAGTATTAGAATATCATATTGATCTTTAATCAATCTTTGATGTTTCTAATTAAACAGTGGAATTTCTATTGGGTTCAGCTCATAAAAAAAAAATGAATGACATTAATAATAACAAAAACTGCTAAGAGCAAACCTGAAGGAACTCTTCATAAAAAAGGTAAAAATGTCTTCCTAATAAGATATTTCCTACAAATAAAACATGTGCTCTTCCTAATAGCAATAATTCGTTTTACACTAACAGGAAAGGGTCAGAGCACTCCTTAACGTCTGGGATTTCATCTGATAATTTATCTGTCATTTTTGTACACCTTATCATGACATCTGGTTTGGCAAGCCAGGTAAATACACCATTAATGTTTCCAAGCTTAGAAACAAACATCTTTGTGAGAGTAGTTGCCATTTTTTTTTTTCAAAGCATTTAAATTTTAGATCAAGATTTGAATATCTAGACTTGGTTAGTAGGTTGGTTAGTTGATCAGTATTTCTGACTGTCTAGACTTGTTGGATTATTCAATGAATAATTAATGAATAAATTATCATTTAATAAATAATTCAATAATCAATTGATAATTGATTATTTAATAAATGATCAATTAATAAATAATTATTTTCCTTAGCGAATGGGCATGTCTGTTGGGTGCTTCATGGGGTGTTACATGACAGAGTCAGAAACTCATTCTCAACCTCTTTTACGTCTGTTCTTAGAACCAGAGAGACATTTATTGAACCATGGCAAGAAACAGTAACACCACTTGGTTATTTTACTTTTCCTAGTCAATTAAGCTTTTTTTCCATTTTTGTACCCCTTCCATATACTGCTTATTCATTGAACAATATGTCTATATTTTTAGCAGTTGGGACATGTTTATGTATTCTTTTAAAGAACAGAGGCAAAAAGAGATCAAAGGATTTTTCAGAACTGTCATGTGACACCTTACAGGACCTCTAACAATCATAGTAATTCTTGAAGAGAGATAATTATTGTATCCCTAGACGTTCAAGATCAATTTGTAATTGTACCTGAATCCATACAATGTGTTTGTACATGTGCATGCATATCTCTGATCTGTATAGTTCATGGATAATTTAAATATTATTTTCATTGGTTTGTTTTCTTTGTTTAATGGCATATCAACCTTCTTAGGTAATTTAATGCTAAGTTACACTTGTAGAAGAACAGCAGAGGTACTGTACCAAAGTCATTTTTTTTCTTTTGAAATTTCAGGTAATGATAATAATCATTTGTAGACAATTACTGCTTCAATTAAGTATTTTTAATACAAATAATTTGCTCATAGTTATATTGTTACACAATTGATTGGTAAAATCTATTATTGTCATGTAGTGTAGAATTCAAATAAGTCTTACACCTGAATGTGTGGAAAAACACTGTGTGTCAACTGGGTGTAATTGAAAGCTTATGAACCTGAAGTCAGTCTGAGACTATAGCTCTGACAGGATAGTTTCTTCCAGAGTTTAGAAAAATAGTTGAAAATCTAGTCAGTTGGTTTCAAGGTGCCAAGTTGCTTACATGTGTGAATAATCTTAATTATCTTTCATGATGACCATCTTACAACCTATATGTGATGTAAGTACAGATAGTTTGATTCCTTTAAATATGAATAATTATCCTTAACTAATAAAAGTAACTCTATGTCTATTGCCTTTAATAATAACCATCTTGTAACCCATATGTAATGTAGGTAAGAACTCTTAGTAACTATTAGTAACAATAGATGGTATCAGTTAGTCTTGTATGCATCTGGATCTGAGCACAAACCTGTACAAGGTTGTATGGAAAACTAGCAAGCCATCTCTTGCCATATCACTGAAGGCCAGGGAAAATGTGGCTCTCATATACCATCAAATAAAGTAATCTCTCCCATTAGAGTCTCTTACTGCCATCATCATCCTCATCATTATCAAGGCACAGATTCCTAGTACCATTAGGCAGTTTCTTTCTTTTTATCTACTAATCTTTACTTAGTATGTCACATGTTTACAGTCGCTTATAGTACCTGCTGGTACTAAATAATCACATACTGAACAGACTCTGTAAAAAAAAAAAATAAATTAACAAGCTCTTTTAGTCATCATCATCTTTAAGATGTGCTGACAGCATGGAATCCCTTGACACTCTATTGTCATTGCTCTTGGTAAGTCCTCTTGACGACATCCAGTGTCCATACAGAATTGGCTAATGTAAGTTTTGGCTGGTTGGTGAAAACTAATTTGTCCATGTATAGGAGTCCAAGGGAGAATGTTGCTTATGAATTTGCCCTTACTTCCTCAGAAATGGCTGGCATAGCTTACTTGGATGGTTTGTGTGATGGGTGGTAAATGGCTGTGTGGCTGCTGTTTTGCAAGGTCCTGTTTCCAGGATTTGTTCAAAATGGCCTGTAGTATCCTTGTGTATTTCCCATCTAGCTTTTTCTCCAAGCATTTCATTAGAGTCCAAGTGGTGCAGTCATTCAGTAGCAATGACGTTGCTACATCTTCAAAAGTTTCCTGTTTTATTTTACTCTCACATCACTGAATTAAAACATTCTTTTCCTAGACTAGTTGTCCCTTTTCAAGGTTAGAGAGCCCAATCTACCCTACTATTTATCCATAGAGAGGAGAAGAATTAGAGAGATTCATGTCTTTTCCAAAGGTACTGGTATGAAGTGGACAGTAAACTGTCTCTTTCAAGGCTTGAGCTTGGCTCACTGGGTTCGTTTTCTGGATGATATTAATGCTCTGCTAAGGCCCTTTGCTATATAAAATTTGAAACCCTCCTCTAAATCTGGCTAAAAAAAAAATTTAATTTTTAATGGATTAGTGTTAAATAATAAAAACTAATTATAAAACAAAAAAATATTTTCATGACTCTAGACTCAGAGAGTGTGTGACCTTAAGCTATATCTTATTTAGCTCATAGATAAGTACATAATTGTTAATGCCTCCAATGATGATATCAACATAACAATACATAATATGATATATGTATTTATTTGATATATAATGCAAACCATGATGGCTAGAGTGTTTGCCAATGGTCCAAGAGACAAGAGTTCAATCCTGGGTTAAAAAGACTCCAAAAGTGGTACTTGGTACCACCTCCCTTAATGCTCATCATCATAAGGTACTGATCAAGAGTAAATGCAATAATCCAGGGTAAGGAGTAGCATCCTCCTTTACACCTTGGTGTCGTCACTATTAAAAAGGGAGCCTGTAAGTCATCCTAACTTACTTATATTTAATGTATATTATTTGAAACCATTTAACTGTGTGCAAACTATAAATAGCAATACTTGAAACCATTTATCTGTGTGCAAACAAATGACCCCTAACTTGCTTAAGAATAAAGTTACAAGCTATTCACTTAAAAATTATGCATTATATATATATATATATATATATACTTTAAGAAAAACAACAAACCGTTCACATTAGGATTATGAATTTATTTCAAACCTGTTACGCGTTTTTGAAAATTTCAAAAACACGAAAAAGATTTAACAGGACCTCTTCAGATTCTATGGATAAAATAAATTAGAATAGACACAGAAAAAAGTGGGAGGGGGTAGAAGAGGGGTGAAGAGTTATCTCCTCATTTAGCCCACTTCTGTTTTTATTTTAATTTCAGTTAGAAATGTAGTTAATTTATTTAAAAAAATTTTTGAAATTTTTATTTTAATTTTTAAATTCTTATTACATTTTGACTTAAACTACAGATCTAATATTAAATTAGATTTTTAACTTTATTCAATAACTTTACGTAATGATACAGTAATAATTATATTAAATTAAACTCAAGATTTAATTATATATATATATATATATATATATATATATATATATATATATATAGTGGTTGGGTTTTTTTTTTTTTATAGGTTATTTAATGACAAAGCCATTCTCCTAGAAGAACAGTAGTGGTACTATTTAACCCATAGGTGGGAGGATAAGGGGGTTCATACCTTTCCCAAGGGTATTTGCCCGAAAGTGAATGTAATAGCGCGACTGGAGTATGAACTCGCTTACTACAATTCCGCAGTCCATCGCTTTAACCATTACACCATGAGGACCCCCCCCCATATATATATATATAAGATTTCACATTAAATAAACATCAAGGAATGATAGGCTATAAAACCAGATAACCTAACCTAACACAACTTCAGTTGGAACGAGCCGCAGCTGGCATTGGCCTCCATGTCAATGCAAACAAAACTGAATATATGTGTTACAACCAAACGGGCAACATTGCCACACTAGACGGAGCCTCTCTGAAACTAGTAGACAAATTCACCTACCTAGGAAGTTGCGTCTCATCAACCGAAAAAGACATCGACACACGACTGACGAAGGCATGGACACCTATCGATAGGCTCTCGATCATATGGAAGTCGGACCTAACCGATAAAATGAAACGCAGTTTCTTCCAGGCAGCGGTTGTGTCGATACTGCTATATGGATGCACCACATGGACGCTAACTAAGCGGCTGGAGAGGAAACTAGACGGAAATTACACAAGAATGTTGAGAGCAGTATTGAACAAGTCCTGGCGACAACACCCCACGAGACACCAACTATACGGACACTTGCCCCCCATCACGAAAACTATACAAGTTCGACGAACCAGACACGCGGGACACTGCTGGAGAAGCAAGGACGAGCTCATAAGCGATGTACTCCTGTGGACCCCCACATATGGATGTGCAAAAGCAGGACGACCAGCACGAACTTACATACAGCAACTATGTGAGGACACAGGATGTAACCCTGAAGACCTGCTGGAGGCGATGAATGATAGGGAGAAGTGGCGAGAGAGGGTCAAGGATATCCGTGCTGGCGGCGCGACATGATGATGACATGATATATATATATATATATATTCAATATATATAAATTCAATATATGAATGATGTGATATACGTATGTATTCAATTTTGAATATTGAAATGAGTCTGTTAAATGTGGCAAATTATATTCTCTTTGACACATTTCCTGATTGTGTATATTTTTTATAGATATTTTCTAATTCTGTTTGAGAATAAATACTAAATATAACTTTATAGTTTCTAATGGCAGTACATATACATATAAAGATCTGTCAACTTCTGTTGAGAACAATTTGTTTTTGGGAATCCACAGGAGAATAGTCTCATAGAGGTAACTGCAGGTGGTAATATGAAAACAATAAAAACATATTTAATATGTTAATAATTTAATGTTATATATATATATATGATAAAACCTTAAAAATCTATTTCAAATCAAACTGTAATAGCAAAAATATTATTTCAATTTTAGAATACACTCATTGCTTCAACCAATATATAGGAAAATCAAAATGGCATTTCAATTTTTGAATAAATAACTTTAGATGCAGAATTAAATCTCAGAATTATTTCAAACTTCTGCATGTAGAACATTTCTGTCTGACAGACAATAACTTTAACAGAGATGCTAAATTCACTATAGGACAGTCCCTGTGGTGTAATGGCTAAAATTCTGAACTGTGGTCTTGAAATAAGCAAGTTCGAACTCCAACCATACAATCATGTTCACTTTGGAACTTATACCTTTGGGAAAAGTATGAACCTCCTTATCCCTTGAGCTTTAGGTTAAATAGTAACACTCCTGTTCTCCTATAAGGATGGCTTTGGCATTAAATTACCAATGACAATTGATATACCAAACAAAGAAACCAAACCAAACCAATCCAAATCAAATTTACTCTAATAGCTTGCAAAAGATTTACCAAACACAATATTAATTCCTGAAACTAATGAATATCGATAGATATCATGTCTTGAAACTCTTATCCCAATCAGACTCAATAACAGACTAAATCACTCCAAGAATGTTACCTCCCAACACTCAAATTCTTATTAAAATGTAAAAAAAATTCATTACCTTTTATCTTTCTGCTAAATGACATCTTTAAAAAAATCCTTGGAAACTTTTTCTGAACATGTACAAAATCAAATGTTTAAATCCTAAAGTTCAAGTTTCATTCACATGTGATACCAATCCTGTGGCTTTCATACACCTTCAGTCTTGAAATGTAAGACATGAAATAAAAATCCTTTGATGATAGCAGAAATCTGACACTGGTTGGGATAAACTAATTTATGTATAGAAAATTTTTTCTACCAACATTTATGTTTTTTTTTTTTTAAAACTCCTCTCTCTCTCTTTTTCTTTATATATATATATATATATATATATATATATATATATCATGATGTCATGCTGCTAGTATGGATTTCCCTGATGCTCTCTTTTCATCCGTCCCTATCATCCATCATTCCCAGCAGATCTTTCAGACTACATCCTGTGTCCATACAGAGCTGTTGTAGGTAAGTTTTTGTTGGTCAGCCAATACTGGCCGGTCCATGTGAAAGGTTCCATAGAAGAATGTTACTTATGTGTTCATCCTTACTTCTCCAGCTGTGTCCCGCATGTCTTGTTTCTCTTATTTGGATGGTTTTATATATATATATATATATATATATATATATATATATATATATATATATATATATATATATACACACAAGCACACACAACCTGGATGGTGTCATAGCTATCATCAAAGAAAATGGTTTTTGAAAGCCAAGTTCAAATACTGGATGAGGCTGGATTTATTGAATTTGTGGGCCACATCCAAGGAAATAGAAGGTATCAAATGGGATAAGGCTTTTCCTATTTTAGGGCCACAAATCACTCATACGGACTTCCACCTACTATGATGCATTCAATCCAGGAACAGCCACCAAAGATGATGAAGGTTGCAATCTGGCCAAATATGCATCTCTCTTTGACAAGTTCATTGTGGTACTGATTGCCTGAAAACTTTCACTATTATTGGCCTGTACACTAAAGACTCTACTCCAGAATATTGGTAAAAAGAATTCTTACCAAAGAATGAACCTCATGAAGTAGAGTGTCTGATGCAATGTGTGTCACTTGCCATTATGTGAAGAAACCCTGTTCGCTATTCTACCAGTAGGATGGATCATCATCATCATTATTTAGGAGTGCAGACAGTATGGATTCCCATGACTCTCTCTTGCCATTTGTCCCTGTCAGCCATTGCTCTTGGTAGGTGCTCTAGACTGCATCCAGTGTCCTTACAGAGCTGATGGATGTAAGTTTTTGCTGGTCAGCCAACACTGGAGTGAAGGAGTTCATAGGAGAACTTTGCTTATGAGTTTGTCCTTATTCCTCCTGCAGTGCCCAACATGTCTTGCTCATCTTATTTGGATGGTTTGTTAGATGGGAGGTAAGTGGCCATACAGTTGCTATTTTGAAGAGTGCTACTTCCAGGACTTGTTCAAAACAGTAAATAGCATCTTTATGTATTTCCTATCAAAACCAAAGGTTGAGTTACTTATATATCACTGCTTCCTGAAGTTAGGAACCTGTTATTAAAAGTGGTCTTGCCATAAGTCTCTCGCAGTTTCATTCTTGCTTGCATGTAGCAAATAACTATGAAAATCAAAATAAGGTTTCAGTACTACTGTATGACTACACCTGGTGCTGTCAGTTCACCTTGATGATGATGATGATGATGATTAAAAAAACTTGTCAATTTTTCTAGTTTATTTCTTTAGAGCCTTCTCAGTATCCAAGTGGGTTTGGTTAGGATGTTATGGCATATCAACTTTTTTAGGTTATTTAATGCAAAATCTATTTTTATACAAATAGACAGTTCTATTTTAAACAATTCAGTTAAGCATAAGTACACAGTTTAATTGTCAATAATATTTCTATTTCAAGCTATTCAGTTTAATCAAGCAGTTCTAATTCAAACAATTCAGTTTAGAGTTTGTTTACAGAGTATTCAGTAAATTCAAACAATTCAGTATAGAGTTTGTTTACAGAGAGTTAACTGTCAAAACAATTCTATTTCAAACAATTCAGTTTAGCATAAGTACAGTTTCAATGTCAAAAACAGTTCTATTTCAAACAATTCAGTTTAACATACAAAAACAGTTCTATTTCAAATTATTCAGTTTAGTATAAAAACATAGTTTAAATGTGAAAACAGTTCCATTTCAAGCATTTCAGTTTAACATAAGTACACAGTTTAGTTCTTTTTGACCCGTTGATAGAATCCTATCAGGTGCTACCTCTCCAGGCCAGAGTGGACCTGGGAACAATGGCAATGGAGGGGTACTCCACATTCTCCAAAGCTCCAACATTACTGAAGCCTTCCCATCAGATTGTTTCATGTCATATCCAGGACACTGATTGGGGTGGGGTCTTACCCATCTGCAGAGATGTAATCGGTGTATTCTACAGCCCTAGCTGACTGGGCAAACTTAAGTGGGTGACTACTTAGTAACAGTGGGTACTATTACCACCTGTAAACCGGTGTGACAGACTAAGTAAAAGTTAACAGATAATAAGAAAGAAACTGTTTAATGGGATAAGTCTTATTTGTCTCGATTTCTGAGATGAAGCTTGATGATTTTTATCACTTACAGAATTCATCAGACTGTTATCTTCATCTTTATATTTATAATGTTTCAGCCAATGCATCCTTTAGCCTTCTTCAGGTGTTTCATGTCAAACTCAAGAACCCACACAGAACTTTGAATTGTTCTGATTCTGTTAACCATGACTGGGTACAAATGTTGAGCTATAGTAAGTATTATTTGTTATTTACCTGTAGTTGGGATTGAGCATACAACCTCCAGATGATTTCACTTTGAAAAAAAAATTGCATTATGAGCTAAGGAGGTTGCAGGTTCAATCCCAACTCCAGGTAAAATAACAAGAAATACTTACTCTTGCTTAACATTTGTACCTAGTTATGAATCAGAACAATCTATGTTCATGGATTAAATAAAGGGTTTGGTTTGAAGTTCTGTGTGGGCTCCCAAGTTTGATATGAAATGCCTTAAAAAGGCTGAAGTGTGCATTGGCTGAAACATTGTGGATATAGCAATAAAAATGAAAATAGTCTGAATACTGTAAATGGGATAAGTCAATTTAAAATTGGTGAAAAAAAAATCCCCCCATAAACATTGGGGAGTACCAGGTTTTGTGACAAAATGTGAACATCCATGCAAAAAAAAAAATACTAATACAAATCAGATATAGTAGACTAAGATTAGCTTAGTTTGACACAAGGCCAGAAGTATGAAGTATAAAGTGAAAATTAAACTCACTAACAATGGTCTGCTAACTATTACACCACATAAGATGACCAAGTGAGAGATAGTATTATTTAAAGGATACAGTGAAGGAAGTGACTATAAAAAAATCACTAAAACCTTAGATTTTCTATTGAGTACAGTAAAAATGGTTGCTTGAATATGAAGGAAGTGCTACACAATACAGTCCTTGCCTAAACCTAGGCCTGCCAATCAAATTGCTTGCAAGTCCAAGCCAAAACTTGTCAGAGATATTGTTACAAATCCATCTGAATATTTCAATGGCTGAAGTTGGGGTACTCACAAATACTATTTCCAGACCATTACACAAAGCAGACAAGAAGGACATGGTATCTCAAAAAAATCTGTAACTAAGAAGAATGAAAAAATATTTGGGTAAGAATAGCTTTTACAGAAGAATACATCTCTCTCTTTCTCGGTGTCTTTGCCTCTGTCTCTGTCAAAGAAGTTATGAACCATTTGTGCTTTTTAGATTTCTTTAAATGTAGAAATATAATGATTTACAAATGTCTACAGTTCCTAAAAAATAACTACCAAAATTGCATGCAGTTCATATTTTATATCTATATTTATAGTATTACCTGTAAAAAAAAAGTATGCAGCTAATAATATTCACATAAAAACTTTTTTTTTTTTTTAAGCCAAAAATACTAGATTTTTATTATTTTTAGTGGCTTGTTATACAATCCAAATGAAGATTATCAGGTATTATTACCAGTACCGCCCATAAATAAGTACATCCCTAACAATATTTACACAAAGATCTAATTTTCTTTTAAACGAAAGACATCAGGATTTTGTTATTTTGAGTGACTCATTATACAATCTGAATGAAGATTATCAGGTATTATGTGCAGTACTGCCCATAAATAAGTACACTCCTAAACATTATTAACACAAAAATCTAACTTTCTTTTAAACCAGATACCAGTATTTTATTATTTCTAGAGGCTCATTATAAAATCAAAATGGATAATATTTGGTAATATTTATTTCAAAGCTCTACAGCATGGAAATTATATTGCAAAAAATATATTTTCAAGAATATATTTGAGGTGTATGTATGTTTGGATTTCTACATATTCCTATTTTTTGTGACTGAGTATCCAGTTTTTTGTCTATTTGAAAAAAATGTTTCTTCAATTTCTGGCAGTTCTTTTTAGCATTTGTTTGTTTGTTTGGGTTTTATGGCATATCAACTTTTGTGGGTTATTTTATGCCAAATCCATTTTTATACAAATAATCAGTTCTATTCAAAACAATTCAGTATAGCATACAAAAACAGTTCTATTTCAAATTATTCAGTTTAGTATAAGAACGTAATTTAAATGGGAAAACAGTTCTATTTCAAGCATTTCAGTTTAGCATAAGTTTAATTGTCAAAAACATTTCTATTTCAAGCTATTCAGTTTAGTCAAACAGTTTTAATTCAAACAATTCAGTTTAGTATTTTAGAGTAAGTATAGTTTTTGTTTACACACAGTTAAATATAAAACAGTTCTATTTCAAACAATTCAGTTTAGCAGAAGTATGCAGTTTCATTCTATTTGACCCATAGATAGGACCCTTTTTAATATATATATATATATATATATATATGTGTGTGTGCGTGTGTGTATATAAATATATATATGGTTTGGTTTCTTTTTAAAATGGCATATCAACCTTTGTGGGTTATTTAATTCCAAAGCCATTTTCCTAGAAGAACAGTAGTGGTATTATTTAACCCATAGTTAAAAGGATAGGGGTGTTCATACCTTTCCCAAGGGTATTTGTCCGAGAGTGAACGTAAGAGCATGATTGAAGTTCGAACTTGCTTACTTCGATCCCGTTGTCCATCGCTTTAACCATTACACCATGAGAACACCCCCTATATGTATATATATATATACCAACAACTCTGCATGAGCAGGATGCGACACAAAGTAAATTTTAAGCAGAGTTTGACAGGTCTAAATTCAGAACTTTCTTTTTCCTAGACTGGTTGCAATACCATAGTTAAAAAGCTCAGTCAGCCCAACTATTTACTCATAGCTGGAGTGAGAATAATTGGATGCATATCTTTCCCAAGGGCATTAGTGCTATGTGAAATGCAACCTGTCTCATCCAGGATTTGAACTTGAGTAGCAGTGTGCATTTCCAACGACAGTAACCATTACATCATGTATATGTGCACACCATGTATGTATGCACGCCATTAGAAACTTCAAATAATGGATTTCTAGTGTTCATAATAATAATATTTTCTAAGTTTTAGTGCTTGCCATTGGTCCAGGACAGTGGAGTTCAATCCCAGGTTGAGTCATACCAAATACTCAAAAAATTGTTCACCATGCCACCTTGCTTAACACTCAGTATTATAAGGTAAGGATCAAGGGTAAAGTGGAGCAATCCAAGGAATAGAGTAGAGCCCTTCTGTATATCTTGGTGTAGTAGCTATTGAAAAGAGAGTCTTTGGGTCACCCGCGACTACGGTTGCCAACTTTACATACTACTTACTTTTTATAAAACTTTTTATATTTACATTTCTCTTTATATATGCAAGGGCGAGTTAAAAAGTAATGCCTTTTTCTTTAGTGCAGGAGTAATTACTGACACAAGAACATGTATCACACATCCAAATGAAGCTGGTCCTCTATGGATCACATCCCTACTTCTCAACATAGTCACCATTTCTGTCAATAGCAGTGTTCCACCTTCAAATGAGAGCATGTATCCCTGCCTTGTAAAATCCTGTTGTCTGTTCTTTGAGCCACTTCATCACTGTAGTTTTCACTTCATCATCAATGGCATAATGTCTGCCTCTTAATCCCTCTTTCATGGAGCTGAAGAGATGATTAACATTGAGACAATTATATAGGTGGTAAGGCTTGATATGACCATCTGATTGATCAGATCGGATCTTTCTGATCACCTGTCTAGCCCATTAAGGACTAAGTGAAGATTTTTAAGTCATGTGTCCACTTTTGTAACTGAGTCACAGATTGCTCAGTCCCCAGGATCCAGTCCTCAAGCATTATAAGTTGCCGCTGACTGCCAATAGGTAGCCTTGTTGAAGGAGTTTCACCCTTCTGCAGAGGTTCAGTCAGGATATTCTACAGCCCAGCTGACAGGGTGGCCATTTATATAGATTCTCTTAATTTTTTTTGTTTGCTATTATTCATTTACTGGCTAGTTCTGTTGGCAGAGTTTGAAATGTATTGAGTGTTTTCCCTGCAAAGGGGTAAGATCCCTTCTCCAAAAAAAAAGGGTTGACCTGAGTATGGCTCTTAATTAGATCTGATGAAGAGGCTTCAGTTCAAGAGATCTGTGAAGTATGGAGTAACCCTTCATTGTTATTACTCCCAAGTCCACTCTAACCTAGAGAAGTAGTACCTGTTAAGGTCCCATCTAGGAATCAAATAGTTCTGTCTAAAAATTATTCCTATTCCATTGGACCATGTGCAAAAAAAAAATCCTCTTAAAAAACTAAGCAAAAATATGTAAATATGAATGTGCAATGAATGTGATTCTCTAACCTCCCGGCATAAAATAATACTACATGAGTTGACATTAAAATCAACCAATCAATCAGGTACTAGCTGTGTAAAATACAAAAACCTCTATATCTGAGCATTCCCATATGATGTCAACAAATACATCACTACATTTCATTTGAGACCTTTTTTTAGATAAGAACTTAGATATCTTTTTCAGTCACAAAAGCCCCAACAAATTAGTTGATAAAAGCTTAGTTAATATTATGAGTGATTTAAAAACATTTTTTTATCTTTTTTAATATTTTTTCCATGCCTTACCCTTCCCAGGTTTTGTTCTGGGTCATTTTTCTATTGAAACATTGTCTCAGAAAAGTGATTTGGGAATATTTCTTTTTTGTTTTTTTTCATTTTATTTCATTTCATTTAATTCCATCTTATTTATTCTTTTTATCATTATCATTGTATCTCTGTTAATATTCTTTTATTAATTTGTCATAACTTGAAGAGTTACGAAATGACCAGTGAACCTTTTGGAAACCCATTCTAACATTGATTCATTCTATCAATGATGATATTTGATGCTTCTGTTTAGGATGGAATGGTGGATTCTGCTCAACATTTCAAAGATATCTGAGCCATCATGAATTTTGATGATCTAAATAGTATTCAATACAAATGATCAAAAACTAAAGGAGATATGTTGATATATAGATATATATATATAGATAGATATTTTTATTTCTTCACATTCTAAATGAGGAGATAATATAGATATTTTTCATTCTCCTTGTGAGTGTTTTTTTTGATATTATCTTTTTTATTTACATAAAGTTATTATTTATTTACATATTGCTAACTTCCTTATTATGCTTATATGTTATGTAACAGCAAAACAGCTCATGGCGAAAATTTTATTAGAGCAATATGCTTAAAATGTTTATAACTCAATGTTATGGAGGTGCCCCTGGTGTAATGGTTATCGTTGCAGGATATGGACACGGCGACATGAGTTCAAATCCTGGACGAGACTGATTGCATTTCACATAGCACTAATAATCTTGGGAAAGGTATGAATCCAATTATTCTCCTTCCAGCTATGGGTAAATAGCAGTGCAGACTAGGTTCTTCAGCCTTGGTGGGGCAACTAGTCTAGGAGAAGGAAAACTCTGAATTCAAACCTGTTAAACTCCGCTTAAAAAAATTGACCTTGTGTCATATCCTGTCAGAGCGGAGGGGTTTGTAAATATGATAACGCAATGTTTTCTGCAAAGCCTTATTTTTGAAAATTTATCTATCTATCTATCTATCTATCTATCTATCTATCTTATCTGTTCCTATATATCAATTATTTGAAGAATATATCATTATATATAATAATATAGAGTAATTTGTGTAATATATCGTTATTATATTTAACATAATGTATATATATATATGATAGAAATATATGCTCGTGTGTATGATCGAGCCAAAAAAGCACATCATAACAAGAATTTTATTATTAGAGTGATACACTTAAGATACTCAAACTTAAACTTAGAGAATAAAACAATTTCTCATTCACTTTGCAACTGATTGGTAATTTTGCCAATGTTTTGTGCTGAATGTGACTTTTTTATCTCTCTATCTATCCATCCATGGTTGGTTTGATTTCTTTGTTTAATGGCATATCATCATCTATCAGCAAATTAATAGCAAAGCTACCCTAGTAGAATTATAGTTGTGGTACTATTTAACTCTTAACAAGAGGGATATTGGGGTTCATACCTTTCCTAAGGGTATGAGTTCAAAAGTGAATGTAATAGCCTGACTGGAGTTTGAACTTGCTTACTTTAGCCATTACACTACAGGGTGGGTGGGTGGCAGGTCCACAAAGTCACCACGTTAACTGTGACATATGTGGAAAATTGTGCCTATCTCTTGCTGGTCTCAAAAGCCATCTGCGTAAATGTGCAAAATCTATCTTGCACCCAAAATAATGTTACTGCAGGCAAAACTGAATGGTTGTGCCAATTCTGTGGTAAACTCTGTCGCAGCTTAGCTGGCCTGAAGAACCACCAATGAACACATAGAATTTAAGGGGCGAATAGGGGAGGGGGGAGGATATGAGACAAAGGAGGTGGTCACACTTGAAACCAAGAGGATAGCCATCATGTATGTATGTATATATCTATCAATCTATCATTTGAATAATATATAATCATATTATATATAAGTTGGCGACCATAGTCGAGGGTAACCCGAAGGCTCCCTTTTCGATAGCTACTACACCAATGTGTAGGGGAGGGCGCTACTCCTTTCCTGGATTGCTCTACTTTACCCTTGATCCGTACCTTATAATGCTGAGTGCTAAGCAAGGAAGCATCAAGTACCATTTTTTGAGTCTTTGGTATGACTCGACCTGGGATTGAACCCAGGTCTCCCGGGCCATTGGCGAACACTCTAACCCCTAGGCCAATGTCCAGTAATGATATAATAATTTGAGCAATATATATATATTCTTATATAACACATTATATATATAAGTAAGTAAAGTTGGCGACCATAGTCGAGGGTAACCCGAAGGCTCCCTTTTCGATAGCTACTACACCAATGTGTAGGGGAGGGCGCTACTCCATTCCCTGGATTGCTCTACTTTACCCTTGATCCGTACCTTATAATGCTGAGTGTTAAGCAAGGAGGCATCAAGTACCATTTTTTGAGTCTTTGGTATGACTCGACCTGTGATTGAACCCAGGTCTCCCGGGCCATTGGCGAACACTCTAACCCCTAGGCCAATGTATATATATATGTGTGTGTGTGTGTGTGTGTGTGTGTGTGTGTGTGTGTGTGTGTGTGTGAATATACAAGCATGAAAAAATCAATGTATTCAAAGGATGATTTTATTTATAGTTGAAAATTTCCTTTTTATATCAAACCATCATCAGGGTAATGTTAATATAGGATATTATATCTTCTGAATTATATTCAATTTTGAAATGAAACGTAAATATATATATATATATATATATATATATATATATATATATATATATATATATATATATTATAACTGTGTTGGTTGTCACTAAATCATTTTGTGGGTTTGTGGCAAACCAAGTGCAATATAATATGATTGTTATTTTGTAAAAACTCCATAAAAGCCAGGGGTTGCAGACCAAATTCCATGGCATTAAATGAAAATATCTAATATATATATATATATATATATATATATATATATATATATATATATATATATATATGTGTGTATATGTGTGTGTGTGTGAGTGTGTCTGTGAGACCATAGCTGGAAATGGAATTGGCAATCCAAGTTCAAAGCCTGAACGAAGCTGTTTGTATTATACTTCATGCTGATACTCTTGGGAAAGGCATGAATCAATCTGTTCTCCTTCCTGCTTTGTGTAAATAGTAGGGCAACCAGTGTATGAGAAAGAAAACTCTAAATTCAAGCCTCTATACTCTGCTTAAATATTGACCTTGTGTCACATTCTCCTTGTGGCAGAGGAGTTGGATATATATATATATATATATATATATATATATATATATATATATATATATATATTTTGATCGATCCACTACCACTAAACTCGTTTAAGTATTTATTCACTTTTCCATTTATTTTTATTATATATTATATATATATATATATATATATATATATATATATATACAGTGGCCAACTTTATATAACTCATCAAAAAACATATCATAATTAGCTTTTCATAATAACACTACTCATAAGTCCAATTTACAACTGACTGATAATTTTGGAGGTCTGCACCGCGCTGATTTCTATTTTTAAATCCTCTAAATTTTCAACATAAATAACGAAAAGTAATCCTTCTCCCATTCTGTTACAACGGGAACTCAACGGTCCATGAGGTTCTCGTTGTAGACGTCCCATTGTCTAGACGATCCGTAAACCTGTTGCCAAGGGTTTGCTGGTCGGCTAGTATCTAGACAAGACACCTTTTTAGTCATCAAACCGCACGGAAATATAGTTTGGTTTATTGTATAAAATCAACTCTGGTATTTGTGTGAAAAAGAAAAGAGATGTAAACTCACTTGCATACGTACAATAAACTCGTTCATACACGCTAAATCAAATAGGTTTGCCCGTGCATGTGTGTCTGTGTGTGTGTGTGTAAAATACTCTTCATATTTGACCGCCCGCACCCTAAGGAAGAAGTGACACAAAACACACCTTTTCCTCTTAGTTCTTTAAAAATCTTCTTTTCTTTCAACGCGGGAGTTCTTTCTCTCTCTGTTTCTCTCAATAATAATTAGGGACTTAAAAAAAATGACCTCAACGCTCCCTTCCCCGATTACTAACATTCTTTCTTTCCTTTCACGAACCAGCCTGACTACTTTAACCTATGTACTTAGTAGTAATAGCTGAATAGAGAAAGGGAGAAAGAGAGAGTGAAAGACAGAGACAGAGACAGAGAGAAGAAAAGGATTGAACTAAAGAAGGAGGAGAGGGGGTTGCTGAAAGGAAAAAAAAAACCTATACAAGAGCCACTCCACTTATCAACAATGTAAAAGAAAGAAAAAAAACCTAGCTTACTCAGCCAGGCATTCTTTTGAATGAACTTTTAACTCGAGCTTGTAAACGCATACACACTCTAGGACACACACACACACACACACACACACACACACACACATACATACATACATACATACATACAAACTCACACTATCACACATGTACATATATAGACACATACACACACATTCACCTACACGATGTACATACATACATACATACATAAACAAACTAACACAAACACATTCATGCATACATATACACACACATACACACAATATACAAATACATACATACATAGAAACATACATACATACATACATACATACATAAACAAACTCACACTAACACACATGCATACATAGATATACACACTCACAGTGTATAAACATATGCATACACACACTCACATACATAGATAACACACAAAAAACACATACATGCATACATAGACACACACACAATGTAAAAACACGCACACTGTATGTGTGTGCGTCTATGTATGCATGAATGTGTACATAGATACATTGATAAACAAATTCACACACACACACACACACACACACACACACACACACACACACACACACACACACACACACACATATATATATATATGTCAAAACACAGACACAGACACATACATACACAAAACACAAAGACATATGCACAACTATATACATATATATAACAGACATATGTATGTATATATGTGTGTGTATGTGCATACATCAAAACAGATGCACACACATAGAAACATGTGAATACACACACACACACACACATGCACTCATATACAAAACACTCTCACACACACAAATGCACACAAAACACATACATATGAAAATATGCTAAAAAGTGAAATAAACTCAAACCAAAATATGGACAAAACAGACATACATGCTAACACTGAAACTCTCTCTCTCTCTCTCTCTCTCTCTCACGCACAAATACATACACCCACATAAACATGGTAAATACACACATATACACGTATACACAAAAACTGCACACACATGTAACTACTAAAGCAGTGAAACACAAAAAAGACAAATAAGTAAAAAGTTAGCAACCTTAGTCAAGGGTGACCTGAAGGCTCCTTTTTCTATAGCTACTAACCTGAGGTGTAGGCAAGTGTGCTACTCCTTTCCCTGGATTGCTCCACTTTACACTTGATTCATACCTTATAATGCTGAGTGTTAAGCAAAGAGGCATCAAGTACTATTTTTGGAGTCTTTGGTATGACTCGACCCAGGATTGAACCCTGGTCTCCCGGACCATTGGCGAACACTCTACTCATTAGACCAATGGCCCGGCTCATTGGCCTAGCAGTTAGAGTGTTTGTCAATGCTCCGGGAGGCCGGGGTTCAATCCCTCCACCTTGGTGTAGTAGGTATTGAAAAGGGAGCCTTTGGATCACCCTTGACTATGGTCGCCAACTTAAGACAAATACACATACAGAAAAACCCTTAAAAAAATCCTTAACCTTTTTCCCCCTAAAAAAAAAACAGTCAATTTTATTAATCTAGCTCAATTTGGCACAAAGTCAACAGTATGGGCAACCAGTGAGAAGTGAACTCACTAATAATGGTCAGCTAGCCTAGTTTGTTAATCATTTACACTATACTAGGCTCCTATCTTGCCCAGTCGGGGTCTTACTCCTCTGCAGAGATGCAGAGGGGTAAGCCCCCCCCCCACCAACAAGTGTCTTGGATATTACTCTAAATAATCTGATGGTGAGGTTTCCAGTAATGCTGGAGATTTGGGGAATGTGGACCACCCCTTCATTGCCATTGCTCCCACGGTCCACTCTGGTTCGTAGTGGTAGCACCTGATAGAGTCCTATCTATGGGTAAAATAGAACTAAACTGTGTATTTATGCTAAACTAAATGGGTTGAAATAGAACTGTTTGACTTTACTGATTAGCTTGAAATAGAAATGCTTTTGACAATTAAACTACTTACTTTTAAATTGCGTACTTATACTAAACTAAAATGTTTAAAATAAAACTCTTTTGACTTTTAACTGTGTGTAAACAAAATTTATACTTATACTAAACTGAATTATTTGAATTAGAACTGTTTGACTAAACTGAATAGCTTGAAATACAAATGTTTTTGATGATTAAACTGTATACTCATGTTAAACTGGACATTGCGACCCAAGTTCAGATCTGGGATGAGGCTGTATGCATTTCACATAGTGCTAATGCTCTTGGGAATGGTATGAATCTAACTATTCTTCTTTCAGCTATGGATAAATATTAAGGCATATATGTAGCAGAAAGAAAATTGAATTTTTGTTTGGCGTGTAATTTAATTTGACCGTTAGAGTCGCCGAACATTTTCACCCAATCACAATGACCTGTCCTATTCATCCCGAAGCATATTTCCTAGCAGCACTAAAAATTGAAGAAAGCCCGCGAATCTCTCTCTCTCTCTCTCTCTCTCTCTCGCTCAGAAATCCCCAACGGGAACAGACGTCTATTCGTCTGCTCCCGAATAGTAGTAGCCTCATCAACCATTATGAGGAGAGCCATCTAGTTTATGGATCCCTTGGGTCTATTCTTCTAGACCAAGGGATTCTAGTTAAAAACAAATTAGATGCTACACTCAAACAACTTCCCACCTTTCCTTACTACTAGTCTCGCAGCATACCAGCGTAAAACCCTTTACTTCATGCTGCTATTAAAACCTTCCTTTAAAACCTAACGACGTCTTCGTTCTTCTCTACCACCTTTATTTTCCATCAACATTTAGCGAGGGGATAACTACCAACGAAATACCAACATAACCAATGCAAAACCAACTTAAACCTAAAAACCCAATAATAATAATAATAATAATAATAATGTTATTCCCATCGCTATATATATATATATCAACCAGTTTTGGAGAAGGAAAACTGAATTCAAACTTGTTAAACTTCGCTTAAAATTGACCTTGTATCACATGATGTTCATGGTGGAGGGGTTGGGTAAATGCATATTTACTAGGTTGTCTTGTACACTGCAATTTATGATATATAATATGGTTTGATAATGTTTTATTGTTGGGAATATACTTTTTCTTTTTGGTCATCCATACTTCTATAGCACTGGTACAGCAACCATTCTAGGGAAAAGAAAACTTTGAATTCAAACCAGTTATACTCCACTTAAAAAAATTGATCTTGTATCACTCTCTGCCAGTGGTGGGAGGATTGGGTTAATAAATACTTGTTTGAATGAAATTGTCCGTCTAGATGTAAAAGTCCCAGAATATTTTTGAATTTTTATTTTCAGTCTCTGGTTTGTGTTGATACCCTTTATCTACATACCGAAATCATCTGCACAGTTCTCAGTGTTTGACTGATGCTACTCTATTATACCCAACTACGTAATTCATTGAGGGTATCACTTATTTTATGTCTTTTTCTGCATGCATAACATCTACGGTTTTTTTCTGGATTTTGTCAATCTTTGTAATGTAGTTAGTTGTCCTGATACACTTTTTCTGGCTGCAATGAGTGGTTCTGTTTCCTTTTTCTGGTGTCCTCTGCACAGCCATATCCATGATTGTTTGTTTGTGAAATTTTTAATCTACTTTTTTAACTTTTCAGTGGAGTGTTTTCTTTTCCTGTCTTTCTTTCTTTCGCTGTTGTATTCTTCAGTGCTCTCTTGCTTGCCATTAAAAAAATCTTCTTGCACTTTTTCAAGTACATTTCCTAATATTTTTTTCTGCACCATTGTATTCATTGTTTCAATCGCATCTTAGTCATTTGGACATTGTCATTTGGACATAGTCATGTTCATGAGTCTTCTATTTCCTTCTTTCATTATCATCATTATTTCTTATGAGTTTTTCACACCAGTGTTAGCTGATGACCTTTACTTGGAGTCTCCAAGACTCTTCTCAGTATTCCGGTCATTCTATTCTAAATAATGCAGCAGCTTGGATAGTCTTCATTCATCTTCTGATTTCCAATTCTTCTAGTTCTCTTTTCAAACCTTTGGGGACAGTTCCAAGTACACTAATTACATTTGGTATTACAATTACTCTCATGTTCCACAACTTTTTTAGTCCTCTTGTGAGGTTCAAGTGCTTGTCTTCTTTTTTGTGTTCTTTGATTTTCACTCTGTGGTCTGCTGGTATTGCAAAGTCCACAATACAATATTTTTTTTGTTTTTTTTTGTTAATCATCACTCGGTTTAGTCTTCTGACTGGGATTAGGTGATCTGTCAGTATCTCAAAATCCTAGAGAATTCTATGCATCTCATTCTCAAGGATGGATTCTGGTTTGTGCTTATACCATTTGGTATTAGGGTCAAATTTTCAATTTCTTGCACAATTTTCAGTGGATCACCTTCCTCATTCAGTTGTTCCTAGTCTTGTACTCCTTTCATGCTAGTTTGCTTTTCTCCTGATTTGCTGTTTGCTACAATCCTTAATGAATTTTTTTTAATTTTTATCTGAGACCTGATGTAAATGAATGTTTTTCTAATGAAGTTATTGAATATATTAGTTTTACAAAGTCTGCATTTAGTATTCATTGACATGATCTTTTGTATTTCTTCTAAAGATAGATTTTTTGAATTTTCTTAATTTGTGTATCAGTATTCTTCTTATTGTAATAGTAACTGAAAACTCATCGAGAAGAATAGAGCCATAGCCACACCCTGTCTTTCATGGTACTGCAATTTCAGTACCAAGTAGGTTTTTATGGTTTGGTTTGATTGGGTTGGGTTTTATAGCATATCTGTAACACTATGTAGGTGGTCCACCAAGCAGACGATTCCTTTGTCGGTTTTGGCGCAAAACCAGACAAAGGGTTTTGGACTTGAGATCTCAGCGTGACCGGAAGTGGTAAGGGGACGCGAGAAAAGAGTTGGACAAAGGAGCTCGAAGTTGGCAGTTGGCAAAGGGTGACGAGAGTGACCAGTCGACACCGGACACCGAAGCAGAGAGGCGAGTTGGCATGAGAGAGGGTCCAGACCAGTGAAAGAAGATCGAGTCGGCATTCCAGTAGCTTTGTGGAAGTTTCGCTAGAGTCCACACTAGCATTAGTCTACACATGCACAATGTTACATAACTCTCTTTCTGCACTTGAGTTAACCCAAGTATATTGTTCGTTTGTTCTTTTTCCTCCCGCTCCCTTGATTGTATTCTTGAAGCTGAAAAGAAATGTGTGTTACCCCTATCGGAACCACTAGTTGATCACCGGCCGTAAAGTGAAATTGTTCGAAGAAGTTGATGTAACGTGTGGGCCGAAGGGGAACGTCACATATCAACTACCGTGGGTTATTTAATGCCAAATTCTTTTTTTATACATTTATATGATTTGTAAATGCATAGTTTGAAGATAATATTTTTAAACAAGCCAGAGCTTATTTGTTTGCACACAGTTAAATGGTTATATATATGATTTGTAAGTCAATAGTCAGTTGGTAATTTTATTTTTAAATGAGTCAGAGCTAATTTGTTTGCACACAGTTAAATCATTTCAAATATCAATAGTTTTATTAAGTATTAATCATTTGTTTGCACTAATACCCTTGGGAAAGGTATGAATCCAATTGTTCTCCCTCCAGCTATGGGTAAATAGTAGGGCAGACTAGGTTCTTCAGCCTTGGTGAGGCAACTAGTCTAGGAGAAGGAAACCTCTGAATTCAAACCTGTTAAACTCCCCTTAACAATTGACATTGTGTCATATCCTGCCGAGTGGAGGGGTTGGTAAATATGATTAATCCTTAGTTTGCACTTAAATGGTTTTACATATTGCTCTCTGACATAAATACTTTTATTTGTGCACAATTATATGGCTTCAAGTATCACAGTGTAACACTAATAATTTCAATTTGAAGAATTCTATTCAACATTGCTCATTAGTTAGCACACAGTTAAATGGTTTCAAGTATTGCTATATATCACAAACAATTCAATTGCACATCAGTCATTTGTTTACACTGGGTGTGTCCTTGTGGTATAATGGTTAAAGCGATGGACTGCTGAATCGTAGTAAGCGAGTTCGTATTCCAGTCGTGCTATTACGTTCACTTTCAGACAAATACCCTTAGGAAAGGTATGAACCCCCTTATCCTACCAGCTATGGGTTAAACAGTACCACTACTGTTCTTCTAGGAAAATGGCTTTGTCATTAAATAACCTACAAAGGTTGATATGCAATTAAATAAAGAAACCAAATTTGTTTACACAGTTAATGATCAAACAGTTTTATTTCAAACAATTTGATTTAATGTAAGTCATTTCTTTGCAAACAATTTAAATGTCAAGCAGTTCTATTTGACCTATAGATAGGATCCTATCCGGTGTTGCCACCCCCGACAGAATGGACCTGGGAGTAATGGTTATGAAGAGGTACTCAACATTCTCCAAATCTCTAAGACCAGAGCCTCATCATCAGATTGTTTAGTGTCATATCCAGGACACATGTTGCAGGGGGAGGTCTTATTCCTCTTCAGAGATGCAGTTGGTGTATTCTACAGCCCCAGCCAAATGAGCTGAGGTTTTTATAGAGTGGAGTTGCTAGCTCTGTGCCATCTTGGTTTTGAATTCTCCTCGACTGGTTGCTTCACCAAAGGAAAAGAATTCACTCTGTCTTACTACTTATTCATAACCAAGGTAGAAGAGGTTTCATGCCTTTTCCAAGGGTATTAGAGTAAAGTGATATGTAAACAGCCTTATCCAGGATTTGAATTCTGCTTGTCAAGTTCATTTCCGTTAACAATAAGTGTCTTGCCATATGTGCTTCCCGGATTAGTGGTTGTATTTAAATACCACATTCTTCGCATTTCTGTTTCTGAGTCCTTATACTATGAAAATTTACCAAATTCTTTTATCAAGATATATTTCATTAAATGGAATGGTCATGTCTATGAGATAGCATTTATATTTTTTTGAGATCTTTCAGTGTTATACTCAGTCAACAAGCTTGTATATTGCAGTTGGTATATATATATATATGTATATATATATATATAAAAGTAAGTAAAGTTGTGACCTTAGTCGAGGGTGACCCAAAGGCTCTCTTTTCCATAGCTACTACACCGAGATGTAGGGGAGGGCGCTATTTCCTTCCCTAGATTACTCTACTTTACCCTTGATCCATACCTTATAATGCTGAGTGTTAAGCAATGTGGCATCAAATACCATTTTTTGAGTCTTTGGTATGACTCAAGCTGGGAATCCTAGTTCATTGGTGAACACTCTACTCTTTATATATATATATGATGAATTAACAGAGTTTGAGTCTCCATCAAATTGTACTATATATATATATATATATATGTAAAAAAAAGTTTGGTTATAGGTCCAAAGAGAGAAAGAAATATCTTTAAATAAATAGGTCCATAAAGAGATAATAAATAAATCTTTAAAAATACAAATCCCTTCATGGACCTATTCATTTAAAGAAAAAAAAAATTATATATATATATATATATATATATATATATCTATATAAGGATCATTTAATAAGTTTCCAGACTTTTTTCGTATGGACACTTTTATTGATAGTACACATATGATACTCTAGTCCCCTTTGAAGTAATCTCCTCCGACGGCAATGCACTTGTACTGTTCCAACAATTTCTGGAAGGCCCCATGGAAGTCCTCTTGTGTGAGTGTGTCAATGACCTTCGTCACAGCCTCTTTTATCTCCTCAATTGTCTCATAACGACAGCCTCTGAGCTTAAGGAATAAGCAAAAGTCACTGGGAGCAAGGTCTCGACTATAGGGACAGTGAGATACTGTCTTGATGCCCATCTTGGTCAAATAGTCTGTGACAAGGATGGAGTTATAGACTGGTGCATTGTCCAGGTAGAAATGCCACTGACCAGATTTGAAGAGTGCTGACCTCTTCCCAAGGAATCTCTTCCTGAACTCCCTTGAAACCTCAACATAGTAACCCTAACCCTAACCCTTTGGCCAATGAACTCCTCCCACACCACTCATTATCCTTCACAGACTCCCTGCCTTCCTTGAATTTCTTATGCCACTCAAAAACTGATGCTCGATTCATGCAAGATGATTTGAAAGCAGTCTGAAGCATTCCATACATTTCTGTTGCATTTTTTCCAAGTTTAAAACAGAATTTTATTGCATTTTTGAAATTCACCGGCTGTGACAATCAGGCATTAGTTGGGTGTATTCCAATTGCTGCTGTAGCTGTTGATTTGAACCTGAAATCATAAAAATTGGTCTGTCATCTCCTAAGATGTATAGCAATAACATACTGAATTTTCAAGAGTCTATGACAATTTTAAATGTTTGTACAAAAAAGTCTGCAAACGTATTGAATGCACCACACACACACACACATATATGTATATATATATATATATCACAGCTTGGAGCATGCTGCATGTCTTGTGATACAATGTCTTTTGATACAATGTCTTGTGATACAATGAAACAGTCTGTCTGTGGATGACTATATATATATATATATATGTAATTATACATACATAAATATTATTATTATTATTATTATTTTTTTTTTTTTTTTTTACTCCTTGAGAGTTTTTCACATCACTTTTACCTGATGGTTTTTCAATGGAGTTTGAGGGACAGCAAGTCTCCTCAAGTATTCAGGACTCTTCTCAGTTTTCTGGCAGTTCTCAATAATGTAGATGTTTGGATGGTCTCCACTCTTCCTGTTATTTACAAGTCCTCCAGTCCTTTAATAATCCTTTCGTGACTGTACCAAAAGCACCAATCACAACTTGTAAAAATGTCACCTTCATGTTCCATAGTTTGTTCAATTCCCTACCAAGGGGCAGGTACATTTCCTTTTTTTCACTTTCTTTCAGTTTTATTCTGTAGTCAACCAGTACAGCAAAGTTCACAATTTTGCAAGTTCTCTTTTTTTTGTTGATTATTGTTAGGTTACGTCTTCTGGCTGAGATTAGGTGATCTGTCAAAGTCACATAGGTGTTTATGTGTGTCATTCTCCAGGACAGATGCTGGGTTGTGCATATACCATTTGTTTGTATGGTCAAATTTAAATTTCTTGCACAACTCCCAGTGGATCACCTTGCCCACCCAGTCATGTTTAGTCTTAAACTCCTTCTGTGCTAATTTGCTGCATTCACTTATTATGTGATTTATCATTTCGTCTCTGTCATCACATAACCTACATTTGCTATTTTGTTGCATTTTATCTATTCCCATTTTGATATGATTGGTTCTTATGGCATTGTTTTATGCTGCTATTAGGAAAGATTCTGTTTCTCTCTTAAAGTTTCCCTTTATTTGCTACATCCATGTTTTCTCATGTGAGATGTTGCTTATTGGCTGCTTAAAATGTCCATAGATCTGTTTTTCTTCCCATTTTTGTTTTCTAGTCATTGTCATTCTGTTGGTCTTCATGTTGTCAGTATCGTTGCTGGTGGCTGTAATTAGTCTTTCTCTGCATTTTTCTATGTAGTCTTCAAGTCGTTGTATCGCTGCATCAATGCTGGCCAGCTCTCTTCCTCCCTCCATTCTGTATAAATATATACCTTAAAATAAATGTATTTCAAAATAATTTCATCTGAATAAATTAAAATAGAATAAAAATAAATTAAGTAATCAAAATTAAATATTTTAATCTGAATAAATTTATATCTTAAAAAAAATTCATCTTGAAATAAGTTTATCTGAATGAATCTGTGCTTTAGAATAGATTTATCTTAAAATAATTTTATCTGAATAAATCAAAATAAAACAAAAATAAATTAATCAATTAAAATTAGACAATTTTATCTGAATAAATTTATATCTTAAAAAATAAATTTATCTTGAAACCAATTTATCTGGATTATAAGATAAACTAAAAAGCCGAAAAGAATATTTTACTCACATAGAATTTTATGAGAATGATGTTTTTTGTAAAAGTAATTCCTCTTTTAGTGTTCTTTCTTCAATGCTGAATTGCACAGGTCTAATTCATTGGGTATGAGATGGGTTTGGGTGTGTCAAGAAAGATTATGAAGTTGGTCACTTACTTTTTCTTCTTATCCTCATTTACTTATTTATTATCTTCTTTAGTTGGTTGTTTAGGCTGAAAAGGAATGAATGACTGAAAAGAGACAAGGATACTTTCAAACTCAACTTTTATTCCCAGGTTTACAACTATTTCATGAAGAGGAAGGTTTTTTCCTCAAGCCAATAAATAGTAGCCTGCCCAATTGAGGTACATAAAGGGATCTGAGGAAGAATTTCTTTTTGGTACCAGGAAACCCATATTTTCAGGCATGCTTAGATTGCCCTTTCAGTTAGTGGCTTCCAGGGAGATTGTTATTTTTGTATTTATTTATCTTATTTTGTGTTTATTTTATTTCTATTTCTATTTTTTTTATGTTATTGTTTTTTTTAATCTATTATTCAATCCCCACAAACTTTATGGTGTACATGAGTTCGAAAAAGAAACAATTGTTTTCATCTATTTGATGTTTGCTTTTTAAGTAGTGTTAAAGCTCATAGAATTAAAAAAATTAAGCAATTGTTAGATATTAGGTTTCATTCAAGAATTAAATAATTGAATTGAACAAAAATGAAATGTACTTTACTGAGGTGAAATGGCTTTGGAGGAAAAAAAAAGTTGATGTTGCTTAAAGTGGAAGTGAATGTGGGGGGAGGGGGAGGTCACAGAAAAATAATGAACTTGGATTATTTTTTCTTAATTTTTTGGGTCCAATTTTGGCTTTGCCATAAATTCAGTTCATACAAGAAAAATAATATAGATCAAAAAGTGGTGTTTCGTCCCAAATTGCAGCTTTCAACATTCAGCCATTTAGGTGTCCATTAGCTTTCAGACACACAGATGCATAGACATAATCTGCTTTATCAAGTGGATAATTCCAATCCTGCTGTAGTATTTCAGCAAAATCTTGAGGCCATAGAAGAGAGCAGTTTTACTGGAACTGGTGTCAAGGAAAACTGGTATGCTAAGAATTCTTTTTTTGTCACCTAATTTGCCTACTGACCAATATAATAAAAGTGTATGGGTGTATGTGTAGGGGTGGGTAGGTTTCATTTGGCTTAGTGCATCAATCTCTTCCCCTACCCTTTAGCATGAAGATAGGTTGGTAATTATAACTGTATCAATAAATAAACTCTTATTTTACACTATATTAGTTTTCCCATCAGTATAAGATTTCACTGAAGTACAAAAGATGGAAATTCTCCTCAGCTCTCCAGGTCTCTTCTCAGTATTCTAGCTGATTTCAACAGTGCTGTGGTCTTCCTCTGATCTCCAGTTTTCACAGCTCTCCAGGACTCTTCTCAGTATTCTAACTAATTTCAACAGTGGTGTGGTCTTCCTCTGATCTTCACTTTCCACAGTTCTCCAGGACTCTTCTCAGTATTCTAGCTAATTTCAACAGTGCTGTGGTCTTCCTCTGATCTCCAGTTTTCACAGCTCTCCAGGACTCTTCTCAGTATTCTTACTAATTTCAACAGTGCTGTGGTCTTCCTCTGATCTCCACTTTCCACAGTTCTCCAGGACTCTTCTCAGTATTCTAACTAATTTCAACAGTGCTGTGGTCTTCCTCTTATCTCCACTTTCCACAGTTCTCCAGGACTCTTCTCAGTATTCTAGCTGATATCAGCCATCTGGGTGGTCTCAATCCTTTCTTGAGTCAACAGCTCTCCCAGTCTTTTATCCTGATTGTTCTTATTTTGTCTCTTGCAAGTTTTTCACATAAGCTTTTGCTAATAATCTATCTCTGGAGTCTAAATGACAGCAAGTCTGAAAGGTCTTTTCTGAGTGTTGAAGTCAATCTTAACAATGCTGAGATCTGTATGATTTCCAATTCTGCCATTCTCTTTTCCAAACCCTTGGGGACTGCGCCTGGCATACCAACTATAATTACTATCATCATTACCTTTATGAGAAGGGGTGACTCTCGAGTATAGTGGCTAATGTGTTGGACTGCAGCATCATAGAAAGTAAGTTTGAGCTCCAGTCATGCAATTACCTTCACTTTCAGACTAATAACTCTGGGAAAGCAATGAACTCCTTTATCCTTCCAGAAATGAGTTAAATGATACAACTATTTTTCTTCTACAAGGATGGCTTTTATCCACCAAGGTTGATATGACATTAAACAAAGAAACTAAACCAAACCAAACCAAACCAAACCAAACTAAATTGTTACCTATATGTTCCACTACCTTTTCAGCTTTCAGGCAAGGTCTAAGTATTTGTCAATCTTTTTACTTTCTTTCATTTTTACTTTGTGGGGATTTGGTCAAACAGTAAAATCCACAAGATGACAAGTTTTCTTTTCTTGTTGATTAATAGGTCTGGCCTTCTGGTCAGGATTGGGTGATCTATTTGAAACATAGAATTTTATGAATCTCCAGCAAGCCTTTCTGATGGTTTCCTTGTCTAAATTGGTAAATTTTGCCATTATCGTTGCCTTCAGTTCATCTTTGGTCATGCACAGAGTTTTGTTGGTCTCTTGCTCAACTGACCCTTCACATAATAAACAAAGGGACAACAATCTAGGGATTTAGGTGGCCTGATGTTAGTGTTGATGTGGTCAAATAAATTTTCTCAAAGTCAACACTGGGCTCTTTTTCTTGTGTGGCATGGTGCTGAATCCTGTTGTCATATATAAGGTCTTCTAGCTGCCACCATCTTCATCTAGGTAAACATTACCTCTTCCAGGTACTTGAGATAAGCTTCTATGTTGAGTCTGAGGCAATGTGGGAAGATAAATGGAGGCAAAAAATCACCATTGTTACTGATCATCCCAAACACCATGATGTGGACTGAGTGTTTAGTTTTTATCAATATAAATATGAATCGGTCTTGAGATGGACACCCAACAACACTGAAATCTTTGTATTGGAGCTTTTAGTATGAATGCCTTGCAGTAGAGTAAGCTGTTTCCAAAATTCTGAAGGTGTGAATTACATCATGATGCTTCTTTACACACAAATATTGCACAACCGAGTCTAGCTGGCTGCACAGTGCACAAAATATGAAAGAAATAAAGTGCATGCATGAAATTAAGAATTTAAAATAGCGGTACATTACCCATCACACCCTGTTAATTTGACCTGATTTCAAATCCTGGACGAGGCTGGTTGCATTTCACATAGGGAAAGGTATAAATCCAACTATTCTCCCTCCAGCTATGGGTAGATAGAAGGGCAGACTGGGCTCTTTAACCTTGGTATGGCAATTAGTTGAGGAGAAGGAAAACTCTGAACTCAAACTTGTTAAACTCTGCTTAAAAAATTGGCCTTGTATCACATCCTACTTGCATTGAGGAGTTGGGTAAACACACACACACACACACACACACACATATATATATATATATGAATGTTAACAAGGTATGTTTTGTCTAAATGTTTTTGCACCTGGAACTGAAACTCTTAAAATGAAAAAACGCATGATAAATTAATTAACCCCAAAAATTTCTTGATATATATTAATTGACATTAATTTCTCATAATAATTAATCAACTTCTTATCTACTGTACTCATTCTCACATACCGATGAAAAATTGGTCAAAGTGATCTGCTATACCTGCTTTCAATTAAATCATATTATTCATTTCCTGAAGAATCATGCCTCCAATATTCTCACATGCAAAGGATGCAGAATATGGTTTTTAGCCAGCATTCCTAGTTTCTTTCTTCTTTCTTTGTTTGATGGCATATCAACCTTTGTGGGTTATTTCATGCCAAAGCTATCCTTGTAAAAGAACATAAGTGGTACATCACTGGGGGAATAAGGATGTTCATGCCTTTCTCATGGGTATTAGTCCATAAGTGAACATAAAAAACTGACTCAAAAGGAAAAAATCTGAATTCAAACCTTTTAAACTTTGCTTAAAAACTGATCTTGTGTCATATCCTGCTCGTATGGAGGAGGGGTTAGTAAATATTTACTACAATGTTGCAGTCTGTCACATTAGGCCAGTAATTCCCTATGTGGGGCTTGTTTAGAGACCGAGTTAATGGCATTTTAAGCTTCCTTCATGTGAATTACAGCAAAATTTTGAATATGTAAGAAATAAATATTAGAGCGGGGACATTAGAATTTTAGAAATACCAAATTGGGGCATGGCCCAAAATCTGTTGGGAACCACTGCATTAGACACTATGCTACAAGGATTTCCCCTGCATTCCTGGTTGCTGGAGGTGCATTTGATTCTGGTGAACCTGGTAGGTTAGGGATCAGTAACTTCTGATGTCATATTTAATTTTCTTTATATGACGGACATGTCTTTTTTAAAAATTTAGATATATTGTTGTTCCCTGCTCTGGGGTAAGACTTTCCCCATTAAAAAAAGAAGTGTCTTGGGTATGAGGCTAAACTGAATCCAGTGTAGAGACTCTCACTTCTGGAACTCTGGGGAGTGTGGGGTCACCAGTTTATTGCTATTACTCCCATGTTCACTCTAATCCAGAATAGTAGTACCCGTTAAGATCTCATCTCCTGGTCAAGTTTGAAAATTATGAGAATCAGAGTGGAATAACAGTGTGTAAATTATTTGTATTAAGAAAAGTTACCTGAAACTATAATTGTTTACAAATTATAATCAGTTCCTTGGAATCATACTGCTGTTTGCAAAAAAAAAAAAAAGACTGATTTTGGCATTAAATATCCCCACAGGGGTGAACATGCCATAAAAATAACAAGCAAGTTATAAATCTATGATGATGTCAGTGCTAAATGTATTTCGTCGGTCCAAAAGGATGTTCTATTTTTGTTGTTATGTGGCATTAGGAGCATTTAGTTTTTACCAATTTTACTGAAAAAGATTGCTTTTGAGTAGGTTAGAACAGCTTTATTGAAAGTGGTTATAGAAAAAAATCAAGAAAAACTTTTTATTGGAAAAAACCCCAAATGCAATGGATAAAATAAGAGAACAATTTTGTTTTGTTATTATGGTTTAGAAATTTTTCTCTGACAGATGGTAATATTGATCTCAGTAAACAATGAGTAGAAATATTATCAGTGTTGCATCAGTTACCAGATTTGCTGGAACTCATCAAAATAACTGCAGCAGCCTTTTGATAATAAATTGTTAAGATGAAGACTGATATACTGTCTCTCATTGTTGTTCCAAGAAAAATAGACTCATCCAAGAGTTTAGTTTCTAGTCTTGAAATTTTATGATATAACAAAATCTTTGGTTGATGCTAACTGCATCCAGTTGTGAGGCTACAGTTCTGGATTTTGTGAAGTGTGGAGTCCCATGGCTCACTGTTACAAGGTAAATAAATTATTGGTTGGTTGGTTGGTTGGGTTTTCATGCCATATCAACCTTTGTAGATTATTTAATTGGCCTAATGAGTAGAGTGTTTGTCAATGGCCTGGGAGACTGGGGTTCAGTCCCAGGTTGAGTCATACCAAAAACTCCAAAAATGGTACTTGATATCTCATTGGTTAACACTCAGCATTATAAGGTATGCATCAAGTGTAAAGTGAAGCAATCCAGGGAAAGAAGTTGCAGCCTCCTCTACACCTTTGTGTAGTTGCTATTAAAAAGGAATCCTTTGGGTCGCCCTCAACTATGGTTGCCAACTTTACTTTATTTTTACATATGATTTGTAAACACATTTTGTTGATAACATTTTTAAATGAGCCTAAGCTCATTCTTTTGCACACAGTTGAATAGTTCCAAGTATTGCTATGTATCACTAAAAATTCAATCAAATGTCAGTCATTTATTTGCACACAGTCAAATGATCAAACAGTTCTATTTCTAACAATTCAATTTAGCATGTCATTTTTTTTGCAGTCAGTATAAATGTCAAACAGTTCTATTTGATCCATAGATAGGACCCTAGTGGACCATGGAGTGATGGCAGTGAAGAGGTACTTTGCATTCCCCAAAGCTCCAGCATAACTGGAGCCTCACTATCAGATTGTTTAGTGTCATATACAGGACACTCATTTAGGTGGGTCTTACCCCCCTGTAGAGATGCAGTCATTGTATTCTACAACCCCAGCCAACTGGGCTAAAATAAATTGTAGGTTATCAGAGGGAAAGTTCAAGCTGTAATTCCATGCCACCAAAATCTGCATCTAATGTTGTGGGACTTTCTAAATAAGCTTATAGCAGAAGAATTATGCGTGAGTGTGTCACAGATTCTCTGATAATATTCCTAAGGTGATGATTTCAGTTTTTCCCTCTAGACTGGTTACCTAACAAAAGCTAAAATGTTCAGTCTTCTTGACTATTTTTCAATAGCTGCAGAGACAAAGACACATGCCTTCCCTGGGGGTATAAGCATGAAATGAAATGCAAACTTCTTTATCTAGGATTGGGTTGTCAAATCCATTTCCAACATAGATAACCATTATACCTTGCACTTCCAGGAATAATGTGATTTCAAACTTAGTGAAGTAACATACCATTCTGTCTCTACAAGTATCTCTGAATCAACTAACCATTTTTATGTAGGACAACTACCACATTCACACTATTAAATGAGTAAAAGACCATTCTTGGAGGTGCCTGTGGTGTAATGGTTATTGTTGCAGGAATTGGACACGGCGATACGAGTTCAAATCCTGGACTGATTACATTTCACATAGCATTAATACCCTTGGGAAAGGTATGAATCCAATTATTCTCCCTCCAGCTATGGATAAATAGTAGGGCAGACTAGGTTCTTCTGCCTTGGTGAGGCAACTTGTCTAGGAGAAGGAAAACTCTGAAGTCAAACCTGTTAAACTCCGCTTAGAAAAATTGACCTTGTGTCATATCCTGCCTGAGCGGAGGGCTTGGGTAAATATGAAAAGACCATTCTTGAAGAAGAAAACATTGATGCCATGAGACAGTCTACACAAAGTTTGGACATAAATCCTATTGAGAAGTTGTGGAAGAAAATAGGAGACAAGGATAGAAAATGAAACTCAAGCTCTATAATTAAAAACTTTATTTGAATTGAAAATAGCACCAGATCTGTGTCAGAAACTTGTCATGTCTTGTAGACATTATAGTGTTAAAGTTATTGCTAATAAAGGTCTTTATATTTCATTTAATATCATTAATTCTTTTAAGTTAAATTATTCAGAAATGTTCAATTTTTATTTTGTATGTATTAACTCTAGCCCTCTGCTATAGACAGAATGTGATATTTTTGTAGAATACAGCTAGTTTGAATTTAGAGTTTTCCTTTTTCAGAACTGGTTAATGTACCAAAGTGAAAGAGTCCCGTCTGCTCAGTCTCTAGTGGAAGGAAGAAGAAATGTTTTCATGCCTTTCCTAGGAGCATTCATGTGAAGTGAAGTATAAGCTGCTGAGTCTAGGATTTGAACCTGGCTTGGTGAATTCATTTTGATAACAAAAATAATGTTTTGTATACCCATTCTTTTAGTGTGTCCACTGTATTTTTTCAAATAATTTTTCTTCATGAATAAGTTTTTTTAATACTTTCAATAAAAGCTTTTTTGTGCATGAAGTATTCTTCTCAACCCATTAAAAAAAGTGTGGCAAGTTTTACTGAAAATAATGATTTCTTTAAATTTCAGGATCCTGTGGCAATTAGTCTTGATAAGGACTACTGTTCTTTTATTTTGACTTGGACATACTCTCTCTCTCTCTCTCTCTCTCTCTCTCTCTGCATATGTAAATATATGTGTATTTAATAAATTGTGTTAATCACTCTCTAATAAAATAGTTTTTTCACAACTTACAATGTTGACATCTGAAGGTAAAAATCAATTAATGATGAAGAAAATATATTTATCAAATGACACCTTTATTTTTTATTTTCTGTTTTAATCAATATGTTTACTTTTATTTGAGAAACATAGAGAAAATGAAGTAGTCACTGCTTAAAAAAAGACTTACCTCCAGGCTAAATACTGACAGACCAGCCATCAAATAAAGGACTCTTTATTGTAATTTTCAAAAAACAGTTTCTATGAATTACCACAGATTATGTATAGATACTGACACTAATGAGATGAGCATTAAGAGGTTTTATTTTAAGAAACTGATACTAATTACAAGTTTATTTCTATAATTTAAAATTATTTCAGTATCTATGAATCAAAGAAGTTTTTGAGATTTTAAGAAGTAAATCCAGAAACTTAATCTTATCCATTTTAATCAATTTTATTATGAGTTATCAAAAGTATTTTTGTTTTTTTAATCATTGGTACATTTTTAAAGCTTATAGAATACGCTACATATGATATTTTTTCATGATCTGAGCTCTTCTGAATGTTTTCAAGTAGTGGTCAGGTTTTTGCATAATTTTTACTTTAAATAGATAACTACTAATTGCCCATTTCTGTCCTTTTTTCAAGAGACAAATCTCAATTCTTTAAATGATTTAACCATTTATTATCAGTTCAGTAAGATATTGTTTCCTTTCCTTCTAACCAGCCCAGTTGGCTGGGACTGTAGAATATGATAACTTCATCTCTTCTGAGGAGTAAGACCTCCTCCCCTAGAACACTAAATTATTTGATGGTATGGCTCCAGTTCTAACTTTGGGGAATGTAGAGCACTCTTTCATTGCCATTATTTTCAGGTTTACTCTGATTGTGAGTGATAGTACCTGTTAGAGTCCTATCTAGGGGTCATATTGAACTGTCTAATCATGTACTATTGTTATATAGTTATTTACACGTTCATTCAGCATCACAACGACACCATAATTAAGACGCATGAAGGAAGGAAGACGCAAGAAGAATTAAGATGCAGGAAGGAAGACGCAGGAAGACTTCTTTACAAAAATATTCACCTCTCACTTTATTGCAAGGGTTCGAAAGGGTTGCATGTGAGAGGATGCTGGAGACCGAACGTAAACTTCATATTTTGACCCCACTGTTATGACCGTCACGTTGTGTCTTTATTGTTCTTCTGATGTTGGGGTCTACTCCATCGGGGCTTTCCGAGGGCCCCCTCGGTCTGGTGTGGCCTTCCCTACCACATCTCGTCTCTAACCCTCTGGGAGTCTGCTGGCAACTGCTTCGGGGGTTTTCCGAGTACCCCCTTGGTCTGGTGTGGCCTTCCCTACCACATCTCGTCTCTAACTCTCTGGGAGTCTGCTGGCAACTGCTTCGGGGGTTTTCCGAGTGCCCCCTCGGTTGGATGTGGCTTTCCCTACCACATCTGGTCTCTAGCTGTCTGGAATTATACTGGCAACTACATCGAGGGTTTCCGAGAACCCCCTCGGTCGGGTGTGGCCTTCCTTACCACATCTGGTCTCTACTGTCTGGAATTCTACTGACAACTGCTCTGGGACCCAAACTCAACTGAGTTAAATAATAACTCAACGCCCACACGATCGCCTACTGGATCTTTGAAATCGAATGTTTAATCGTCATCAAGCGGAAATAACTGTCATGCAGTTCAGAGGTTACTCTCTTCCGGTGCATGACTGTAATGGCAGAATGGGACCTTCACCTTTTCCCATATCACAAGCCTTAATCCGCCCATGCGATCTCTTTCGATTACTGGCCGTTAGAATGTGTCACTTCCTTCCGGTGTATTACCTTGGAATAGCATTTTTGGGCCGGGGCGAAGGTCAAAATATTACACAATACTTGAAACCATTTAACTGTATGCAAACAAATGATTGATGTTAAACTGAATAATTAGTATTACATAGCAATGTTTACAACCATTTAACTGTGTGAAAATAAATGAGTAATGTTTAATAGAATGGTGTAAGATAGCAATGCTGGAAACCATTTTGTGTCCTGGGAATGACATTAAACTGCTTCTGGTGGTGAGGCTCCAAACTTTGAGTTTGGGGAGTATGGAGTACCCCTTCTTTATCATTATTCTCAGGTCCATTCTGACCCAGAGTGGTAGTATCTGTTAGGGCCCCATCTATAGGTCAAATCAAACTGTTCAATTTTTTGCTAGGGATTATAATTAATATTGAATAGAATCACTACTGTTGAATAGCAATACTTGAAACCATTTAACTGTGGGCAAACAATAAACAGCAATCACTGAAACCATTTCTATGTAAACAAATAAGCTCTAGCTCACTTAAAATTTAACTATTGGTTTACAAGTCATATATTTTTATACATAAATGGGAACTGGCATTAAAGGTTGACATGCCATAAAACACAACCAAACAAACAACTAACTTTCCTTCAACCCATGGTTTTCAGACCAAGTATCAAGTAATATCGCAAAATTGCCACTGTCTTGTCAAGAGGGGTTAGAATATGCTGACTGCATCCCCTACAAAAGAGTAGGAACCATCCTCCTCAAAAAAGGGGTGTCCTTGTAATGAGACTAAATTATATCTGATGGTGAGACTCTAGTACTGGAGCTCTGAGTAGTGTGGAGAACCTCTTTATTGCCATTACTTCAGGACCTTGTGTAGTAGCACCTGTTTATAGGTCAACTAGAATTTCAACTATTTGAAAATTAGTAGTATTAGTTGGGAATAATTCAAACCATATAACTGTGCAAATTATTCAAATTAAGAATAGCTAGTTAAGGTGATAATAGTTTACAAAGGATGACAATAATTTGTTGTTTAAAGCCATATGATTACTTGCCAAAAACAAAACAAAACAAAACAAAACAAAAAACTGGCTTCAGCATTAAATAATCCAACCACATTTGACCTGCCATAAAATCAACCAACCAATCAACCAACCTACCAAACAGCCAACCAACCAAGAAAAGATGATATTTAGTTTTAAAGTAGACTTCTATGAAAAAAAAAAACTTTTGATGAATGGATAGGCAATATAACAAAAGAATTAGAAGGACTCAAAGAGCTCTGAAAGCATAAATAAACTTCAATTTACTCAGAACAATATTAAAAAGAATATAAAATTGGAAAACACCTGGCCATGATGGAATATATAGATTCTGGTTCAAGAAATTTACCTCCATTCACAATAGACAAGCACTCCAAATGAACAGATATCTACAAGGAGTACACGTACCCAAATGGATGACCAAAGGAAAGACCACATTGAGCCAGAAGGACCCACTCAAGGGAACTGCCCCAAACAACTACAGACTCATAACCTGCCTACCGATGATGTGGAAAATATTAACTGTGCAAATAAAGGAAGAGATTTACAACTCGCTAACAAGCTGTGGATTGTTCCCTGAGGAACAGAAAGGATGCCGCAAATAATGCAGAGGCACAGGAGAGTTACTTTACATAGATCAGCACATCGTTAATGAGAGCAAGACCAGAAGGAAAAATCAAGATATGGCCTGACTTGACTACAACAAGGCATATGATATGGTCCTGCAAAGCTGGATAATAAACTGCCTCAAAATGTACAATATATCAGATGATGTCATAAACTTTATAGAGAAAACTATGAAAACCTGGAAAGTGGAATTGACAGCAGGAGGGAGAAGCTTAGTTAAAGCAAAGGTCCAAAGAGATATATTTCAAGGGGATGTACTATCATCGTTACTATTTATAATTGCAATGATGCCACTTAACCACATACTCAGGAAATGCACAGCCGGATACAAACTTAGTAATTCACAGGAAAAGATCAATCACCTAATGTACATGGACAACATCAAACTGTTAGCAAAAAAGGAAAAAGAAATGGAAACTCTAATACACACAGTGAGAATATACAGTTAGGACATTGGAATGGAATTTGGCATAGAAAAATGTGCCATGTTAGTAATGAAAAGTGGCATGTAATGAAATGACACCTGATGGACGGAATTGAACTGCCAAATCAAGACAAGATTAGAACCCTTGGAGAAAAGGAAACCTACAAATACTTGGGCATCTTGGAAGCTGACAGCATCAAACAAGTAGAGATGAAAGAAAAAACTATGTAGCGGAAACCTTATCAAAGGAATAAATACCTGGGCTGTTTCCTTCATAAGATATTCAGGATTATTCTTGAAGTGGACCAGAGAAGAACTTAAGCAAATGGACAAAAGAATAAGAAAACTAATGGCCATGCATAAGGCATTACATCCCAAAGATGACGTTGACAGACAATATGTATCGAGAAAGGAGGGAGGAAGAGGACTTGCCAGCATTGAAGACAGCGTTGACACAGCAATACAATGACTTGAAGACTACATAGAAAAACGTGGAGAAGGACTTATTACAGCCACCAGCAACGATACTGACAACATGAAGACCAACAGAATGACAATGACTAGAAAACAAAAATGGGAAGAAAAACAGATCTATGGACATTTTAAGCAACCAATAAGCAACATCTCACATGAGAAAACATGAATGTAGCAAATAAAGGAAAACTTTAAGAGAGAAACAGAATCTTTCCTAATAGCAGCACAAAACAATGCCATAAGAACCAATCATATCAAAATGGGAATAGATAAAATGCAACAAAATAGCAAATGTAGGTTATGTGATGACAGAGACGAAATGATCAATTGCATAATAAGTGAATGCAGCAAATTAGCACAGAAGGAGTTTAAGACTAAACATGACTGGGTGGACAAGGTGATCCACTGGAAGTTGTGCAAGAAATTTAAATTTGACCATATGAACAAATAGTATATGCCCAACCCAGCATCTGTCCTGGAGAATGACACACATAAACTCCTATGGGATTTTGACATACAAATGGATCACCAAATCTCAGCTAAAAGACCAGACTTTAACAAAAAAAAAAAGAACTTGCAAAATTGTGGACTTTGTTGTTCCAGCTGACCACAGAATAAAATTGAAAGGAAGTGAAAAGAAGGATAAGTACCTGGCCTTTGGTAGGGAATTGAAAAAATTGAAGAACAGGAACAATTATACCAATCATAACTGGTACTTTTAGTAGAATCACCAAAGGATCATTAAAGGGACGGGACAACTTGGAAATAACAGGAAGAGTGGAGACCATCTAAACTCCAACATTATTGAGAACAGCCAGCATATTGAGAAGAGTCCTGGAGACTTGAGGAGACTTGCTGTCACTCAAACTCCAGTGAAAGACTATCGGTTGACACTGATGGGAAAAACTCTTAAGGAGTAAATGCTACTACTACTACCCTTACTCCTACTACAAAGTTGACTGAACAGTGTCGAGGGTGACCCAAAGGCTCCCTCTTCAATAGCTACCACACCAATGTGTAGGGGAGGGTGCTACTTCTTTCCTGGGATTGCTCCACTAACCCTTGATCCATACCATATAATGCTGAGTGTTAAGCAAGGAGGTATCAAGTACCATTTTTTGAGTCTTTGACCTGAGATTAAGCCCTGGTCTCCAAGAAGCCAAGTTATATATATATATTTTTACATGAGTATATAAAGTAAGCATTGGAGTAAAGAGCTGTCAAAAATTAAAATACATTATTGCATTCTATACTAAGTATAAAACACTATAGTGCACACAGATATATATATATATCATCATCATCATCATGTCGTGCCGCCAGCACGGATATTCCTGACCATCTCTCGCCACTTCTCCCTATCATTCATCGCCTCTGGCAGGTCTTTTGGGTTACATCCTGTGTCCTCACATAGCTGCTGTATGTAAGTTCGGGCCGGTCGTCCTGCTTTTGCTTGGCCATATGCGGGGGTCCATAAGAGTACATCACTTACGAGCTCGTCCTTGCTTCTCCAGCAGTGTCCGGCGTGTCTGGCTCGTCTAACCTGTATAGTTTTCGTGATGGGAGGCAGGTGGCCGTATAGTTGGTGTCTCGTGGGGTGTTGTCGCCAGGACTTGTTCAATATTGCTCTCTTGTGTAGTTGCCGTCAAGTTTCTTCTCCAGCCGTTTAGTTAGCGTCCATGTAGTGTATCCATATAGCAGTATCGATACAACCGCTGCCTGGAAGAAACTACGTTTCATTTTATCGGTCAGGTCTGATTTCCATATGATTGAGAGCCTATCTATAGCCGTCCATGCTTTCGTCAGTCGTGTGTCGATGTCTATTTTTCGGTTGATGAGACGCTACTTCCTAGGTAGGTGAATTTGTCCACCAGCCTCAGAGAGGCTCCGTCTAGTGTGGTAATGTTGCCCGTTTGGTTGTAACACATATATTCAGTTTTGTGTGCATTGACATGGAGGCCAATGCCAGCTGCGACTCGTTCCAAACTATGCAGTAGTGTCTCTGCTTGATTAGGCGTATTCGCCAGTAACGCCAAGTCATCAGCGTAGTCGGCGTCTGTGATTGTTTTTGCGGGGTACCTTTTGCTTCTTTTCTTAGTCAGCTCGAAGCCATTTTCTCTGATTTTGTCGATCGAAGTTCTAAGCACGTTGTCTAGACAGATGATAAAGAGGTATGGGGCTAGCGTGTCTCCTTGTTGTACTCCTGCAACAATGTCGAAGTATTCCGTGTCTCCATCTGGTGAACGTACTTTCACTTTTGTGTTTCTGTAGAGAATCATTATTGCTGCTACGGTTTCTTTTGGTTGGCCGTATGCTAGTAAGATTAGTTCCATTTTCCCTCTGTGGATGGAATCGAAGGCCTTGGTAAAGTCGACAAATAGTAATGTCGCCTGAAGGTTTTTTGCCCGAACGCCTTCAAGGATTCTACGGATGGTCAATATTTGTGAGGTTGTGGATCTATTTCTCCGGAAGCCATTTTGGTTTTTCCTAAGGATGTTGTCTATTTTGGGTTCTATGCGGTTTCGTAGTAGGGCATTGTAGATTTTGGCTGCTATGGATGTAAGTGTTATCCCTCGGTGGTTCTTGGCTAATCCGAGGTCGCCTTTTTTAGGGAAAGGAAGGATGCATCCCTTCATCCATCTTTCTATCCTATTTTGACTATAGACTGCGTTGCATTGCCGGAGCAGTATATCGTCAAATTGTCTAGTCTTCCACACTTCTGGGGGGATTTCGTCCAGCCCAGCAGCTTTCCTATTTTTAATTTTTTTAAGAACCGAGTCGAGTTCTTCTTTGGTGAAAGGACCTAGTTTAATGTCTAATTGCTTACTGATAATTCTGGTGATCGGTTCATCCGTTATTTTCGGCGGGTTTCCTAGTAGATTTTTGAAATGCTGTTCCCACAGTTTTACTCTTTCTTGTTGGCTTGCAGCTTTCAATTTTGCTTTGGCTGTGCTCTTCCTTCTATTTACATCGTTTATTGTTTGCCAGGCTATCCTGGATTGTCTATCTTCCATCGAGTCTCTAATCTTATCTATCTGATTTCGTATGCATTCTGCCTGTTATTTTAGATATATTCCTGCTAATTGATATTGTGCCTTTTCTAGTTTTCAGGCATTTGTGTTTGTTGGGTTCTTTCGATAACTTTTGGAGGCAGTTTTCACGAGTGCACGTTTTTCTCTAACCTTTGACGTTTCCCAAGGAACTCTATATTTAGTTCTAGGTTTTGTTGGGATACACTTTGATGCCGCCTCAAGGTGTGCTTCAACAAAATTTTCATATTCGTCATTTGGGGTACCTATTTCTGCCTTCTCTTGTAGTGTTTCGAATCTGTTTCTTAATTCTAATGCATATTTGTCTCTAATATCTCTGTTGTTAAGTAGGGCCCAGTCATAGTGCTTAGTTGTCGCTGTTCGTGAGGCGTTTTTTCGTAGGCTTAGACGTATTTTGGCCGTAACTATTCGATGATCGGAGGACACACCCTCGAAAGAGGAGTATGCCTCGCAATTCATCGCACAATTTTTTTATTTCCTGTTTATAAAGACGTAGTCTATCTGTGCTTTACTCTTGTTCGCATATGTGTAGGTCCATATTTTTCCATCCCTTTTTTGAAAGTTTGTATTGAGGCATGTTAATCTATTTTCTATCATGAAATCAATTAGATGTTGTCCATTCCTGTTTGACGTGTTGTGTAGGCTGTATTTGTTGTTTCTGTTTTTCCCGATTTGTGCATTCATATCTCCGCCAATGACTAGCAGGTTGTGTTTCGGAATGCTACGTACTAGGAGACTAGGTGACTCGTAGAAGGTGACTAGTTCGGTTTCTTCGCTAACATTGGTAGGGCTGTTGCAGGAGATGATCGTTGCTTTGGGGTTGCCATTAAACGTTGCGGCCATCATCCTAGGTTGTATTCTCTCAATGCTATTAAGTGTTTTTAGCGCTCTTGGTCCTATAAGCATTCCCACCCCTCCTACCGATGCATTGACAGAGTTTTTCCAAGCCGATACAGTCACCAGCATCCATCCATTGCCAGTTTCGTGAAATTTGATATCTTCGGTGTGAGTGTATCGGTAACACTGGATTTTCTATGACTTGTAAAATCTGCTGGAGAATTTTTGTTATATTTTAATCTAAGAATCTTGATTTATTTCTAATCGACTAAATTGTTTTACCAGGTGCAATTATCACGTGTCAACTTAACCATTGTTTGAATTTACCGCGCCAAACTTAGAAATTTAGCATAAATTACTATAGAATCTTGTGCCGACAAATCCAAACACTCCCAGTTATCACAAATTAATTCCCCTCTCACAGTTCGCTCAATCCCCCCCCAACCCCCCCCAAAAAAAACCGGCCAAACCAAAGGCTAAAGAAATATTTGGAATGGAACAACATATATATATATATATACATACATATATATATATATATATATATATATGGAAGTAAATAATGGAGTAAAATCCCTGTGTTTTTGTATTTTAAACATCCATCATTGATTTAACATCACTAAATATCATCCTTCCCAGTCCTGATGATAGTTCATTAGAACTGAAGTGCTACAGTGTTGACTTCATTCCTCAATAAATCTCTCCTTCAGCTTGGATTACCTTGTTATCAATTTCTCTCTCTCTCTCTCTCTCTCTCTCTCTATATATATATATATATATATATCAGATATGGACAACCTTTTTTGAGAAGTGGGCTACTGGAGACACGGCTCATCATCCAAAAAAAATTATCAAAACTTTTTCTTGAAATTATAGATGCATATTTAAAAATCTGACAATTTCATTTGTTCCTTTTAAGTAGAAAGATTAAATTGGTATAAAAATAAATAAGAAAAGTGTTCATGAAAATAGAAATATTCGTTTCTAATTAATTCATTTGACTACTCAAAAAGTGAAAAAGTGAGAACAAAATTGGCCATACAAAATTTTTATGAATATTATTTTTTTCATGAAATTAGTCCTATCATTCAGAAAACACAATGGCCAGCAAGCTGCAGTTTGCCCAATACTATATATATATATATATATATATATATATATATATATAGCATTGTTGTATATATATATATATATATATATATATATAGCATTGGTGTGTATACACCAGTGCTATAGTGGAGTATGTGATAGTCTTTGGATGTGTATATAAAATAAGCTTTAGAGTAAAGGTCTGTTAAAGATTAAGATACTTTTGATACAGCTTAACAGAAAAAATAAAGACCACTGAATCCATTATCTCAGTATAATGATATATGTGTATCCATTTCTTGTTACACTTTTCTATGTCACCACATGATGACATAGAAAAAATAGAATTTCCTGTCATGATAATATACTAAAAATTCAGAAGATAAAATAATTAATAAATAGCAAAAAAGATTTTGTAATGTTCAAAAGATTTTTTTTTTACTTAAGTCTAAACCTGCCCGTATATTATCTCTTTGGTTTTATTTCTTGAAAAAAAAAAAAGAAGGAAAAGAAAACAAGTCTTATAACAATTCAAATATAACTGTGATTGAAAATAAAGTAAAAATGAAATGTACAACCTAGCACAGTGATTGAACCCACACGCTCCAGGTTATGAGTAATGTTTTGTTCTTTATATATATATATATATATATATATATATATATATATATATATATATATATATATTGATCTGTCAACAGCAGTTTATTTTTTTCAGCCAGTGGAGATATATAAAAGACTAAAGAGTTTCTCTCCAGGGAAGGAGTGTGGGCAAGACTGAGTGATATTTATCTCTCAGTCTTGCTTACACTCCCTTCTGAGCTGCCACCTGGCATTGTGTGCTTGCTATGACACCCTGACCTCAGAGGTTATTCCTCCAGATATCTGCCAGCTTTGCTGGACTGAGTTTATTACTTAGTGACTGACAAGCCCCATCATGGGAATGCCAGAGGGGTCAAGAATTTTTTTTACCTGCATAAGTCATGATTAGTGCACGGGCCCCATCATAAAACGGCCTTGTGCCACTCTCTGACACGTTGTCAATCAGCTTTTAATCCCCTTGCAGCTGCTTTCAGGACTTTAGCCAGTTACTGAGAAAGTCAAGTGGAATGCTGTTGAGAGGAAAAGAGAAGACTAGCAAGTCAAAGTGAGCAAAGACTGAAATAATGCTCGGGACTCAACCCCAACCCCAAATCTATGATATGAAATGGAGACCCACTCTATAACATGCCAATTTTCATAAAATAGTATTTATAGAAAATATATGAATCCCCACCCCAATCTACATGTCCTTTTTCATAAAGTAGTATTCATAGAATATATATGAAATCTGTTTTTTTTAATCCTCCAAGCAGGTTTAACCCCACCACCACCACCTGCTCTGGGGTGGTACCTGCCAGCCCTGATTAATTTACCATCATTTTGTCCAAGGCTAATAAATTCATTTATCATATCCGTCACTTTAAATTTAATGAACTCTTTGTGTCCTGTAGAGCATAACATATCAATTTATTCTCAGTATAATTTAAGATAAAATCACAAGATTAATACTATTTAAATTTTGATGACTTTAAAATAAATCAATGACATTAAATTCAGTTTTAAACAAACCACCTATTTTTGTCTTCACTCTAAAAATCCTAAAGGGACTGGCATTGATGTTTATTTTATAGATTTTTTTTGAGTGACAATGATTATGACTGTCTTTAAAAAGATTTCAAACTTAATTATCTATAAATTGATTTGTCAGATTGTTTTACCATCCACTATTTGAGCTTCAATAAAGGGAGTGTCAAATTTGCTTAGCATTGAATCATTAACTAGATCTTGGGTGGTATAATGGTTAGCATGTTAGACTTGCAAACCTACACAAGTGAGTTTGATTCTCATTGGGTGCCCCATTCATGCGGCCTTGTGCTACATCTAAGCAAAATTACAACTAGATCTTGTGGGAAGAATAAGGATTGATCATTTAGTAAAAACTATATATAAACAATAAATTTATCCTTTTTTCTTTTAAATGATAATTTTCTTCCAAACTAAAGATACCAGGATTTTATTATTTCTTATGTAATATTATAAAATCAAAATAGATATTATTTGGTATTTTTACCAAACTCTACAGCATTGAAACTAAAAATATGAATATATAGATGTTGAAAAATAAGTACACCTATATATATATATATATATATATATGCCATTTTATTTTTAGTTTCACTTCCGTAGATTTGATTTGGTTTGGTTTCTTTGTTTAATAGCATATCAAGCCTTGTAGATTATTTAATGCCAAAGCCATCCTTCTAGAAGAACAGCAATGGTACTATTTAATCCATAGCTTGGAGGATAAGAGGGTTCATACATTTCCCAAGGGTATTTGTCCAAAAGTGACCGTAATAGCATGACTGGAGTTTGAACTTGCTTACTGCGATTTTGTAATCCATCATTTTAACCATTACACCATGAGGATATCATATCCAAGACATTTATTGGTGGAGTGGGTATTACCCGTCAGCAGAGATGCAGTCAGTGTATTTTACAGGCCCAATGGATTGTATCAATTCTGGAATAAAAGATTATTCTAAAATCAAACATTATTTTCCGAATGAGTGAATGGAATAGCATAGACACTGTGTGTTTGTTTTATTATAGCTTATATATATATATATATATATTTATATATATGATACAATGGGTAAATTATCTTGTAAATAACAACTTTAATAAAATAATATGTGTCAACATAGATATGTGGTGGAAAACTCATCACATTGAAAACATACAGTCCTTAGAAATAAGAATTCTTAAAGCAGTCTTTCCCAACAGGGAAATGCCGATAGGGCCTGAGGCATTTTTGGAGCTGCTTGTGTATCTGGGCTACAGCCCCTGCATCTGGTGCCCACATTAAAAAAGTCCTTGTACCATAATTGTGCATTAAGTGAGATGATTGACAAATAGTCTTGGTCATATGTCTTCCTGGGCCGCTACCAGACATTCATACTAAATGGTTGTGTGTTCGTGTTATGGTCAAGGGGAGGTTCAAATGATGAGACAACACAGAAATAAGTGATAAGAAATATATTGAAGGAAAATTGTAAATACACAAATGATAACTGGGAGAAACCCCTCCTCAGCTTAACAATCAGGAATCTTATTGCTTTTGGTAACGGCTCGCTGAGACTCGACTGAGACTGAGACTGAACTGAGACTGAGTCTGAGACTGTGCAGAAGAGGGCTCAGTTGGTATATGTCACATAAGGACGAGTCCATCTATAGGGGACACCCAAACAGTTTGCAATGAGACCTTAACTTCAGAGGGCCATCTCCCTGGGTCTTTGCCTGCTTCGGTGGGATTAAGCTTATTGCTAGGTGCCTCAGGCACCTAGCAATAAGCTTAATCCTCAGGATAATGCTGATGAGGTCAAGAATTTTTTCATCTGCTGCGCATGAGTCTTGATTCATGTGCAGCCTCCATCAAAAAACGGCCTTGTGCCACACTCTGACACTGTGGGATGACAGATAAATCCTGTCTTTCCCGACGTGGGCTGGTACCACCCTCTGATACACACTCTTCAGTCAAATTTGATTAAGGTTAACAGTGAGTGCATGCAGTAAAATGTATGTGCTATTTGGTAGCACATGGGCAGCTCAGGGTTTCTGGGTTAAATTAGGAAATTCATGTATGATGTTTATAATGATAATGAACTTCTCTCCTTTCAAACTGCTAAATAGATTGATATCAGATTTTGAAAACACTGTAACAGTAACCATTGTTGTTCAAACAAGAAAACTGAGGTTAATCCATCAACGTTCAGCAGTATTTTTCGATGGGATTTATATATTGTCCTCCTACTAGAGGACAGCATTAAAAATTATGAGGGAGTGGAGACTTACATAATGTTGCCTGATTGGTTGGTTTTAATTAGTCAATATATTTTATGCTGGAGTCAGTTTAATAATCATTTTAAATAGGTAAACACTTCATTTTCAAATAAATCTACTTGACTCCTTGATGGTTCCTTAACAGGTACTATAATTCTGAGTCAGGGGACCTCGGATGGTGTAATGGTTAGCAAGCTAGATAAGCAAACCTACATGAGTGAGTTCAAGTCTCACTGGGTGCCCCATTCATACAGCCCTGTGCCACATTTAAGCAAAAAGGCTTAGTAAATTACTAGGGTGCCTCAGGTAGCGTGATGGTTAGCAAGCTAGACTAGCAAACCTACACAAGTGAGTTTGAGTCTCATTGGGTGCCCCATTCATATGCCCTTGTGCCACATCTAAGCAAAAAGCTTAGTAAATTACTACTATAATTCTGGATCAGAGTGGACCTGGGAGTAATGGCACCATACAGGTGACTCTGAACATCTCAAAGCCCAGAACTTAAGTCTAACCACTAGATGCAGTTTAGTGTCATACCCAGGGTACAACTTACATAAGGATATATAATCTGGATGTGATAGAAGGTATCTAAGTATTCTGGGTATGATTTTGTGTTAACAAAGTTGGGAATCGCAACCTTATAGTAAGAATAGAGATAGAAATTGTCCAAATGTATCTTTAATCATTAACTCTATTGATCAGCAGCCCAGTTGACTGGGGCTATAGAATACATAGACTGCATCAACAAGTACCCTGAATATGACATAAAACAATCTGATGCTGAGGCTCCAGTAATGGTGGAGCTTTGGAAAATGCAGAGTAACCTTTACTGCCATTGCTCCTTGGTCCGCTCTGGCCCAGAGTGGTAGCACCTGATAGGGTCCCTTCTATGGGTCAAATAGAACTGTTTGATATTTAAAATGAGTGCAAACAAAAGACATATGCTAAACTGAATTGTTTGAAATAGAACTGTTTAATCATTTAACTGTGTGTAAACTAATTACTGATATTTAATTGAATTGTTAATAATACATGGCAATACTTGGAACCATTTATCTTTGTTGATTTATGCTAAATTGAATTGTTAGAAATAGAACTGTTTGGTCATCTAACTGTGCGTATCTACAAAATGTGTTTACAAGTCCTATATTTAATACATATGTAAAAAAGGGATATGGCATTAAATAACCACTAATGTTTGATATACCATAAAACTAAACCAAACCATCTCTGGATTAGATTGTTTTTCAATATTGCTGGTCACAAAGTGTTTTCATTCCATTCTTGATCTTGCCCTTCTCAATATCACCTTGAATCGCTTGACAATTTCATCTTTCCATTGTTGTGGTGGTCCTTTCAGTGGTTATTACTGGTCTCTGACATCACTTGATCTTAGAATGGGTCCATTTGTCTGTGAAACTTGCAACATATCTAGCTAAGTGGAACTTCTGCTTTCAGGACTCTGCAATCATGTCCTTCACTCCACTCTGCTCCCAAGACACTGATATGGAAATCGCATGGAGAACAAAATCAGAGTTGAAGGAATTTACTGTGATAATAGCTGTGCTCAAGACAAAGCTGGATAAAATGATATGTGGCAATCTCTTCACCATTTTTCTGCAATGTTATACGCAAATGAAACATGGGCTACCACAAAGGAAGGAAGAACAGTGACTGGTTATGACACAGTGAGCTATGAAAAGATCCATACTGGGAATATTCTTATATGAGCACATCCAAAGCGATCTAATTCAGGAAACTGTTTTGTTACTTCTAAGACTGTATATTTAACAGAATATTCTAAAGTTAACTAATAATAAATTTAGAAAGATAAAACTGAGCCTCTGGCTGGACTAAATATGGCTTCTGGACCTGGACTTGGACCTTGAGCCATATGTTTGATCTTTTTGTTTTAGAATGTGAAAATAACTTTTTTTTATTGCATCATTGATATATCTACACAGTCAATATCTGTGACCTTTTGATAGTTCCTGTTTAAATTTATTCAGTTATTATAATCACATATGGAAACTAAAAGAATTAATATAAACTGTGATTTCCAGGTGTTTCCTGTTTTATAGATAAAAAAATAGTCAGGTCATAATATTTTTAACCTTTATAATGTTTATAAGGGTCATCTGGCCACCTGCATTTCAACAATTCTTTGTAAATTAGTTTTAATCCTGGGTAAATTAGTTTTTAAAACAATTCCATTCATGTAAATGTTGGTTTTTCAATTAGCTCCCATATTGAAACATTTTCATTGTAGGATTATTTTTTCCTAGTAATTGATTCAAGTATTCAGTTATCAGACAACAACTTGGATACAGTATCTCCAATAAATAAGTACACTCCTATCAATTATTTTTGATAAAATGTTTACTTTCTTCTGAATTTTATTATTTCTCTTGGAACATAATAAAATCAAATATTATTAGGTATTATTTATTACCAAACTCTAAAGCATATATAGCAGTCCAAAAATAAGTTCATATTTATTCCTGCAAATGTTATTTGCAATATGGAAATGTACCCTTAAGATATTTAAAAATTTTTTATATTGATTAAAAAAATGATTGGGTGACTGTTGATTAGCACCTTCATGCACAGACACATGGACACACTTTCTCTTGGTCTCTCTCTGTCTCTCTCACTCTCTCTGTCTCTCTCTCTGTCTCTCTCACTCACATACACACATATAGAACATTGCTTATATACAAGTATACTCTGAACAATATTTTTTTATAAAAAGTTAATTTTTTCAGAGCCAAAGACAACAGGTTTTATAATGTCCAGTGGGAGATTATACAATGAAAACAGATATCATTAGGTATTATTTATTACCAAACTCTACAGCATTGAAACTCTATAACCAAAAATATACAGCAGTCCAAAAATAAGAACACCTCTTATATATATATATATATATATATATATATATATATATATATATATATATATCCAATCTTATTTTTTGTCATAAAGTTTTAATTCTGTAAATAATACCCAATAATATCCACTTTTATTGTATAACATTCCTTTAGAAATAATAAAATCCCACTATGTTTGATTTTGAAGGAAAGTAACTTTTCCTAAAATTTGGTTGGGTCTACTTATCTATGGGTAATACTGTCCTTTTTATATCATAAATGAGCAAAGTGTAGTATCTGCCAACTTCTAAAAGTTTACAAATTTGAAAAATTACAGATATCTAAAAAAAATGATATAAAAATATCTTGCATTATTTTACAAAGAGATTGACTTTGTAGAGAATTTTTTAAAATCATGTTACTTATAACTTAAGAAGATACAAAAAATGGAAGTTGTGTATTTATGAAGGTGTATTTTATGGAGATGTTTGTGACTGTTATTGTCATCAGAAGTGGGCTGGGCTCTTTGAGTTAAGGTAATACAAAGATTGCTTCTCAGCAGAGGGGTAAGACCCACCCCTAACAGTGAGTGTCCTGCATATGACACTAAGCAATCTGATAGTGAAGCTCTGGTAATACCAGTGCTTTAGGGAATGCGAAGTACTCTTTTACTGCCATTACTTCCAGGTCCACTCTGAGAGGGTTCCATCTATGGGTCAAATAGAACTTCACTGTGTACTTATGCTGAGCTAAATTGTTAGAAATAGGATTGGTTTCTCATTTAAACTGTGTACTTATACTAAAATGAATTGTTTTTATAGAACTGTTTTTATATTTAACAAAAAGCTGTACTTATGCTAAACTGAATTGTTTGAAATAGAATTGTTTATATGTATAAAGGTGGATTTAGCACTAAACAACCTACAATGGTTGATATCCCATAAAACCAAACAATGTTGTATTCTTTTTTTAAACGATAATGCATACTCTATCAAATTATGCTGTGTTCTAGTGATATATCCTGTAGAAATGTATTAGTCATGTGTTAGCGGTAATGCAGTACTTCAGGTTTTTTTTTTGTTGATTGGGAATTTCAGTGTCAAATTAGTAATATGTTCTTTTTAGCAAATCTTTTCTGTTTTGTTTCTTTGTGTAATATAATGGCCAAGGGGTTTCGTTTTATATATCTTGCCTTTGGGTTTAGTTAGACTGAGAACCTTTCAGCTCAGCACATGGGTTAGTTAGGTGCAAACTTGAGCGCAGGTGTTAACGCGCGCATAGGGAGGATGTGTCGTTCACAGATGTCAAAATAAAAATCCCAGGACCAGGAGATGTGAATGACGTCATTCACTGGAAGCACGCGCGGAAGATTTTGGGGATTTTGAAAAAGTCAGTGAGTTGGGTTCCTGGCTCGGAAGAAAAAGGTTGACTTTCACTTGCTCACCGAAGCCAGGCCAGTGGCCTTGTGGCAGGTGCACACGTGGTTTGAGGCAGATGGAAAAAGTCAGAGTGGAGTCTTGCGGCCCGAAGAAGAAGGGTGACTTTCGCTAGCTCACCGTGGCCTTGTGGCAGGTGCCACACGTGTGTGTGTGTGTGGGGGGCAGATGGAAAAGCCAGCATAGAAAGATTGTGCCTCTCTCCTTATGTCGAAAAACCTTTTTAACTCAAAGGTAATAAACTAAGAAGTCGTAAGTGTTTTTTGTGTTTCGGGATTCCTATGTTCTATGTATATATGTTATGAACATTCTATGTACGTTTCACATATCCATATCTGACTATGGTACATTTGTTTAATAACATATCAAGTTTTGTGGATTATTTAATATCAAAGCCATCCTTGTAAGAAAAAGAAGTGGTACTATTTAACCCATAGTTGGAGAGATAAAGGGTTTGTACATTTCCCAAGGGTATTATTCCAAAAGTGAATAAAATAATGCAACTGTAAATATTATATTTGTTTGTTTGGGTTTATGGCATATATACTTTTGTAGGTTATTTAATGCTAAATCTGGTTCATATAAATATATAGCATTTCCAAATGAAGAGTCTGTAGATAAAGTTATTTTTAAACAAGCCAGAACCCATTTGTTCGTACACAGTTATATGGTTTCAAGTATTGCTGTATGACACTAATTATTCAACTCTATTCATTCATTTGTGCCAAGTCAAATTGTTCCAAGTATTGCTATGTTATACTAATAATTCAGTTTTTGCACACAGGTAAATAATTTCAAGTATTCCAATTCCATGCTGATTATTTTATTCAAAATTTGTTTTCAGTCATTTATTTGTACACAGTTAAATTGTTCCAAGTATTGCTATTTATCATTAACATTTCAATTAAACATCAGTCATTTGTTTAAACAGTCAAAGAATTCTATTTTTAACAATGCAGTTTAGTATAAGTCATTTGTTTGCACAGAGTTTAAATGACAAAGTGTTCTATTTGACTCCTAGATTGGAGCCTATCAGGTGCTACCACTCTGAATCAGAGTGGACCTGGGAGCAATGGCAATGAAGGGGTACTTTGCATTCCCTAAAGCTCCAGGGCTGGAGCCTCACCATCAGATTGCTCAGTGTCATATCTAGGATGCTTGTTGGGGTGGGTGGGTCTTACCCCTCTGCAGAGATGCAGTCAGTGTATTTTACTGCTAACTGGACTGAATCCTATCAGGTGCTACTACTCCAGGTCATAGTGGACCAGAGAGCTATAGCAATTAAAGGGTACTCCACATCCCTCAAAACTTCAGGAACGCAGCCTCACAATCAGATGGCTTAGTATCATATACAGGATATACAGGCACTACCCCTTTCCTCTTTTGATTAACTTATTATGTAAGTATGCTTCAGAACATTACTGTGATATAATTTTTAATATGAATGTAATTATCTTGTGGGGATTAATCTATCCATAAATTTTAAACAAAAAATTAAAACAAATAATGAAACTGGAAAATAAAAGAAAAAGCAACTCATAAAATAGGGAAAAAAGATAAAGTAAATAAAAAAATAGGAAAATAAAATAAAATATCCCACAATTCCACTTCTGCCAAAAATGTAGTTTTTGACACTAAAAATAGGAATCACTGTTTTTCAGTGTCTTGCTAGAACACTGGACAGACATGTGTTGGTAGATCTTAAGAGCACTCCAGACGATATAACTTTTATAATATCATTTCGTGGGATGAATAAAAAATACCAGAGAAACACATAATCTACTACCCTAGATACATAACTGTTGTTCCCCATGGCACAGTGGTTAACACACTATTACATTCAATTTTGGATAAATACCCTTGGGAAAAGTATGAACCCCCATATTCTCCCAGCAATTAGTTAAATACTGTTCTTCTACAAGGATAGTTTTGGCATTAAATAACCTATGAAAGTTGTTATGCCAAATCATAATGGTTGCATATTAATTTCATACACTAAATGTACAATCTGTTTTTCAGCAAAAGTAATATATCTATATTTTAATCTTAGTTGGTTGTTTGTTTTGGTTTTATGGCATATCAACCTTTGTAGGTTATTTAACGCCAAATCCATTTTTATGCAAATAGTCAGTTCTATTTCAAACAATTCAGTTTAGCATAAGTACACAGTTTAATTGTCAAAAATATTTCTATTTCAACCTATTCAAACACTGCCCAGTCGGTTGGGGCTGTAGAATACACTGACTGCAACTCTGCAGAGAGGTAAGAGATCTCCCCCGTGAGTGTCCTCTATATGACACTAAACAATCTGATGGTGAGGTTCCAGTAATGCAGGAGCTTTGGGGAATGTGGAGCACCCCTTCATTGCCATTGCTCCCAGGTCCTCTCTAGCCCAGAATGGTAGCACCTGATAGGGCCCTCTCTATGGGTTAATTAGAACTAACTGCATACTTATGCTAAACTGAATTGTTTGAAATAGAACTGTTTGACTAAACTGAATGGCTTGAAATAAAAATATTTTTGACAATCAAACTATGCTTACATTTAAACTGCATGCTTATGCTAAACTGAATTATTTGAAATTGAACTGTTTTTGACATTGAAACTGTACTTACACTCAACTGATTTGTTTAATATAGAACTGTTTCGACATTTAACTGCGTGTAAACAAAATCTGTACTTATACTTAGAATAAGTGTGTAGTTAGTTCTACTTAACTCATTGATAGGGCCCTATCAGGTGCTACCATTCCGAGCCAGAGTGAACCTGGGAGCAATGGCAATGAAGGATTGCTCTGCATTCCCCAAAGCTCCACATATGTAGGACATTTGTTGGGAGGGGTCTCTGCAAAGGTGCAGTCAGTATATTTCCGACTGGCCAAATATTTTAATGAATAGTTTTAATTTTATATATATATATATATATATAATATTCTTTGTCAGTACATTCTGACTAATTTTTTACAAAGATTTAATTTTTTTCTAAACCAAAGATACCAGAATTTTATGATTTCTTATGAAACCTTCTACTCTTCTACAAACAAAAAGAATATCATGAAGTATTATAATATTAAATTAAGTTGGTGACCATAGTAGAGGGCAACCAGATGACAACCAGAGGACAACCAGAGGGTGACCGGAAGGCTACCTTTTTCATAACTGCTACACCAAGGTATAGGGCAGAGCACTACTCCTTTTCCTAGATTACTCTATTTTATCCTTGATCCATGCCTTATAATGCTGAGTGTTAAGCAAGTTGGCATCAAGTACCACTTCTGAGTCTTTGGTATGACTCAACCTGGGATCGAACACTGGTCTCCCAGGGGGAGTCACACCCTTCCCTACACCTCAGTGTAGGTGCTATTGGAAAGAGTGCTTTTCGGTCGCCTTCCACTATGGTCGCCAACTTTATTTACTTATTTACAGTATTGCCCATGATTAAGTACACCTCCTAAAATTTTTTTTATAATGACTTAGCGGTAAATTTTTACCCTTTTAACCCATCCTTATTTTAGTGAAAACTAAAAATTAGATTCTACTTTTTTTCGGTGAACACACGTAAACAGCCAGAAAAAATATCCGCAAAGAAGAAATTTTAAAGAAAACCCCAATATTTTAGAATTGGGTGACGGGGTTCACTTTGTTATATAGATTTAACATAAAATGATCACCCACTTCCAGACCAGCAAACATTACTGACATGTAGCCAAATTTTTTTTTTTCATATAAACAAACTGTTTTATAAAAAGTTATTTTTTTCTAAAACCAAAAATACCATTAAGGTTGATATGTCATAAACTAAAGAAACCAAACCAAATGAAAGCTAACAAAAACCATATAACTGCTTCCAAAAAAAAAAGAAAGAAGACTTTGGAATTAAATAACCTAACATGCCATAAAACCAACCAACCAACCAACCAACCAGTCTAATGAGAAGTATTTCAGCAGAAAAGCAACAAGCAATTACTTGTGCAGTGATATAGCTAAAATAAAAGCTTTACACATCACATATTTAGTCTTGTTATTGGAATTCATAATGTGTTTTATGGACAGTTTCCTGTTATGGATGCTTGCAAAAGAAAAAAGTGCATTTTATAGAGCTAAACAATCTGAAACACAGTATGTTTACAATTCTTTAGTCTCGTGGCAACAATTAAGACGTTTTTTTTTAATTTTTTTATTGCAACTGAATTTAACTTAAAATATATATCATTCCATTCACTGTACATTTATCTATACAAGTAGGTTATTTTATCTCTATTTCTCTATCCTCATCTGTCACTCTCTTTCTCTGTTTTCTGTCTGTCTGTATCTCTCTTTATATATATATATGTATATGTATACCAACCTCTCTACATGAGCTAGATGTGACACATGTTCAATTTTATGTGTGGAGTTTAACAGGTTTGAGTTCAGAGCTTTCCTTCTCCTAGTTTGGTTGCCATATCAAGGTTAAAGAGCCTTGTCTGCCCGACTATTTACCAATAACTGGAGTATAATTAGAATAGTCTGATACATCTCTCTCTCTCTCTCTCTCTCTCTCTCTCTCTCTCTCTCTCTCTCACTTTATATATATACATATATATGTGTGTGTATATGTTTGTGTGTGTGTGTGTGATAATACAAATAGAAATATTTCTTTTGTGCTATTTATTTTCTTTATCATCCTCAATTAGTTTTGAGCTCAGGTCATTTTCAGGAGAAAATTTCAGTGAAAAAAGGTACTTTTAGTTTTTAGAAAGTTTTTGAAAGAGTTTTAAAATCATTTTTAAAGAGATTTTAAGAGAAGTGAGGAAAAATGAACTGATGATGTAGCATAAATATTTGTCAAACGAAAATTATATATATATATATATATATATATATGTATATGCTCACATAAAGAAAAAATGTTACTTATTTAAGATGCTTTCAATTACCATTTCATGCTATAAATAATCATGGCTGTTGGCCGAATGAGTAGAGTGTTTGCCAATTGCCCGGGAGACCGAGGTTCAATCCCAGGTCGAGTCATACTAAGGACTCAAAAAATGGTACTTGATACCACCTTGCTTAACACTCAGCATTATAAGGTAAGGATCAAGGGTAAAGTGGGGCAATCCAGGGAATGGAGTAGTACCCACCCCTACACCTCCGTGTAGTATATATTGAAAAGGGAGCCATCGGGTCTCCTTCGACTAAGGTTGCCAACTTTACTTACTTACATATGGCTCATAAAATATTATTATATTGTTGGATATATATATATATATATATATATATATATTGTAGTTTGCAACATTTATAAATAGAGAGCTCAATATCAGTGATAGGGCATGTATATCTAAGTTAGGATCGAGTAGAGTCAACGGTGCTTGGTGATTGTCAATTTCTTACCCTGGCAATCATTATACCAAGTCCAAATATTAAGTACCCTTTCTTTATAAATATAACAAACTATATATAAATATATGCATATTATAGCAAAATATATATATATATTCATAGAGTACCACAGTGTATAAGAAATAAAATTAGTTATAGTATTCCTTCATCTCCCACAAGATCTGCTTGAATGCATAGAAAATAGAAGGATGAGGCTGAAATCCTTGAAGTGATAAAAATGACGATGACCCAGAGGAACGATAAAACAATATTTATTCACTAATGGTAAAATTTACATAAAATAATACAAGAGGATTAGTTAACATAAAAACAAGTCACTCATTTGTTTAGTAGTGGAATGATGCATGGAAATATGTATGTCTGGTGGTTGAGGTGCATGCAATGAAATATAGAAGAAGAGTAGAAAGGAGTGAGGTTTAACAGTCTTTACTTATCTCATTCAAACTGTTTCACCAATTCATTTCTTTTTCTCTCTCTCAGAGAATCAAGAGGGTTCATGATTAAAAGTCTGTCTTTTCTTTGTTTTCTCTTTCTGTTAATTAACAGAAAGGCAGGCGATACTTCTTGCTTTCAACCTTCAGAAAAAGTCTCTCGTTACTTTCCTTCATTATCATCGTCATGATAATAGGTGGCTTCCAGGACATGTTTCCGTGGTTCTTTTTTTTTCATAAGACATCTTCTTCTTATGTTATGCAACTGCTTCACATTCTCAAGCTGGCTGGTCATTTGTGTGTGTCCCTCTCCAAAGATTTTCGTTGACTGACTTTCTGTCCGATTTGTATTTTTGGTGCTCAAAAAGCTGTCCTTGTCATGTGCCTTCCTTCAGCCAATTAGCGACTTCTCTTTTCAAACTGTAGTATCTACTGATTTTAGCATGTGACAGACAGGGGTGTAAGGTGGGTGACACCTAGTCACTTTGTACCACTTCTTTCTGATATGGGTCATGTTTACTGATTGACCCTTACAGGCAGTCTGTTACTATGACGGGTTTAGGAATCCGTAACAATATATATATATATGTATAAAATTAACTTAAATTGCGAGTCAAAAATCTTCTACTAAAGTTTCACCTTATCGGATCATCAGGAAGCCTAACTTCAACTAATTCTAACGGAGAAATCGCCGTCTTTTATTCACCAAAAACCCACCTAGCTTAGAATTTGCATAACAAAACAAAATAAAATAAAAGTAATAAAAGTTTTAATAAAAATAAGGTTTTGTATTTATTCATTTATTTATTTTTTTTTTGTGATACAAATTCTAAGGGTGTTATGAAATCATATATGCAGATGCCCACCCAAGAGTTTCTGTCGGAGTCAGTCTGTCAGTGCCAGCATGCAGCGGTCAGTCAAGTCAGTAGATAGAGAATCCTGGCCACAGGGGCCTCCCTGATGAGAACCAACCGAGTACATCTCATAGGAAGAGAAGAGGCAAGGTCTTGAAGAAACAATCCTTGGTATTCAATCAAACCTGTTTATATATATATATATATATATATATATATATATATATATATATATATATATATAAACTAAGAGTCAATATGCAACACATGTATGTATACTTTTGCCCTTCAGACGTGTAAGATTCTCTCTGCAAAAGAGTGTCCCGGCATAATGCAAAACAATTCCAGAGTTCTTGGGAGTGTAGACACTCTTCTTCATAGCCATTACTCCCATATGATCTGGAGTGGTTGTACCATCTATGATTCAAGTTGATCACAGTGGAGCAGTTCTTGTAGTGTAATAGCTAAAGTGCTGGACTGCGGTCACAAAGTAAGTGAATTCAAACTCTAGTTTCACTATTGCATTTATTTTCAGACAAATACTCTTGGGAAAGGCATGAACACCCTAATCCCCCTGCAATTGGTTAAATAGTACTATTACTGGTTTTTTACTAGCATAGCTTTGGCATTAAACAACCTATGAAAACTGATATGCTATTAAACAAAGAAACCAAACTAAACTAGCCAATATATATGTTTTAAATGATCGCAAGTTATTTTAGAACACTGACTCTTAAAACATTGATATTACAACTAAGAATGGTTGGTTGGGTTTTATGGCATATTAACCTTTGTAGGTTATGTAACACCAAATCCATTTTTATGCAAATAGTCAGTTCTATTTCAAACAATTCAGTTTAGCATGCATACACAGTTTAATTGTCAAAAACAGTTCTATTTCAAACTATTCAGTTTAGTGTAAGTACAGTTTCAATGTCAAAAACAGTTCAATTTCAAACAATTCAATTTAGCATAAGCACGCAGTTTAAATGTAAGTACAGGTTAATTATCAAAAACATTTCTATTTCAAGCTATTCAGTTTAGTCAAACAGTTCTATTTCAAACAATTTAGTTTAGCTTAAGTATGCAATTAGTTCTATTTAATCCATAGATAGGGCACTATCAGGTGCTACCATTCCGGGCCAGAATGGACCTGGGAGCAATGGCACTGAAGGGGTGCTCCACATTCCCCACAGCTCCAGTATTACTGGAACCTCACCATCAGATTGTTTAGTGTCATATCCAGGACACTCATTTGGGGGTGGTCTTACTCCTCTGCAGAAGTGCAGCCGCAACCAACTGGGCAAAACTAAGTATGAAATATTTCCCTGTTTAAAATGATTTTGAATTTTATTAATACATTGGCACATAAAATATTTATTTTGTAGCTATGAATGAAATGTTTATCTGCTTAAAATGATTGTAAAGGTAGATTTTTTTGGGTATATAATTGTTAAACTCACTTTGGCCTAAAATAACCCAACAAAGTTTGACATGCCATAAAAATAATCCACAAACAAGGATATGTATTTATCCTGAGAGATAGAGAAAGAAAAGGCAGAAAAGATAAAGAGAGAGAGAGAAATACAAATAAATTTGTGTGTGTGTGTGTGTGTGTGTGTATATATATATATATATATATATATATACAAAGGAAAAGAATCAAAAAGATATATATATATATATATATATATACAGTCTGTCTGTGGATGACTATATATATATATATATATATATATATATATATATATATATATCTTCATAGATTTTTTCCTTTGTAGATTTTCTTTCAATCTTTTGATTAAAAGCATGAATCAGTTTCCTCTTAATTTGTTAGGAAGTTTTTGTGAATATGTGTGGGCATATGTATATCTTGACTGTGTGCATGTCTCTGTATGTGAGTGTGAATGTAAGTAATGACTCAGTGTGATTCTGGTTAAATTATCTTTGATAATAATAAACTCTAAGTTTATCTCAGATGACATTGTTGTAAACAATAAGATCAAAGGAATTTAAAAGGTTAAATGAGTAACAAAAAGAAAAATAATTAGAGTCATACAAAGCTATAAATTTATAAAATTGTTTCATATACTTATACAATATAAAAAGAATGAAGACTGAAAAACACCTTTTAGGTACCTTTTTTTCATTTAAACAACATACTGTAAAGTATCCCTCGACTTTTTAAATCCCCATACTTTTAGGTAGCTCTTTAAAAAAAAAAAAAATGAACATACTTTTAGATATAACCCTAAATTATGAAAAATAAATCTGCATACTTTTAGGTTGATCCCTATTTTTAAAACCAACATATTTCAGGTAGCCTCTGGATTTGAAAAAAAAAAAAAAAATTTTTTAGGTTGACTCCCCACCCAACTTTTTTTGAAATCAATGTATTTTAAGGTAGCCTCACAGTTAAAAAAATAATTCAGAAAATATCTAAGTTGATCCCACCTCCTTTTTAAATCAACATACCTTTTGGTAGCTCTTTTTAAAAATTTGTTAATCAACTTATTTTTAGAAAGTTCAAGAAGAATATTCTGGTTTGGTTGGGTTTCTATGTTTAATGGCATATTAATTTTCATAGGTTATTTGATGTCAAAGCATCTTTGTAGAATTGTAGAGGAACAGCAAAATATTTCGGCTGTCCCCTTATATATATATATATATATATATATATTGTCATCAACAGATAGACTGTTTTGTTGTATCACAACTCTTTAGTATGATTGGACCTGCAGAACTCTACCAGCAGGGATTGAAACCCACCTAACTTTATGCTTGACCTTATATCTTACCACTCAGCCATTTAGGTGACCTATGTCAACTTGGGAATCATAACACATTTTGTATTAGCATTCGTTTGTTTACATTTGCTGTATCGAATACTGGAGTGCTCAATACATTAGAAGAGCTTTTCATTACACAGGTGGCAGTTATTAATTTCTTTGCCAGAATGCTCAACCTCCAGGAGAGGAGTGTATGTGTGTGTATATATATATATATAAACAGGTTTGATTGAATACCAAGGATTGTTTCTTTTTAAAAATCTTAAAGGGAAGATATTCAAGTCTTCTCACTAGTCTTTTTACTTTTGGGTCAAGTTGGTAAAGAAAGAACCCTATATTAGCCCAAGCGCTTTCAACCATTTTGCTGGTCATCTTCAAGGGTTGTGTTAGATCATTTGTTGGAGTGAGTTTTATATTTATTTGATGTGGCTTTTTTATTATCATTATATACATAAATTATAGATAGGGTTGGTTTATTCTGTTAGGATGAGTGGTTAGTTATTGAATATGTTTAACATGTTTATACTTTTGGTGAATGCTATTTTATTTATAGTGGATTTTTTATTTTCTACAATTAGTGCTTCAAGGATTTGTATATATATATATATATATATATATATATATATATATATATATATATATATATAATAAGATGAATGCAAAAGAGAAAAGTCTGCAAAAAGATGTCCTCAATGCCTCTACAGCAGAGTAGGAATTAAACCTAGAAAAAATCAAATAGGAACACAGGAAGTCCATTACTTTAAGTGTCATGTGTTGTGCATAACCACCAGATAGAAAAGTGAGAAAAGTTGGCAATCATTTGTAATTATAGTGTGGTGTATATATATATATATATGTATGTACGTGTAGCACGCACACACACACACACACACACACACACACACACACGCATATATATAAAGTGCTACACATATAGACAGTTAATTGATTATTATGAAATAAAAGCAAATTCCTGATACCTGTATAGTCCCTTAGTAAATGTGGCTTGGGGCAGCATCCATGGAATGTATACAAGACATCATTATTGTATACTGAATTTGAAAGGCACCTGAGAATTATGTCTGGCTAGGGTGAAAATAATAATAAATAATAAACATTTACTGAATTATCATTTTGTGGGAGTGTGGGTGATATGTGGAAAATGTTTTTAATTAAGGTCTTATTTCTAAAAATAAAAACACTCAAACGTTTCTTTTTTAAAATCTTTTTATAGGTTTACATCCATATTTTTGTAACAGTTTTCAGTTAAAAGGTAGAGAAATATGACTGTGGTATATTTGGAAAAAAAGGAAATTATATATATTTTTAAAAAATAGATAACATTAGAAAAGAATTGAGATGTCATCAAACCTGTTTGATTTCTGTTCACATGACTGCAAAAAATAAAAATAATTTCTTTGCTCGTTTAAATCTTGCAATGATTATAAAGTGTTGATTAATTTCTGTCTCAGTGAATAAAAACGGACATTTATTTAAAGATTTATATCAGTCGAGGCTATTTTTATCTTAGTTTCAAGGGTCTAAAAATATGTTCAACAAAATTATCTATCTATCTATCTATCTATCTATCTATCTATGTTCCTATTTATCTCTCTCTCTCTATCAATACATGCATATATACATACATATATTTGTAGATTATATATCATATATTAGTAGTTGATTATATATGTATATATATATATAAATATACATATATATATATATATATATATACATATATATATATATATATATATATATATATATATATATATTTATATATATGTGTATGTATATATATGAACATATATATATGTATGTATATATTTGTGTGTGTGTATAAATATATATATATAAAAAAAAAAATCACATTGAGCTCTCCACCAGGAAAATTTAAATGTTCAGCTCCTGAATGATTTTTTTGTCCTGAAGGAATTACTCCCAACTCTGGTTTAACTGGACCAAATAATACTATATATATATATATATATATATATATATATATATATATATATATATACAAATCCTGTTCATATATATATATACAGACAAGATGTGAAAAATAAGTGGAAAAGTGGACAAGCCAAACACTGACAATGTATTTAGTAATGATCTGAGGAAGTTTTTTAAAATAAAGACAAAATATCATTGTAAAATCTGTTGTCAGCGTTTAGTTTATCAACTTTTCTGCTTATTTTTCTCATATATATGTGTGTGTGTGTGTGTGTGTGTGTGTGTGTGTGTGTGTGTGTGTGTGTGTGTGTGTGTGTGTGTGCGTGTGTGTGTGTACAGGCTGTGGTGTGTAAACTGTCAGCGAAATTACACAAAAGAGAAAATAATTCTGATAACTCACTTTATCAGATATATTGATCAAAATTTCCTGAAAATATCTTGAAATAGTATAGATTAAATTTATTGAAAGAAATTACCTTTGACTTTAACCACAGCCTCCAGATAACTTCAGAATCTTCTGCTTGCCTTTCTAATAGTCTTCTTGTTTAAATTGGTAAATGCTTGCCTTCAGTTCATCTATGGTTTTGCATGGAGTTTTGTTGCTCTCACTCTCTCTCAACTGCACTCCATGCATGTTAATCAAGGGAATTGAAATCTGGGAATTAGATGGCCAGATGTTAAGAGGTGATGTAGTTGCAGAAATTTTCTTTCCCAACACTGGGTTCTTCTGTTTGTGTGGCAGAGTGCAGAGTCCTGTTGAGTCTGAGGTCATGTGAGGAAATGAATGGAGGCATAACGTCACCTTCTCTAGTGACCACCCTAAACACCATTGATGGTGGACTGGGTGCTTGGTTTTCATCAATATGAATGTAAATCTGTCTACAGATTAACTCCCAAACACTCTAAAGTCTTTGTATTGGTGTTTCCGACATAAAACCAAGCAGCAGATTGTGCCATTTACAAATTTCTGGAAGAGTGAATTGCATCAGGGTTCTACTATCCTTACAAGCATAATTTAAGAATGTGTCAATTTATCCATTATATCCTATATATATATATATATATATATATAAAGTCTTGTCATATATATATATATATATATATATATAATTTAAAATGGTGACAATTTATCCATCATACACTATATATATACATATATAGTCTTGTCATATATATATATATATGTATATATATCAACTATTTCTAAAAATTGGTAGAGATGCATTTCTGAGCAATATTGTGCAGAAGTACATCTCTATCAATTTTTATCAAAAGTTATATATGTGTGTATATGTGTGTGTGTATATGTAAATGTGTGTGTGTGTGTGTCTGTACGTGTATATATGTGTATGTATATATATGTGTACATATGTGTGTGTATATGTATGTGTATATATGTGTGTATCTGTACGAATGTATGTGTATATGTGTGTGTATATGCATGTATATAATTGTATGTATATATAAGTGTGTACGAATATATATATGTAAGTGTAAATATATGTTCATATATATGTGTATAGGTGTGTATATACATATGTACATAAATGTATATACTTGTATATACATGATGCATTCAATAAGTTTCCAAACTTTTTTTCTGTTTACCTGTGTGCAAATATATTGGTATAACATAGCAATACTTGGAACAATTTAACTGTGTACAAATGAATGACTGTAAACAAATTTTGAATAAAATAATCAGCATGGAATTGGAATACTTGAAACTGTTTAACTGTTTGCCAAAACTGAATTGTTCGTATAACATAGCAATACTTGGAACAATTTGACTTGGCACAAATGAATGAATAGAGTTAAATAATTAGTGTCATACAGCAATACTTGAAACCATATAACTGTGTACGAACAAATGAGTTCTGGCTAGTTTAAAAATAACTTTATCTACAGACTCTTCATTTAGAAATGCTATATATTTATATGAACCAGATTTAGCATTAAATAACCTACAAGGGTATATACGAGGTGCATACAATAAGTTTCCAGACTTTTTTCATACAGGCATTTAAAATTGTCGTAGACTCTTGAAAATTCACTATGTTATTGCTATACATCTTATGAGATGACTGATCAATTTTTATGATTTCAGCTTCAAATGAACAGCTACAGCAGCAATTCAAATATACCCTACTAAAGCCTGATTATCACAGCTGGTGAATTTCAAAAATGCAATCTGGATGTGATGACACTTTAGAAGAACGATATATAATAAAATTCTGTTTTAAACTCGGACAAAATGCCACAGAAACGAATGGAATGCTTCAGACTGCTTTTCGACCATCTTGCATGAATCGAGCATGAGTTTTTGAGTGGCATAGGAGATTCAAGGAAGGCAGGGAGTCTGTGAGGGATGATGAGAGCTGTGGGAGAAGCAAAGAAGTCAATACACCAGAGTTGATTGGCCAAAGGGTTAAGGTTAGGGTTAGGGTTACTATGTTGAGGTTTTAAGGGAGTTCAGGAAGATATTCCGTTGGAAGAGGCCAGCACTCTTCAAATCGGGTCAGTGGCATTTCCACCAGGACAATGCACCAGTTCACAAATTCATCCTTGTCACAGACTATTTGCCCAAGATGGGCATCAAGACAGTTCCTCAGCCTCCCTATAGTCCAGACCTTGCTCCCTGTGACTTTTGGTTATTCACTAAGCTCAGAGGCTGTCGTTATGAGACAATTGAGGAGATGAAAGAGGCTGTAATGAAGGTCATTGATACGCTCATACAACAGGACTTTGATGGAGCCTTTCAGAAGTTGTTGGAACGGTAAAACAAGTGCATTGCAACCGGAGGAGATTACTTTGAAGGGGACTAGAGTTTCATGTGTGTACTATCAATAAAAGTACCCATATGAAAAAAGTCCGGAAACTTATCTAATGATCCTCATAAATGTGTGTATATATGAATGCATGTACATGTACAGATATATTTATTTATCGATCTCTTTTTCTTTGTGCTTTCAGTATGACTTTATATATATGTATATATATTTGATCTGGTAAAAGGAAATAAATTAGCCCAGCTTCAGGGAGACTTTATCTGAAGGAGCAAAAGCTGGTTTTATTGTTGGCACCTAAAAAGAAGAATACTGCTACAGCTGAGCTGTTTTTGGCACCACTTTTAGCTATGCATTCACTTAAAATTTGATCTTGTCTTATAACCTACCCTTGGCAAGAGGCTGATAAATAAAATCACTTGTGTTCTCTAATTGATATATATATATATATATATATATATCACAACTCCTACAGATGAATAGGGTGTGGTACAAAGTCAATTTTTGCAGAGTTTAGCAAATTTGAATTCAGAGTTTTCCTTCTCTTAAACTAGTTGCCATAACTTGGTTCAAGTGCCCAGTCTGTTCTACCATTCAACCAGAGCTAGAGGGAGAATTGTTAGATGTATATTTTTCCCAAGAGTATTAGAGCTATGTGAAACGCAAATAGCATCATCTAAGATTTGAACTTGGGTCACAATGTTCATTTCCTATGATGGTAATCATTACACCACAAAACCTTATATATAAAAATCATGCAAGCATTCAATTGTATATTTGTATAAGTGAGAGGAGTCCTTGTGGCATAGAGGCTAATATGCTGAATTACAACATCCTTGTAAATGAGTTCAAACTCCAGTCATGCTGTTATGTTCATTTTCGGACAAGTACCCTTAAGAAATTTATGGACCCCTTAATCCTCCTTCTTGAAACCATTAACTGTTGTGGGAATGACATTGAACTGCATCTGATGGCAAGGCTCCAGTCTTGCAGTTTGGGGAACATTGTGTACCCTTTCATTGCCTTTATTCACAGTTCCAATCAGTGGTAATACCTGTTTGGATCCCATCTATGGGTCAAATAGAACTATTCAATCTTTTATTAAGGAGTTTTATTATTAAATAGAATTATTTGTGTTAGATAGCAGTACTTGAAATCATTTAACTATGTGGAAACAAATGATTAATATTAATGAAAACTATTAGTGTTGTATAACAATACTTGAAACCATTTAACTGTGTGTAAATAAATGAGCTCTAATTCCTTTAAAAATAAAGTTACCTACAAGCTATTCACTTAAAAATCATATATCTATAAACAGGATTCAGTATTAAATAACCATCAAAGATCGATATCCCATCAAACCAAATACCCTAAACCTATCTACTGTTCTTTTTCAAGAATAGTTTTAGCATTAAATAACCCACGATGGTTGATATGTCATTAAAAAACAAAAACAAAAACATTTGTATTAGTCTCTTCTGCAATTTAAAGGGATTTCAGTAAAGTTAATTCTTTTTTATACTACCACTACCCCCTAATAGTTTTCATTTATAAAGTTTAGCTTATTTTAACTCAAGGTCAGATGTATGAGGTACCCAGTAAGAATCAAACTCGCTAACAATAATTGCTAATCATTACACTATGTAAGATGTCACTTGATTTCCCAAAAAGTCGTTACATTTGATAATAGATTTTAGATGGAAACTACACAAGGATGCTCCATGCTGTTTTGAACAAATCCTGGAAGTAGTACACTACAAAGCAGCTGCTGTTCGGCCACCTACCATTCAAGTAAGGTGAGCAAGTCATTCTGAGCACTGCTGTGGAAGTAAGGACAAACTCATAAGTGACGTTCTTCGATTGGCTTCTACACATAGATATACTAATGTTGGCTGACTAGCAAAAACTTACCTTTATCAGCTCTGTGAGGACGTTGTGTTATATAATTGCGGAAGGATTTTTTTTTTATACTATCATTTTTCGTTGGTTATATCTTATCCTTTGGTTTGGTTAGGCTTAGAACTATTCGCCTTAGTGCACGTGCAGGTGCACACATTGAGTGCAGTTCATTCTCGTGCGGAGAGGACGTGACAATCACAAATGTCATAATAAAAACCCCAGATAGGAAATGGGACTGGGGTGTGAATGATGTCATGCCCGGAAGCAATGGGCTGGGAATTTTGGTGATTTTTGAAAAAGCAGTGAGTTGAGATCTGACTCTGGGCCGAGAGTTCAGCTTGGAAGTTGACTGAAGAACGATGTAGAAACAGTCAGCATAGTAAAAATTGTGTCTCTCTCTCCTCGTCGAAAACCTAAAAGTCAAGAAGGTAATAAAAGTTTCGTACCTGAACTAAAGAAAGTCATCAGTATTTTTCGGTATTTCCATGCATCAGAATATTTTACGTATCCATATATTTGTATAGTTGTATTATGGCTATAGTACAGTTGGATGCCGTCTAGAGCAGTGCTTTGCAAATTATCTGGTGTGGCGTGCCGGCAGGATATTTTCAATATGTCTCACATACTGGTACCATATTTGTGCCATATAACATTTCAAGTTCCATGTATTTATATTTGTTATATTGTTCACAGCATTTGAAAAGAATAATATTAAAGAAGACATAAAGTTTTTATACATTTTCATTTTTACATTACATATTATATATATCATGATAATTTGAAACCGGAAACTGATCACGTACTGGCAGGTGATGACTTGCGTATCAGCACTGGTACATGTACCACGACTTTGAGTATCGCTGATCGGATGGACTTACTAAGTGTGACTGCCAATTGAGTCGAACGGCGAAAATGAATTAAAAGAATTCGTGTTGTTAGTCCGCCTTAATGATGATGTAATACTCCAAGACAAACCTCCTTATGATTCATAACCCCTACAGTGCGATCAAAAAATAAAACGGCTTGTTGGTCACTGACTAGTAGACGTAGTAGTGAGCAGTCATAAGACAAGCAATAAAGCCTTTTTCAGCCAATCGGAAGGCACTGCATACTGAAGAATCGGACGCTTTTTAGATCCTGTTGAAAGCGTAGAAATATCACCCCGCGTTCCACAAAAACCAGTTCTCATCTCATTAATAATTTACTACGCTTTTTGCTTCTATGCGGCACAAGGCCGCATGAATGGAGCATCCAATGACTCAAACTCACTCGTGTAGGTTTGTTAGTCTAGCTTGCTCGTTCGTCTCAACCATAAGCACAACTTTAGAACATATTCCTTTGGGACCCGGGCCGATCCACTGTCCGCTGCTACTTATTCCAGACTTGCCGTCCGTGTCTTATATGTGAAACCGAAAACTTGAGCACCAAACTTATCTTTTTGACAACTACTGTTCTTCTAGACGACCAGAACAACTATAACGCAAACGTAACTCTTCCTATTACCTCTATCAAATACACGAATAAACATTTTCCTTGTTTTTAACTCTTGTTGTTTGTCATTCGTTTCTTTATTTCTTATCACTGTGTCTTTGTGTTTCCTATATTACCTTTTTTGCATTATGATGATGAAATATGACACCTAATACAAGACAGATTTAATTTCGGGGGTGTCCTCGTGGTGTAATGGTTAAAACGATGGACTGCGGAATCGTAGTAAGCGAGTTCGTACTCCAGTCGCACTATTACGTTCACTTTCGTGCAAATACCCTTGGGAAAGGTATTGACCCCCCTTATCCTCCCAGCTATGGGTTAAATAGTACCGGTACTGTTCTTCAAGGAGAATAGCTTTGGCATTAAATAACCTACAAAGGTTGATATGACATTAAACAAAGAAACCAAACCAAAACCAGATTTTTATTTCCATGTTTTTATCATCATCATTAAGTCGTGCTTATAGCACGGATTCCTTTGATTCTTTCTCGTCACCCGTTCCAGTCGGCCATCTCTCTCAAGTCCTTAAGACTGCGTCTAGTGTCCACACAGAGTTGACGTATGTCTGTATGTATTTACCAACCCCTCCGCACGAGCAGGATGTGACATAAGTTCAATTTTTTAAAACCGAGTTTAACAGGTTTGAATTTAGAGTTTTCGTTCTCCTAGACTGGTTGCCATACCAAGGCTAAAGAGCATAGTCTGCCCTACTATTTATCCATAGGTGAAGGGAGAATAGTTAAATGCCTACCTTTCCATAGGTATTAGCACTTTGTGAAATGAAAACGGTCTCGTCCAGAATTTGAACCCGGGTCATTGTATCTATTTCCTACGACGGTAACCGTTACACCATGAGCGACTTCATGACACCTTTTTTCTCCATTGTGTATTCTATTTGAGGGATATTATATTTCAGATTTAGTTCAGAGCATCTTTCAAGAGTCCAAATAAATATAATCAAAATAGAAATCTGACGTTGTTCAAATCATAAAGATGTAAGTGACGTTTACATCATAATGTGTGTGTGTGTGTATGTGTGTAAGTGTCTGTATATATATATGTGTGTGTGTATGTGTGTATGTGTGTTCATGTAATAGACAAAAATATTTCAACCCAGTTGGCAGGGGCTTTAGAATACGCGGACTGCATCATTACAAAGAGGTAAGACGCCCCCCCCTTCAACGAGTGTCCAGGATATAATATTAAACAATCTGACGGTGAGGCTCCAGTAATGCTGGAGCTTTGGGGAATGCAGAATACTTTTTTTTATTGGCATTGCTCCCAAGTCCACTCAGGCCCGGAGTGGTAGCATTTGATAGGATCCTATCTATGGGTCAAATACAACTGTTTGATATTTAAGTTGTGTGCAAACAAATGACTTGTGCAAAGTTGAATTGCTTGAAATAGAACTGTTTGACATTTAACTGTGGGTAAATAAATGACTAATGTTTAATTGAATTGTTAGTGACACATATTTGGAGCCATTTAGCTATGTCCAAAAGAATGAGCTTAAGCTCGTTTAAAAATGTTACAAACAAAATATGTTCACAAATAAAATATATCCAATTGTATTGTAAAATATATCCAATAGTATGTATTAACAGTATAAATAATGGTTAGTATGATATGAAACAAAACTAAACCAAATCAGACCAAACTAAAAATACTTGAAGCCATAATTATAAGACCCAAAACACCTACATTAAATAAAATAACATTCAGCCTGGGAACCGGTATATTAAATATATTTAACAAATAATAAAGATGTACACTCAATCAACACAATATCACAAAGGATTTGTCTTAATGGTTTGCAAAGTTACAAATACATAAAATGTGTGAGTTTGTATTTATAATGTATAAAACCAATATGAAATTTTCTCTGAGTTTAAAAACGATATAATCTCAACTCTTGAAAATCAACAATGATGATTGAAAGCACTTAGAGGAGACTCCCTCTGGCGTAGTGGTTAACCAACTGGACTGCGACATCATATTGAAAGCACGTAGAAAGAATAATTCTACACTGGCTTGACCCAAACATCTGTAATATTGTGTAAAGAGAAAGAAAATTAATTTAAAAAAATATTCAAAAATTACAAACCTTAGTTGTTGATCTTAATAAAATTTGATGTCCTGTCGGTAGAACTTAGAATACCCTAACTGTATCCCCTGCAAGGAGTAACATTCGACCTCCCTAAAGGGGAATTCTGAGTATGACACTAAATATTCCCATATAAAAAGGTTATTAAAAGAGGAAAGTTGAGGAGTACCCGTGGTATATTAATTGACTGCGTCATCGTAATAAGTGATGTCATCATCATGTCGCGCTATCAGCACGGATATTTCTGGCCCTCACTCGCCACACCTCCCTATTGTCCATTGCTTCCGGCAGGTCCTCAAGGCTACATCCCGTATCGACACAGAGCTGCTGTATGTAGGTTCTAGCTGGTCGTCCTGCCTTTGCTCGTCTATCTGAAGGGGTCCACATGAGTACTTCACTTATGAGTTCGTCCCTACTTCTCCAGCTGTGTCCCGCATATCTGGTTTGTCTAATTTTGATAGTGTTCGTGATGGGTGGTAGGTGGCCGTACAGCTGCTGCTTTGTAGGGTGCTGTCTCCAGGACTTGTTCAACATTGCTAGCAGCATTCTTGTGTAAGCTTTTTCTCCATATGTTTAGTAAGCGTCCATGTGGTGCATCCATATAGCAGTATCGACGCGACCGCTGCTGGGGAAGCTTCTGTTCTTGAGATTTGGGGAGTGTAGAGTTACCCCTTCGTTGCCATTACCACTAGATCCAGTCTGTCCAGGAATGATAGTATCTGTTAGGCCCCATTCATGTGTCAAATAGATCTCTCTAAAAGTTATTTGTACTTGATGGGACTGTGTGCAAAAAAAAAACTCTCAAAAATCTCCTGAGATACGACACACAAATGTGAATTTGAACTTACAATGAACGCAATTCTCAAACCTCTATGCACAAAATAACCCTAGATGGGTTGATATGTCGTTAAAGTCAACCAATCAGTCAATTCGTTTGAAAGTGAGATTATTACTAAAATATTGTTCACACACACACACACACACTCACCCTCTCTCTCTCTCTCTCTCTCTCTCTCTCTCTCTCTCTCTCTCTCTCTCTCTCTCTATTTAGAAATTATTAGATAGGAATACTTGAAATGTGTTCAAATTATTTGTATGAATAAAAGTTATTTAAAGCTCTTGTTGAGTATCAATGAATATACCCTTACGAAAGGCGTGAACCCGCTTATCCCTTGGCTATGGGTAAAATAGTATCACGGCTGTTCTTCTACAAAGATGGCTTTGGCATTAAATAACCCACGAAGGTTGACATGTCATTAAACAAAGAAACCGAACCGACCAAGCAAATTAAAGCACCATGACTTCTATCCTTCTATCCTTTTTCTCCATCCTTCTATCTCCTCTTTCATTCCTTCCTTAAGTCTTCTATCCTTCCTTCCTTTCTTTTTTCCATTGTATCTCTTTATCATTCCTTTCTTCTATTATTTCTTTCTTATTTCATTCTTACCTTCTTTCTTCCTCTCCATCTTTCTATCTTTCTTTCCTTTCATTCCTTCCTTAAGTCTTCTATCCTTCCTTCCTTTCTTTTTTCCATTGTATCTCTTTATCATTCCTTTCTTCTATTATTCCTTCTTATTTCATTCTTACCTTCTTTCTTCCTCTCCATCTTTCTATCTTTCTTTCCTTTCATTCCTTCCTTCTTTTATTCATGCTATCATTCCTTTTCTCTTTCTATTCTATCTTCATTTCTATTCTTACCTCTTTCCTTTCCTTAATTTCTTCTCACATTCCTTCCTTTCCATCTTTCTATACTTCCTCTTTTTTTATTCATTCCTTCTTTAATTTTCATTATTATTCCTTCCATTCGATCCTTTTATCCTTTCTTCCTTCTATCATTCCTTTCTTTTTACTTTGTATTTTTCTCCTTTTCTATATTTTTCTCCTTCCTTCCTTCTTTCTTGGACCCTTCTTTTCTTCATCTTCCTTTCCATCCCTGTATTCTTTCTATTTTTCTTCCTTCCTTTCTTCCTTCTTTGTTTTTTCTTTGTTTCTAGCCTCCCTTCTATCTTTCTTCATTTCCATCCTTCAACCGTTTCTTATTTCGATTCCTTTTTTTTAAAATTCCTTTTTTCTGATATTTCTTCCTGCCAAAGAACGTTAATTGTGTTTTTTGCTAATTTGCCTATTAAGAGACAAACACTGCTAATGTCTACACTTCTGAATTTCGCACCTTGTCTCCATTTTGTCCTCAGCACGCTTCTGTGATTAATGCCTACTTTCCATCCCTTTCTACTCTGGGGGATTCTATTCTTGGCTGACGCACATTTGGACTAATTTCTTTGCATTAGTATTGAAGGTGTTAAGCACTGTTTTTCGCTATCGGTTACATAATTTTACAGAAGATTGATGTAAAACTAATTAGTCAGTAACTGGATGCCATGTTACAGATATCATTCCTGAAAGTAAAGAAATAGCCTACTTTCTGTTTCTAACCGTCTTCTTTCTTTCTGCCAACTCTGATTGAATGAGCTCGGTAGGCCAGGTCTAGAGGTTAAAACAATTTTCTTTAAACTCTTGAAAATTTGCCTCAGCAACTTTCCAGTTTAACCTTGGAAACATCTTTATTTATGCAAATGGAAAATTTCGGGCCTTTTTTTCATCAATATTTTTCAAGTCTTCTACATTTTTTTAATTTGCAGATAAAAGAGGTACGGAATATATAAGTTAAGTAAGTTGGCTGACCGTAGTCAAGGGCGACTCGAAGGCTCCCTTTTCAATTTCTACTTCACCGAAGTGTATGGGCGGGCGCTACTCCTTTCCCTGGATTGCCCCCCTTACCCATGACATACCTTATAATGCTGAGTGTTAAGCAAGGAGGCATTAAGTACTATTTTTTCATTTTTTGGTATGATCCCATAACGAGTGTCCTAGATATGGCACTAAATAATCTGATGGTGAGGCTCCAGTAATGCTAGAGCTTTGAGGAATGCGGAGTACCCCTTTATTGCCATCGCTCCCAGGTTCACTCTGGCCCGGAGTGGTAGCACTTGATACGGTTCTATCTATGGGTCAAATAGAACTTAACTGTGTACTTATGCTAAACTGAATTGCTTGAAATAGATCTGTTTTGACATTTAACTGTATGTAAACAAAAAAACAGTGTACTTATCCCAAACTGAATTGTTGTATATAGAACTGTTTTGATATTTAACTGTGTGTAGACAAAAACTATACTTATATCAAGCTGAATTGTTTGAAATAGAACTGTTTGCACAAATAAAAATGGTTTTGGCATTAAATAATCTACAATGGTTGATGTTCCATAAAACCAAACTAATCAAAACCTAACTTTTGTATAACTCACCCTAAGATTGAACCCTGGTCTTCCAGACCACTGGCAAACATCTGGTAATATTTTCAATTTCAGGCATGGGCTGAAGGTCTTGAAATATGTGCCCATAGATAAATTAGGGGATCTACTGGCAACTAGTCGATATTATTCAGCAATTTTTGTTCTCTTATTATAAAGGGGCTTATGGATGCAAACTAACAAATTCACCCTCCTTTTGGACTCCTATGTTTTTATTCACCATGCCAACATTTCATTCGTCTCAGGAGTTTATATGAACCACATTGAGAAATCCTGCATTACACCATGAAGAGTTGGGTAAACTGGACTCTTTTGTCTTGGTACGACAGCCAGTGTAAGAGAAGTAAAACTCTGAATTTCTACCAGTTGTACGCCACTTAAAAAATGACCTTGTGTCACATTCTGTTAGTAGTGGATTGATTGGTTGTTTGGTTGGTTGGTTGTTTTTTTTATGGCATATCAACCATTGTAAGTCATTTAATGCCAAATCCTTTTTATACATATATATAAGATATATAATTTATAAACACATTTTGTAGATACATTTTTAAATGAGCCTGAGCTCATTTTTTTCATATACTTTAATGGTTTCACTTATTTCAATCTAATACGAATAATTATATTGAGTATTATTCATTTGTTTGCACACAGTTTAATGTTTTAAGTATTGTATTACTAATAATTCAAACATTTGTCATTTTTTTAACACACTTTTGAATATCAATTCAGTTTAGCATAAGTACAGTTTTTTGTTTACACACTGTTAAATGTAAAAACAGTTCTATTTCAACAATTCAGTTTAGCGTAAGTACTCAGTTTAAATGTCTAACAGTTCTATTTGACCCATAGATAGGACCCTATCAGGTGCTACTATTCCGGGCCAGGGTGAACCTGGGAGCGATGGCAACGAAGGTGTAGTCCGTATTTCCTTAAGCTCTAGCATTACTGCGTCTGTCGGGGAGGGGTTGAATAAATACGTAGATCATGAAGAGGTGCCCCGAATATTGTAATCATTCACTACACTTAACTTAGTTTAGCGTTAGGCCAAATATGCGGCACTTAGTGAGAATCGAACTCACTTGCAATGGTCCGCTTGCTTACGAGTCCTTGTAGGGTGTAACTGAATTTCCTACACTTGACTAATTCTTAACCCACGAAAATTCGATATCAATTTTCTGAAACACCCCAGTACATCTCAAATGGTATCAGTTTTTCTGAAACACCTCAGTACGTGTCAAATGATATCAATTTTTCTGAAACACCTCAGTACATCTCAAACGATATAAATTTTTCTGAAACACCCCAGTACATCTCAAATGATATCAATTTTTCTGAAACACCTCAGTACATCACAAACGATATAAATTTTTCTGAAACACCCCAGTACATCTCAAATGATATCAATTTTCTGAAACACCTCAGTACATCACAAACGATATAAATTTTTCTGAAACACCCTAGTACATCTCAAATGATATCAATTTTTCTGAAACACCTCAGTACATCTCAAACGATATAAATTTTTCTGAAACACCCCAGTACATCTCAAATGGTATCAATTTTTCTGAAACACCTCAGTACATGTCAAATGATATCAATTTTTCAGAAAAACCTTGTACATCTCAAATATTAATTTTTCTGAAACGCCTTATATATAGTATGAGAAAACATTATTTTTCGCATTTATTTGGACCTAAAAAATGAGAGAGAAATGTTTCCTTATGTTTATCTAAAGAAAAGAAAGAACTTACCTTACAGAGAGATGTACTCCAAGTAGGCACCTGATAATTTTGCTCACCTCTTCCATTCGATATAATTGTTACATTGGCCAGCATAGTGTCACTATTCTCAATCCAATAATGGTTCACTTTAATATCATTTGAGACATACAGGGGGTTTCATGAAAATTTCGTAATCTAATAAATTGACCAATTCTCATTCAGATGATCTCAAATTTTAACAGCATGAGTAGAAATAACTCAATGTCAATGTTTAATGTTTTCTTTTATATTTCTTTTCCAGAAAAACTGATACCATCTCGTAATGTAATAACTTAAGTAATTCTCGTTCAAATAATCTTAAATTTTAACAGAAGGTTTAAAAACAAGTAAAATTCAATTTTTTTTTTTAAACATTCAACATAGAATTTAGAGGTGTTTCAACACATTCTGTTAAAATTTGAGATTATTTAAACGAAAATTGGTCAAGTTATTAGATTACGAAATTGTAACAATTTTTAAAAAACTCCCTGTGCACATATATCGGAAAAAAATAGGTGGTGCCGTAGTTCCACATTGCCTATTGACGAGCCGCCATTGCTTGTGATATTCTCAAAAGAATAAAATACTCAAAATGCATTTTTTAAAATTAGGATAATCTATGGAGCGGTTAATTGAATCTTATTTAATTGGGTCGAAGGGATGTGTAGTTAGGTTTCTTATTTGTGTTAACACTTCAAATTGATTTAGTTAATTTACTACATGAAAATTTTTTTAGTTAATTTGAAAAAAATAATTTATTCATTTTATTTCGGTTTAAGTATTTTTTTCTGAAATGTAAAGAGGTTGTCAAACGTTGTAAATAAAGTCTGTTCTCAATTAATGTCATGTAATTTAATAAAGTGTGTGTGTGTCTATATATATATATATATATATATATATATATATATATATACACATTTTTCTCACTCCAGTGCAAGAATTAAGCCCTCTCCCAAAAGATCTGTGAGATGTGGGGAGTAATAGGTCTTACCTAGACATGTTACCGAGTGTTGCAACCATGCAATAGTACTGACAAGGGTACAACTAGGAAGAATTCTTATTTTATTCCTTGGTGATGGTCTCAGGCAGAAACCTGTCGAGATTAACAAATTGATAACAATTTATTTACAAACATATATGTGTCTATTCTTTCATTTAATATATATATATATATATATATATATATATATATATATATATATATATATATACGAGGGACATACGATAGGTTTCCAGACTTTTTTCGTCTGGGTACTTTTATTGATAGTACACACATGAAACTCTAGTCCCCTTCAAAGTAATCTCCTCCGGCTGCAATGCACTTGTTGTACCGTTCCAATAACTTCTGGAAGGCCCCATCGGAGTCCTCTTGTGTGAGCGTGTCAATGACCTTCATTACAGCCTCTTTCATCTCCTCAGTTTTCTCATAACGACAGCCCGTGAGCTTAGGGAATTACCAAAAGTCACAGGGAGCAACGTCTGGACTATATGGAGGGTGAGGAACTGTCTTAATGCCCATCTTGGTCAAATAGACTGTGACAAGGATGAAGTTGTGGACTGTTGCATTGTCCAGGTGGAAATGCTACTGACCCGATTTGAAGAGTGCTGGCCTCTTCCCAAGGAATATCTTCCTGAACCCCTTTAAAACCTCAACATAGTAACCCTAACCCTGACCCTTTGGTCAATCAACTCTGGTGTATTGACTTCTCTACTCCTCTCACTGCTCGTGTCATCCCTCACAGACTCCCTGCCTTCCTTGAATCTCTTATGCAACTCAAAAAGTGATGTTCGATTCATGCAAGATGGTCGAAAAGCAGTCTGAAGCATTCCATACGTTTCTATGGCATCATTTTTTCCAAATTTAAAACACAATTTTATTGCATATCATTCTTCTAAAGTGTCAGATTGCATTTTTGAAATTCACCAGCAGTGACAATCAGGCTTTAGCAGGGTGTATTCTAATTGCTGCTGTAGCTGTTCATTTGAACTTGAAATCATAAAAAAATTGGTCAGTTATCTGATAATATGTATAGCAATAACATAATGAAATTTCAAGAGTCTACGACAATTCTAAATGCCCATACGAAAAAAGTATGGAAACTTATTGTATGTACCTCGTATATACCCTTGTAGGTTATTTAATAATATATATTATTTGATTAATATGTGTGTGTGTGTGTGTGTGTGTTGCGGGTTAGATAAATGTATCAATCCCGCAAACGTTTTTACATAAAGAGTGATAGACAGAGAACTGGAAAATAATAAGGACAAATGGGTAAGTTTGAAATATCAGGTTTTTATTGAGAACCAGAGGTATGTCGATGTGGCTTCGAAGTCCTGATGCTATTCCGGTCAGATTTGTCACTCGTGGACTGGGGTGCCGTTGTATGATGTGGTTGGCTGCAACGAAAAATGTAGGTGCATGCTGCTTGGTGGTGCAGGTGGAGACTGCAGGTTTGCTCTTAGTGTGGCTGGTTACTGTGTCGTCATCTCGTGGTATCTTCCCAGGAATGTAGTGAGAAGACCAGAAGTGATACTCAGAAAACTTTCTGAAATTAGCTTTTAAAAAAGCTGGTTTATGACTTTTGGAAATTAACATTGAAAAGAGCTGTTTGAGAGAGTTTCAGTAATTGGTTGGAAACTCGCATCGGTTGTGCTGAGATTGTAGCTGTGATTGGTTGGATCCTACCTCGGGTGCTGGCTGGTAGTAGAGGTGCAGTTCTCTCGCCCCTGGGGACGTAATTTCTGCCGCCAGCTGGCTGCTGGGAGAGGCACAGATACCTATCCTGGTGGCAAGTGTGCCCACCGAAGGTATATTTATCGTACGTCCCACCATCCAGACGAGTGTGGCACAAGGCCTTTTTTATGAGTCTGAACGCAGGGATGTAGACCAGACTCACCCGGCTGCTCTAAAACTACTTCAAGCCTCGTTGGCATTCCCCTAAAAAAGTTCGCCTCACGCGTTAGGCGATAAACCTAGCCCCGAGGAGGAGGGTTAGAGCTTGGGGGACAGCTCCTTGAGGCTCGAGGAGAGCTGGTTTTAGCACGCATGACATGAATGCCGGCTTTTCGGTGTCTATGTCAGGCGGCCTTGACCGACTGCTACCAAGTCAAAACACACCTGACCTGATCCATTTACCTACGATCATGACAGGGCGAAGTGTGTTCCAGCCCAGTGCACCAGCAGATTCGACTAATTTGAAGAAAGGAATCGAATCAGTAGATTTGGCCATCATCAGAAGATATTTATTTCATGATTGAATGAATGAAACTTGAATTAAATGATTTGATCATTCGACTAACAGTTGTTTATAAGTAATTTCAATTGTGGAATTTTTTTTCTTGAAGATATCGTTACGTTGGAAAATTAGTTTTTCAGAAGTAACAGATTTTTAAATAATGATTTTTTTTGTTATAGTTTAATATTTTCAATAAAAATTAATGTTACTGTAAGTGTTTGTGGTCAAAGGAATTATTTTGGCTGCGATTTAATTTTTTGAGTCCAATTGGGATAAGTGTTTCAAAATGCAATATTAATCTATCTTTTAAGAGAGGAGTCCCCTTGTAGTAATCGCTAAAGCTCTAGACTGCAGCCTCGAAGTGAACGAGTTCACACTGTAACGTTTATTTTGGGACCAATACTCTTGGGCAGCGAATGAACCTTTTTACCCCCACTCTAGCCATGGGTTTGCAGGGGTTATGTCGTGGCCTCCGCGATATATATTAGCGACGACCATGGTTATTTAGAAAGAGCGCGTGAAAAAGCGTCCATTCTGTTTCCGGTGGAGGCTGAAGTGAGGTCGAATTTCTCCTTTTCGCAGGGATGGTTCCTTTTCCGGGCATGCGTCGCCCCCACTTCCTGTCTGGGGCTTCAGGGAATTTCTACATCTATTTTATTTTATTTATTTTTTATTTTTCTAATCACTACTCATCACAGATGTCTTCTACAAGGATGCATTTGGTTTTAACTGAACAACGAAGTTTGATATGGAATTAAACCAAGAAACTGAACTATCTTTAAGGCTTTCTGGAATAGAATTGATGTAGCCATTGATACATACAATTCCTGGTAAAATTGTGGAATTGCACACTTAGAAGATATTTACTTAGTTTTTTTCGTTAGTAAATAAACTAATTACAGTTAAGTTGCAAAATATTTTTTACTGCTGAACATTCTAGCTTAAAAATATTCCTTAAACAAACTAGATTAAATTATTCAAATTAATGTTAGATTTTTTTTTCAAGCCATGCAGAGAAAAATACAGATTAACCAATCCTTGAACCCCCCCCCCGCAAAAAAACAACAACAAACAAAAACTATTGCTTTTGACGTAGTTTGTATTATATATATATATATATATATATTGACAAATTGTGAGAAAAGTAGTGTGGTACTCAGTAATTTAATAGGTACATACGTTGTAAAAATTAAAAATACTGACTTCCTTATTGCTTCTGACCAACCTTATATATATATATATATATATATATATATAAAGTAAATAAAGAATATTCAAAATTAACGTCATGTAATATAATTACACCAGATTACTCGATTAAAACCCTAAACAGGAAAGTTTAATAAAAATAATTTTTTTTCCTTATTTCAGCAAATTTTTCTTTAAAGTTTTTATATGAATATGAACTGAAATTTTTTTTTATTTCAACTGTGTTATTGCTGAGAAACCCCAGACCATTATTATTAGAACATGTTGGCTATCGTCTGTCGACACAGACAGGTTAATTGTATAATTAAATGAATTTTAAAATCAGGTTCCACTCTTAATTTGGCAATGAGTACAAAGAATAGGACGGACAAAAGAAAAGAAGAAAGAAAAAGTTCCTGCCTTGGAGGATATAATTTTCCTTCTTTCTTTAGTCTTCCTTATAAATACTTCCTACTTTAACACCAAACAAAACTTGCCGTTAATTATGAGACATTATATAAAAAGAACACTTGGATTGTGCTCTCATCTTAAAGTGAAGGGAAGTAGAACTCTTTGACATTTATTTTAAAATGTTGATAAATCACATCATACTATAAGAGTATATCAAAGTATTGTTTTTTACAGAATTTTACTGCAAAGCTTATTTAATCCAAAGATCATCAAATTTTAAAATATTATCAATAGGATTATTATAATATATACAATTTTGGGTAACAAAAGTTTAGATGTTTTATAGACCTTTATCCCAGAGTATAGTTCATATACACATTTAAAGATGGTGACCACAGTATTATTATTATTATTATTATTATTATTATTATTATAGAGTTTTTCACATCAGTGTTAGCTGATCGTTTTTCACTGGAGTTTGAGTGACAGCAAGTTTCCTCAAGTCTCCGGGACTCTTCTCAGTATTCTGACTGTTCTCAATAATGCTGTCGTTTGGATGGTCTCCACTCGTCCGCCAACATCCAAGTCATCCAGGCCCTTTAATAATCCTTTATATCCTTAATAATACTGTACCAAAAGCACCAATTGCAATTAGTATAATCGTCACCTTCATGTTCCATAGTTTTTTCAATTCTCTAGCAAGATCGAGGTACTTATTCTTTTCACATTCTTTCAGTTTTATTCTGTGGCCAGCCGGGTCAGTCAAATTCTCTTTTTTTTGTTGATTATTATAAGGTCTGGTCTTAGGTGATCCGTGTATATGTCAAAGTCCCATAGGAGTTTATGTGTGTCATTTTCTAGGACAGGTGCTGGGTTGTGCATACACCATTTGTTCGTATAGTCAAATTAAAATTTCTTGCACAACTGCCAGTGGATCACCTTGCCCACCCAGTCGTATCTAGTCTTATACTCCTTCTGTGCTAATTTTCTGCATTCGCTTATTATGTGATTGATTGTTTCGTCTCTGTCACCGCATTTGCTATTTTGTTGAGTCTTATCTATTCTCGCTTTGATATGATTGATTCTTATGGCGATGTTTTGTGCTGCTATTAGAAGAGATTCTGTTTCTCTTTTAAATTTTCCTTTTGTAGCAGAAAGAACTTCGTATTTTTGTTTGGCGCGTAAATTAATTTGACCGTTATGGTCGTCACATATTTTCACCCAATGAGGATAACTTATCCTATTCAGCCCGGACCATTTTCCCGGACAACATGAATATGGTGAAAGCCCGCCAAACTATCTCTTCCTCAGAACCTTTCAAGCAGGACGGACGTACTTTCTGTCCGCTCCCTTCATGGCAGCAGAATCACAACACCTTGAGGAAAGCCTTCTAATTTATGGACCTCTTGAGTCTACTCTCTTTGACCAATGGTTCCTAGTTGAACATGAATTAGATGCAGGTAATCCGCCATACACAGGAACACCTTCATGTTGCCTCTAACTTTTGCTATGTCTACCGCGACGCGTAATTACGCTCAGACATCCAGCTACTCCATTCCTGTGCAACATTTTCTGGAGACTTTCATGCCTCTCTCCTACAACAACCAGGACCACACATTTATGGATGACTACATCATTCCAGTCTTTAACCAGCAAACACGACTTTTGCTACACCTATGGCGACGCATATTCCGCTCAGACATTCAACAATGCCTTGACTTTAGCGACGCACATTTCGCTCAGACATTTAGCTGCTATAATTCCTTCTCAGCTCAATAACTATTTCCTTCCTTCCCTCCTACATGACTCGCAGCATAAAGGTACTCTTTATTCTGACTGCCATTAAACCTTCATAAAAACCTTACGGCATCTTCGTTCATTCTCCTTTATTTTCCAACAACATTTAGCGAGGAAATAACATAACAATTTTCCTCGCCAAAAATAACAAATCTTCATTGCTAAACTTTTCTTAGCCAGGTCCAGGTTTTCTGGTGTAAGATGTTTATTAGTCGTTTAAAACGCCTATAGAGTTGTTTTTCTTCCATTTTTTTTTTCTAGTATTGTCATGCTGTTGTTTATCGTATTGTCAGTATTGTTTCTGATGGATGTAATCAGTCCTCGTTCGTGTTTTCCTATGTAGCCTTCGATTCGTTGTATCGATGCGTCAACGCTGTCTTCGATGCTGGCAAGTCCTCTTCCTCCCTCTTTTCTTGATACAAATAGTCTGTCAACGTTGTCTCTGGGATGTAATACCTTGTGCATGGTCATTAGTTTTCTTATTCTTTGGTCCATTTGCTTAAGTTCATCTCTGGTTCACTTCAGGAAGAGTCTTGAATATCTAACGAGGGGTACAGCCCAAGTATTTATTCCTTTGATAAGGTTTCTGCCAGAGAGTTTTGTCTCGAGCAGTTTTCTAGTTCTCTTGAGATATTGTTTTTGAATTTTATCTTTCATTTCTACTTGTTTGATAGTGTCAGCCTCCAAGATGCCCAAGTATTTTTAGCTTTCGTTTTCTCCGAGCGTTCTAATTTTGTCTTGATTTGGTAGTTCCATTCCGTCAGTCATATGTCGTTTGCCACTTTTCATCACAAGCATGGCACATTTTTCTATGCCAAATTCCATCCCTATGTCCTGACTGTATATTCTAACTGCGTGTATTAGAGTTTCCAGTTCTTTTTCATTTTTTGCAAATAGTTTGATGTCATCCATGTCCATTAGGTGATTGATCTTTTCTTGCGATCTACTAAGTTTGTATCCGGCAGTGTATTTTCTGAGCATGTGATTAAGTGGCATCATGGCAATTACGAATAGTAAGAGTGATAGTGCATCTCCTTGGAAAATACCTGTTTGAATCTTTGTTTCAGCAAAGCGTCTTCCTCCTGCTGTCAATTCCACTCTCCAGGTTTTCCTGGTTTTCTCGATGAAGTTTATGACTTCATGTGATATTTTGTACATTTTGAGGCAGTTTATTATCCAGCTTTATGGAACCTTATATGCCTTTTTGTAGCCAATTCAGGCCATAGCTAGGTTTTTCCGTCTGGTCTTGCCCTCATTTAAGATGTGTTGATCTATTTAAAGTAACTCTGCTGTGTCTCTGGTTCCTTTGCGGCATCCTTTCTGTTCCTTAAGGAACAATCGGCGGCTTGTTAGAGAGTAGAAAATCTCTTCCCATATTTGTGCTGTTAATATTTTCCACATCAAAGTAGGCAAGTTTTGGGTCTGTAGTTGTTTGGAGCAGTTCCTTTGCTTGGGTCCTTTTGGATTAATGTGGTCTTTCCTTTGGTCATCCAGTCAGGTACTTGTGCTCCTTGTAAGCATATGTTCATTTCTGTACAGGGATCCGAATTCAAATCCTGGATGTGGTTGTTTGCATTTTACTGAGCGCTAATACTCTTGGGAAAGGTATGAATCCAACTATTCTCTCTCCAGCTATGGATAAATAGTAGGGTAGTGTGGGATCTTTAACCTTGGTATAGCTACCAGTTTACGAAAACTATGAATTCAAACCTGTTAAAAACCGCTAAAAAATGACCTTGTGTCACACCCTGCTCGTGTTGTGGGGTTGTTTAATACATATATCAATGGGCATCAAATGCTTATTTTTTACAGACTTTTATCCAAAAGTACATTTCATGTAAACATTTAAAGATGGTGACCTCAGTAGATTTTTTATCATATATATATCATCATCATGTCACGCCATCAGCACGGATATCTCTTACCCTCTCTCGCCTCTCCTTCCTATCGTCCATTGCTTCCGTTAGGTCTTCAGGCTACATCTCGTATCGGCACAGAGCTGCTGTATGTTGATTCGAGCTGGTCATCCTGCCTTTGCTTGGCCGTGTGAAGGGGTCCACAGGAGTACTTCACTTATGTGCTCGTCCCTACTTCTCCAACAGTGTCCTGCATGTCTGGTTTGTATAATTTTGATAGTTTTCGTGATGAGTTGTAGGTGGCCGTACAGCTGCTGCTTTGTGGGGTGTTACCTCCAGTACTTGTTCAATATTGCTTGCAGCATTTTTGTGTAGTTGCCGTCAAGCTTTTTCTCCATACGTTTAGTTTGCGTCCATGTAGTGCATCCATATAGCATTATCGACATGACTGCTGCTTGGAAGAAACTGTGTTTCATTTTATCGGTCAGGTCTGACTTCCATATGACTGATAGCGTATTGATAGCTGTTCATGCCTTTGCTAGTCGCGTGTTGATGTCTGTCTCGGTTGATGAGACACTGCTTCTAGGTAGGTGAACTTATCAACTAGTTTCAGAGAGCTACCATTTAATGTGGAGATGTCACCTGTTTGATTAAAGCACATATATTCCGTCTTGTGTGCATTAACATGGAGGCCAATGCCTGCAGCGGCTCGTTCCAGACTATGTAGCAGGGTTTCGGCTTGGGCGGGTGAATTTGCCAGAAGCACCATGCCATCAGCGTAGTCGGCGTCGGTAATTCAGCATGGTGGACGTAAAAGCAAGCGGATAAACCCTCTGACGGCTCAACGCAATGCCTAACCCGGTCCTGGGCGTATGAACCCAACGCTTCAACAGCCAGGATCGATTAGTTCGATCGGGTAACTACTACTGCTCATCTATAAGGGTGGCTTCTGTAGATGAGAATAAAAACAGCCATCGAAAGATAACCATGACCTACACTCATATATATATAAATTTTTTAAGAGATTTTTGAAGAAGATTTATATATATATATATATATATAATAAAAAGAAGTGGATAGATGTATAAATCAAACACTTACAAAAGCTTAGTAGTAGTGATATTTCATTCTTTTTTATTCCAAGAACTTCCCCAGACTAATCTAAGTTGTCTACAGTTTTGTTTTGAATATTAATTTTATCAAGTAAGTCTCCGGAGTTTATAACGTGTGAGGGAGTGATTGTGCTGAGTAAATGGGTAAGTATTTTAGCTATGACACGAGCTATTTTGTGGGTGGCACTACCGATGCTGGAGATAATGGGTCGTAGGAGGGTGTTTGGTTTGTGGATTTTGGGTTGGCCATATAATGTTGGGATTGTAGGGTGATGTTCACTGAAAATCTTTTTTTAGCAAACTAAGACATTTTTTCATTTTATACGGCCCAATGAGTAGAGTGTTGGCCAATAGTCTGGGAGACTGGGGTTCAATCTCAGGTCGAGTCATACCAAGGACTCAAAAATCGTACTCGATGCTGCTTTGCTTTACACTCAGCATTATAAGGTAAGGATGAAGGGTAAAGTGGAGCAATCCAGGGAATGGAGAAGCGCCCTCCCCTACACCTTTGGTTTGGTTTGTTTGGTTTTATGGCATATCAACCTTTGTAGGTTATTTAACGCCAAATCCATTTTTATGTAAATAATCTGTTCTATTGAAAACAGTTCAGTTTAGCATAAGTACACAGTTTAATTGTCAAAAACATTTCCATTTCAAACTATTCAAGCAGTTATATGTAATAATTCAGTTAAGTGTAAATACAGTTTTAATGTCAAAAACAGTTCTATTTGAAATAATTCAGTTAAGCATAAGCACGCAGTTTAAGTGTAAGTACGGTTTAATTGTCAAAAACGTTTCTATTTCAAGCTATTCAGTTTACTCAATTCCTTTTAGCATAAGTATGCTGTTAGTTCTATTTAACCCATAGATAGGGCCCTTATCAGGTGCTACCACTCCGGGCCAGAGTGGATCTGGGAGCAATGGCAATGAAGGGGTACTCCGCATTCCCCAAAGCTCCAGCATTGCTGGAACCTCACCATCAGATTGTTTAGTGTCATATCTAGGACACTCGTTGGGTGGGGGGGTCTTACCCCTCTGCAGAGAAGTAGTCGGTGTATTCTACAGCCCCAGCCGACTGGGCAATCTACACCTTTGTGTAGTAGCTATTGAAAAGGGAGTCATCGTGTCGCCTTCGACTAAGGTTGCCAAGTTTACTTTACTTTATTGAGGATTCTTTCTTTTTCCTTTTTTTCCCCTTTTTTCTTTTCTATTCTTCCTTTCCACTTAGACACTCCATTACAATGTTTTTAATGAAACAGGAGATGCCTAAACCCCTCCCTCCTTCCACTTTCTTTTCCCTATTTCTTTTTCTTTTAATTCACTAAAATTAATTCCACTTCCATCTGATCAAAAATCTTTCATGAAACCTGACACATTTGACTCCATCACCATACACACAGTCACAGTCAAAACCCAAAACAACTACCACAATCACTTAAACCCTCATCTACCACCTCCTTTTTTCCCTTACTGTCCTCTGAACTTTTGACCTTCTACTTCCTCTCCTTATACCTTTATATTTTCTTTGATCTTATCTATTTCCTCATTTGCTTAAATGTAGACAAACTAAAAGAAATGTTAAGTCTGGTGAAATTTTTGGAATAAAAAAGAATGAAATATCACTACTACTAAACTTTTGTAAGTGTTTGATTTATCCATCTTTCCACTTATTTTTATCATCTTGTCAAATTCACCACAATCTATCAATTCAATATATATATATATATATATATATATATATATATATATATATATACACTGAGGTGTAGCGGAGGTCACTACTCCATTCTCTAGATTGCTCCACTTTATTTTTAATACGTACCTTATAATGTTGAGTGTTTAGCAAGGAGTTATCAAGTACAATCTTATTATTATTATTAGAGTGTATTAAATGAAGGTTTATTTTTTACAGACCTCCATCAATTATATATATAATATAATGGATATAGATAAAGCTCTCTAAAAAACAGAATTACATATATATTTATATGTATTTCTGGGTTAATACTTAGTACTTTTGAAATTTCCACTGTGGCCTTTTAAAATGATGAAAGCCTGCATTTTATCATTATATTTTTTGACATGATCATCCACTTTTATTTTAATTTAGCTTTGGTTCGGCAACCGGTCTGAGAGAATGAAAAACTCTGAGTTGTTTTGGAGAATTTATAGCACATTCATCTGCTATCAATTTATCGAAAGAGGTGTCCTCGTGGTGTAATGGTTAAAGCGCTGGACTGCGAAATCGTAGTAATCGAGTTCGAATTCCAGTCGCGCTATTACGATCACTTTCGGACACTTGGGAAAGGTGTGAACCCTCTAATCCTCCCAGCTATAGGTTAAATAGTACCACTGCTGTTCTTCGACAAAGGTGGCTTTGGTATTAAATAACCCACCAAGGTTGATATTTCATTAAACAAATAAATGGAATCGAATCAACTTAACCAAAATCTGTGCTTGATTCTACACAGCACTATAAGAAATCATGTGTGACACTGCTCATCCAAAAAGTGTGGCTGGTTCTACTTAGGCCTTTGTCATTACAAACAAATCACCTTTATAGGAGGTCTAATGGTTAACATATTTAACGGTAGAGTTAGTCATCAAATATAATCAGTGTTTTTTTTTTAAATTTAATTTTTAAATAAATGAAAACAAATAAATAAAAGAAACGTTGGTTTTATAATTCATTATTAATTACACTGGTTTACAAAGAAATTGAGGCAAGCACAAAAATACCCGTTTTTACCTAATTTGAGGGTGCTGAATTCAAATTTGAAATCCGTTTTTACTCATCACCTCTAGTTTTTTAGATATGCATAGTGTGCATTTTGTGCATATACGGTACATAAAGGCGTATATGAATTCAGGGTTAATTCTAATATTGTGAGACTTATGGCTTATTTTTTAGTTATTATGCTCTAAATTTAAGTGATAGCATTACATTATATATATATATATATATATATATATATATCAAGACGAATTTTGACAGTTAAGGCAGCAGGTCTCAATCCACACTCTGGCAGTCATTGGAAGAGGTTGTCTCGCAGGCGGCGCAGGAGGTTGGTGTCCCTCACCTATCGTGTTACACATCTTTTGGGTTACTAAATATTAGTATTATATTTTCAAAGGCACATTTAGTTTTACTTTGTTATATTTTCAGATTCTCCAATGGCTTCAAGCACGTCAAAATGTCGAGGATGCCTCAACAAGGCCAATTCTTTCTGCCACGCGTGTGGGGACTTCACAATAGTTGCACAGCGTCAAACCATCACTTCCCTCCTCAGAACCGTCTACTTTCACTATTTTGACTGTAAAATTGGTGATCAGAACAATTCTTGGGCTCCACGCATCTGTTGTGAACCCTGCTACAATGGAGTAACTGCATGGTTTAATGGCAAGAAAGCGGCTTTCAACTTTGCAGTCCCGATGGAGGGAGCCGCGAAACCACGCAGATGATTGTTATTTTTGTTTAACTAATATAACTGGTTTCAATGCATCTAGGAAAAAGATCAAATATCCCAACCTTCGATCTGCTATGAGACCCGTTCCCCATTCAGATGATCTTGCATACCCATAAGAAGATCAATGACCTTATTTGTTCCAATTCCTGAAACTGGTGGTCCTTACATCTTTCTGGACTAGATTCCACTGTTTAAGCCGAGAAGCCAAGAGCTCTGACTGCTGTTTTGACAGCTTGGTTTGATGAAGAATTTCGTGTAGGCGTTGCACAAAAATGGTGCTGCCTTCCAACACTTGTCTTCTGTGTTCCCAGGTCTTAGTGCTGCTAAGCTCAAAGAGAGCATCTTTGTCGGAACTCAGATCCGAGAAGTGCTGAAGGATACTGATTTTGAGGAGCTTCTTAACTTAAAGAAACTGAGAGCATGGGAAGCATTCAAGTCAGTCTGTAGTGGCTTCCTTGGTAACACACGCGTACCAGATTACCAAGCCTGTATTGAGAAGTTGCTTAAGTCTTATGAGGATATGGGATGCCGAATGTCACTCAAGATTCGTCTTCTCCATTCCCACCTCAACTTCTTCCCGCCAAACCTTGGAGCAGTGAGTGATGAGCATGGAGAAAGATTCCACCAAGACATTACGAAGATGGAGAGCAACTATCAAGGCAAATGGAACTCCAGTATGATGGGAGACTTCTGCTGGATGCTCTTGCGTGGCATACCGGAGGCAAAATACACCAGATCTTCTAAGAAAACACACTTTTGACTGTCTGTGGTACTATGAATTGTGTCATCCAAGTATATTGATTCAATCAGTGTTCTTTATCTATCCTGTTTTATCTGTTATAAGCTGCTGCAACTCTTGAAATATGCACATATATTATCTGTTTATACTATAATGAGACTATTTAAACGCCAGAAAACTAGAGGTGATAGAGCGAAACTATTTAAAAATTTGAATTCAGCACACCCAAATTAACAAAAATACCTATCCCCATTCTTGCCTCAGACCAAAAATTTATTTTTGTAAACCAGTGTTATCATAATAACAATTACTGTTGATATACTCACATTTATCTAAAATATTCAGCACTGTATAAAATGACAAAATAAAAGGGCAGAAAAAAGAACACCGTCTCTGTCTGTCTATAATATTTAAAAAGTATAAAATCTGTAGCACAACATATTTTATAATACTTAATAACAATGATGAAACAAGTTATACAATGCAAAATGTTTTTAAATCTTTATAATTGATTTTAACAATATTTTAAACAGTGATTATATTTTTACAGTATATACATACATACATACATACACACACACGCACACACACACACATATATATATATTAGAATAACTTAAGGCCATCAAAAGTTCTAAAAAAGGATTTTTTTTAGTCATGTCGCGAGGTTTTTTTTTTCCTTTTTTCTTTTCTATCGTTAATAACTATTAGATCTCTTAATTCCTTTTTATTGCTTGCTTTTGTTACGGAGAACTTTTAGAATCCATTCCTGGAGAATGCAATCAAAGCTTTTTTGTTGTCAAATCAAACCGTGCTTAGATTTTTCTGTTTGGATCTACAATTATCCGTGATCATATTGTTTATGAGGTACTGATCTTCGGGGCCATATTCTTTTTTTTGCATCGATGTTATCTTTTTATATGTTGTGATTAAGCATGTGATTGGTCGGTAGTTTTTTTTGCATTTGTTGCATTTGTTGCATCTTTTGTTTTTGTTAGTTGGTATGTTACTCTTTCTATGAGCCAATCAGGCATTTTTCAAGTTATTTGGAGATTTCTGAATAAGTTTCGTCATTAGTTGAAGCGTAGAGGAGCCAAAAGTTAAAAAAAATTTTTTTTTTAATTCCAGGTGACTTCCATTTGGGTGTGCGTTTAGGTGTATTTATAATCTCTTCAATTGTAATATCTTCGAACATTTGTGGTTCATTATTTTCATAAGTGTCTTTTGTGTTTTCATCTCACGATTTTTTTATTACACGATTTCTTATAACTCCGTATATTACACAAAAATTATTTCAATTCTTCAATCGTGGGGGTTTTCTTCACATTATAGTCTCTTTTTTTTATTTCTCGAGAGAATTTGGGTGTGGTCGTCTTGAAATTTTGTTGTATTTAAAGAATTTTGTTTGTTTTTCATAACTTTGGATACGCTGATTCCATTTCTTTTATTTAACTTTTCTTCTATAATCGGGGTGTTAACGATGCTATTGTAGCGGATGGATTTGATTATCAGATTTTTATTTTGATACCCCTAAGCTAGAAATACTTTTGTGATAAACGTAGTCAGAGATATATCGTCACTGCTAACGATTATCCTAATACAAAAAAGTCAATATTTTTTTTTTCAAAAATGGACAAATTAGAATATCAGAATCATTAGGCTTTTGACAAACGTGAAAAAATAAAATAAACACTCAAACAAACAAAAATTTGTAAATATATATATAAGTTTTATGATAAGAAAGGAATTGTAAATAATTATTTTACAATGAAAGATTCACAGACAGAGGTGACTTATTTTCTTTAAGTCTTTTTAAAATGAATTTGTTTTTAAAATTTTTGTCTTGAACTCACAAAGTCCTTTAATGGCTTATAATACTGTGGATTTATATTTCAGATCGGCAGGGCTATTTTCCATTCTAAAATTTCTTTTTCTTTTACTTTTTAGGGTTTTTTTTTCGATGTTTACACGTCACAACTCATTTTGCAAAACTTTAAGAAAATCAAAGCACATGGACCAGTGACAGAGGGTCATAAATCAAGATTTCTTTCAGTCAGGTTCTTTTAAAAAGCTAAACATTTTGTCTGGTAGCCTCACACGAGATCAGAGGGTTTTTCTTTGACCTATGGTGTTAATTGTCAAGCATTTTATTAGGGTAGTGGAATATGACTGATCATTTGTTTATTGCCTATCACCCTTTAATTTGTTCTAAGAGATTGACACATTAGCTATCGTATATTTTATGCCGTTAAAAACTAGTGGCCTTTTCAAGAGGACAAGTGACAGCAAGTTTCTTTATTCAGATTCAATTATTATTATTATTATTATTAACTCCTTGAGAGTTTTTCACATCAGTGTTAGCTGATGGTCTTTCACTGGAGTTTGAGTGACAGCAAGCCTCCTTACCTCTTCTTAGTAGTCTGGCCGTTGTGTCCCATACTATCTCATAAGTAAAGTTGGCGACAGTAGTCGAGGGTGACCTAAAGGCTCCCTTTTCGATAGCTACTACACCAAGGTGTAGGGGAGGGCGCTACTCTTTTCCTTGGATTGCTCCACTTTACCCTTGATCCGTACCTTATAATGCCGAGTGTTAAACAAGGAGGCATCAAGTACCATTTTTGAGTCTTTGATATGACTCGACCTAGGATTGAACCCAGGTCTCCCGGGCCATGGGTGAACACGCTAACCATCATGCCAATGTACTATCTCATACTTTGTTTTAATTTTTCTCACTTTCCTAGTTTCCACTTTGACACTAACTAATTTCATCAAGTATGATATTTCTCCTCTTCTTTTTGTATCCTTTATTTACATTTAGGTTACTTAAAACTATTTTGTTCATGTGTTATAGTTACGGTATGAAACGCAGTTTCTTCCTTGCAGCAGTCGTGTCGATACTGCTATATAGATGCACTACATGGACGCAAACTAAACGCATGGAGAAAAAGCTTGACGTGACGGCAACTACACAAGAATGCTGCGAGCAATATTGAACAAGTCCTGGAGGCAACACCGCACAAAGCACCAGTTGTACGGCCACCTACCTCCCATCTCGAAAATTATCAAAGTTAGACGAACCAGACATGCAGGACAATGCTAGAGAAGCAGGGACGAGCTCATAAGTGATGTTCTCCAATGGACTTCCTCACATGGCCGAGCAAAAGCAGGGCGACCAGCTCGAACCTACATACAGCAGCTCTGTGGGGATACAGAATGTAGCCCTAAGGACCGGCCAGAAGTGATGAACGATAAGGAGGAGTGGCGAGAAAGGGTCAGGGATATCTGTGCTGGCAGCACGACATGATGATGATGATGATGATGATGATCAGTCGCATATATTATTTCATTTCAAAACGTAAGATTTGATTTAAAGTCTTGTTGAAGATCTTCTACAGCATATTTTGCCAACTTTATCAACATTAGGTTATTTTTGTCTTTTCTCCTATTTTTTCTATTTTTTAGAGGTGCTCTGTCTTTCATATTAGTATTTACCTTAGCGATTTCTCTGATTATATTTTGTTTCATTTCGTCGATTTTAATCTTCTGTTTTTTTTATTTCTTATATTTAAGATTGACCAGTCGGCTGGGGCTGTAGAATATACCGACTGCTTCACTACACAGGGGTAAGGCCTCCACTTCTAACGAGTATCCCGGATATGACACTAACCAATCTGATGGTGAGGTTCCAGTAATACTGGAGCTTTGGGGAATGCGGAGTACTCCTTCATTGCCATCGCTCCCAGGTCCACTATGGCTCGGAGTGGTAACACCTGATAGCGCCCTATCCATGGGTCAAATAGAAATAAACTGTGTTCTTATGCTAAACCTAATTGTTTGAAATGGAACTGTTTATATGTATAAAAATGGATTTGGCGTTAATGACCGAAAATGATTAATGTGCCATAACACCAAACCTAATCAAACCAAATCTCTGATTTATTGTATTTATTTTCTGTTGCTGGAGTTTTCATTCAATCATGGCTTGATTGTTATAATGTACGTAGTGCATTCAATAAGTTTCCGTACTTTTTTTGTACAGGCATATAAAATTGTCGTAGACACTTGAAAATTCAGTATGTTATTGCTATACATCTTATGAGATGACTGACCAATTCTATTGATTTCAGGTTCAAATGAACAGCTACAGCAGCAATTGGAATACACCCTACTAAAGCCTGATTGTCACTGCTGGTGAATTTCAAAAATGCAATCTGGACGTAACGACACTTTAGAAGAATGATATGCAATAAAATTCTGTTTTAAACTTGGAAAAAATGATGCCACAGAAACGTATGGAATGCTTCAGACTGCTTTTCGACCATCTTGCATGAATCGAGCATGAGTTTTTGAGTGGCATAAGAGATTCAAGGAAGGCAGGGAGTCTGTGAGGGATGACGCGACTGTGAGAGGAGTAGTAGGGAAGTCAATACACCAGAGTTGATTGGCCAAAGGGTTAAGGTTAGGGTTGCTATGCTGAGATTTTAAAGGGGTTCAGGAAGAAATGCCACTGACCTGATATTCAAATCAGGTCAGTGGCATTTCCACCAGGACAATGCACCAGTCCACAACTTCATCCTTGTCACAGTCTATTTGACCAAGATGGGCATTAAGGCAGTTCCTCACCCTCCATATAGTCCAGACCTTGCTCCCTGTGACTTTTGGTTATTCCCTAAGCTCACAGGCTGTCGTTATGAGAAAACTGAGGAGATGAAAGAGGCTGTAATGAAGGTCATTGACACGCTCACACAAGAGGACTTCGATGGGGCTTCCAGAAGTTGTTGGAACGGTACAACAAATGCATTGCGGCTGGGGGAGATTACTTCGAAGGGGACGAGAGTTTCATGTGTGTACTATCAATAAAAGTGCCCATAAGAAAAAAGTCTGGAAACTTATTTAATGATCCTCGTATCATCTATTTCATTATTAACTACGTTTCTTTCAAGCGTTACAGTTTCATTTCGTTGGATATCCATAATTACGTGTTATTTGGTATTATCTTTTTCAGCATCTGTTGAGCGGTTGCTTTTAATGATATATCTTCTCACATTGGCTTGTTTATTGGGACCTAAATGTGTATCTGTATATTTAGTCCTTTCTCGCCATATTTTGTTGGTTCCTTGAGTTGTATTTCTTCCTGGTGATTTGTTAATTACATAAAAGAACGCATACAATATTTCTATACAACTCTCTTTTGACCATTTTTTCCCTGTTTCTATATTTTTGTTTATATTATAGTAAAGATCTTTGAAGCTCAGGGCTAGAATTATCCAGGTTCTGATAACTAACGAAGCGAGTAGAGGATTTTGTTTTAGTTGCTAATTTTTCAATCCTAACCTGGTTTATCATCGAGGGCCACGCTCCTTTTTCAACTCAGGAAAACCGCGTAAAGAATGATTTTCATTTATGGTTTTGCTGCATTTAATACCTACTGGGGGGGGGGGTATTCAAAATAAGATTAACGTAATAATCTAATCTTAAATAATATCAAATGGCATTTTTTTAAATGTCATTCTTCCTATCTTTTACCCAAAAGTGAAAATAAACTGATATATGAACAAATAAATAAATCTATCAATGAAAATCATTGTTAACATAATTTCGCTCCTCATGGATTATCGAAATATTTGAGATGCTGGTCCTTATATAAAATACGAAAAAAAAAAACAAATAAAAAAAAACTGACCCCCCCCCCAAAAAAAAAACTCGGCATTTTAATAAAATACTATTGTTAAGATGAATAATATATATATACTTTTATAAAAACATTTTTTTCAAAATAATTTAATAAGTAAAATCTCGGAACTTTTATAAAATACTTTGAAAGATAATTTAAATGTTAAACTTTTCCAAGAATATTTTTAAAAAACAAAATAAATAAAACCTCAGTACTTTTATAAAATAATTTTTTTTAAATTGATAAGTTGAATCACGGGACTTTGATAAAATACTTTTTAAAAATAAGTAAACAAACATAAATAAATAAACAAATAAATAAAATCTCGGTACTTTTAAAACATTCACTTTAAAGATAGACATATATATAAATAAATAAAATCTCAGTAATTTAAAAGCTGCTTCACGTGTAAAGAACTTACAAGAATGAACCATATAAAATGACTAATACGTATCACTCTTAAAAACTTCAGGTGTAAATCACTGGAGTTGACCTTTGAAATGTACGTAGCTTCCAGAAATTAGCCCGAGTACCGTTGAATTAACAGGTTCACCGTATTTTCTTAAGTCAAGGTTACGTGTCTAATGCGGGGGTGTCAGTTTTGCGTGTATTTATCCTCACACCCGCCAGCATATGTCCCTAGTCACCTTTCTTTTCGGTGATAACAGACCATACAGCCATTTACAAAGCCCGTCGTGTGAAATGAACCATAAACTCTTGTCTATCGTTATTTTCCTTCAGAAGTCACTGGCCATTGAAACGCCTGGCGTCATGGGCGAAGAACCTTAAAACTGTCGTCAAAGATGTTGGTAGACACTTTACCCCCAGGTGACTTGAGAGAGAGAGAGAGAGAGAGAGAGAGAGTATATTCAGATGCCAGTGACTTACTTTCTGGTGGCTGAATCTAAATTGTTAAAAAAAATAATAATGATAATGATAATGATAATAATGATAGATTATAAGACACCAAATGCTTAGGGTTTTAAGGTTTGTAAAAAAGCCCCCTTCTCGCTAATAAATCAGCGACAACAATCACAACAAAAGCTAAATTATTAATCTTTATCGGGGAGCTGGTTATTTAAAGCTTAGGTGGTTTTTCAGAAATTCGAGAGAGCGTTAGAAATACGATATGATAATTTACTGAACCATCAAAAAGCATTTTATTCATTATTTTATTTATTTTATTTTATTTTTGCAGCGTGAAAGATTAATTCATAAAAAACAAACAAATACGTAGATGATACAAATTTAAAAAAAAAAAAAGTTTGTTGTCTTGAAAAAATCTTGGAAGTAACACCACACATAACAGCAATTGTACGGCCACCAACCTCCCATCTCAGAAACTATTCAAGTAAAACGAACAAGACATGTGGGGTTGTGCTAGAGAAATAAAGATGAACTCATAAGCAACGTTTTCTCATGGACTCGGCCCAGTCAACTGGGGCTGTAGAATACACCGACTGCATCTCTGCAGAAGTGTAAGACCCCCTCCTCACAAACGTGTGTATGATACTAAGCCATTTTATGGTGGGGCTTTACTCCCGAAGCTTTGAGCAATGAAGAATACTCCTTCATTACCAAACCTGGCCATTTGTCTACTGAGTAGAGTATTCACCCATGATCCAGGAGATCGGGGTTCAATCCCAGGTCGCGTCATATCAAAGACTAAAAAAAAATGGTACTCCATGCCGTCTTGCTTAACACTTAGCATTATAAGGTAAGGATCAAGGGTAAAGTGGAGCAATCCAGGGAATGGAGTAGCGCCCTCCCCAACACCTTGATGTGGTAGCTATTGAAAAGGGAGCTTTTGGGTCACCCCCGACTATGGTCGTCAATTTTACTTACCATTACTCCCTGGTCCATTCTGATTCGGAGTGGTAGTACCTGTTAGAGTCCTATCAATCGGTCAAAGAAAACTGTTTAACCATTTAACTGTGTGCAAACAAACGACTGATGTTGATTGGTTTGGTTTCGTTTGATGGCATATCCACCATTGTGGTCATTTGTAGTCAAATTCTTTTTATACATATATTTATATATGATTTCTAAACACATTTTTAGATAACATTTTTCAACAAGTCTGCGCTGGGGTTTTTTTTTGGCACACAGGTGGTTTCACTTAATTTCAAACAACTCAGTTTAGCATAGGTACAGTCTTTTACGCTAAGTCATTGGTTTAAAAACATTTTTTTGTTTACACAGAGTTAAATTTAAAAACAGTTCTATTTCACGCAGTTCAGTTCATCAGGTCACTTACAGTTAAATGTAAAAACAGTTCTATGTCAAGCAGTTCAATTCAGCATGTCAACAAAGTTAAATGGGTGCAAGTATTGCTATGTATCACTAAGAATTCAATCAAATATCAGTCATTTGTTTACACACTGTTAAATGATCAAACAGTTCTATTTCAAACAATTCAGTGTAGCTTAAGTACATTTGGTTAGGTTTGGTTTGGTTTTACGCCATATCAACCATTGTAGATTATTTAATGCCAAATCTATTTTATACATATAAATAGTTCTATTTCAAACAATTCAGTTTAGCACAAGTCCAGTTTGTTGTTTACACACAGTTAAGTGCCAAAATAGTTCTATTTTAAACAAATTAGTTTAGCATCCGTACACCATTTAGTTTTATTTAACCCATAGATAGGACCCTAACAGGTGCTTCCACTCTGGGCTATAGTGGACTGGGGAACGATGGCAATGAAGGGGTACTCCGCATTCCCCAAAGCTCCAGCATTACTGGAGCCTCGCCATCAGATTGTTTAATTCGATATTCAGGATACTCGTTGAAGGAGTCTTACCCCCTCTACATAGATGCAGTCGGTGTATTCTGTAGCCCCAGTCAGTTGGGTCAGATGTTAGTGTTGGCAATACTGGGACCCATTTAACGATGGAGCAAACGAATGCGTAAAATGGAATAGAATTATTTGTGTTTACTAAGAATACTTGAAACCATTTAATTGAAGGCAAATAAATGAACTCTTGCTAGTTTAAAATGTTACCGACAAACTATTTGTTTAAAAATCATTTATAACTTATAAAGAGTTGATATGCCATAAAATCAAACCTACCAACCATCTTATGGACTTCTACACATGGATAATCGCCAGTGTTGACCGACCAGTAAAGATTTATATACACCAGCTCTTTGGAGGTGCCGAGGTGTGATGGTTATTGTTGTTGGAAATGAACACGACGATTCGAGTTTAAATCCTAGACGAAGCTGTTTGGTTTGGTTTGGTTTGGTTTTATAACATATCAACCATTGTTGGTTATTTGATGCCAAATCCTGTTTTTACAAATATATTAAATACATGATTTGTAAAAATTTTGTAGATACACACAGTTAAATGATCAAACACGTTTATTTCTAACAAATCAATTTAGCATCTGTCGTTTGTTTACACTCAGTTTAAATGTCAAACAGTTCTATTCGATTTATAGATATTAGGTGTTACTACTCCGGGCCAGAGTGGACCTGGGAGCAATGGCAATGAAGGATTACTCCATATTCCCCAAAGCTCCTGTAATTCTGGAGCCTCACCATCAAATCGTTTAATGTCATATGCAAGACACTCGCTGGGCGGGTCTTACACCTCTGCAGTTGGTGTATTCTAAAGCTCCGGTTTACTGGGCAAGAAGCTGTTTGTATTTCACATAGCGCTAGTAACATTGGGAAAAGTATCCAGCTATTCTTCCCCCATTTATGGGCGAATAGTAAGGCAGACTAGGTTCTTTAACCTTAGCATGGCAACCAGTCTAGGAGAAGGAAAACTCTGAATTCAAACCTGTTAAATCTTGTGTCACACCCTACTCGTGCGGAGGGATTGGTAAATACATACATCAGGTCTGTGCGGACACTGAATGCAGCTTAGCGGACCTACCAGGAACGATGGATGTCAGGGCGACTTGATGATGAGGAGGATATAGAACAATTTGAAAGTTTAATGTTTATTCACGAGAAATTGGCTGGCACTGTTCAATAAAATTTTCCTGAATCTGATTCACCATTCACATGTGAGGATGGACTAATTGATTGATTTTAACGGCATGTCACCCCGTTTAAGGGTTATTTATTGCCCTGACGTTGGGAAATTGAGTTCGTTTTATGTTTATATTTATATATTTTGTGCTCTTGTTCTAGTTTTTTTTTTGTTTTTTTGCACATGGTTCAATGGAATACAAATAATCTTTAAACAGATTTATTTGACCCACAGATGGGCCCTAACAAATACGCTCCGGGTCAAAATGGATGTGAGAGTAATGGCAATAAAAGGGTATTCCACACTACCTATATTTCGAGAACTAGAGCTACACCCTCAGCAGCAGTTTAGTGTCATACCTAGAACACTCCTTTTTTTTTGGTGGGGGTATCTCTCTGCGGGGCATACAGTCAATACAATCTAAGCCTCATCAACAGTATCCATCTGTGCGAATGTGGGCGTTAAAAATTTGCACCAAAAATAATGACTTAACCTTTTCGTTCATAATTTCCTTGAAGTCAAAATGCTGTGTAAAATGATGATCAGAAAAGGTGCGGGGGCTGTTTACGTCGTGTAGTGGACTGCGACATCGTAATTCGTGAGTTCGAACTCCGGTCGTGCTATAACGTTCACTTTCGGAATAATACCACCTGGAAAGGTATGAACTCCCTTATCTGTCCCCAACAATGGGTTAAATAGTTATCATCATCATCATCATGTCACGCCACCAGCGTGGATCTCCCTGACCCTCTCGCACCACCCTTCTCTATCGTCCATCGCTTCCGGTAGGTCTTCAGGACTACATCCTGTATCAGCACAGAGCTGTTGTATGTAGGATCTAGCTCGTTCATGTGAAGGGGTCCACAGGAGTACATCACTTATGAGTTCGTCCCTACTTCTCCAGCAGAGTCCTGCATGCCTGGTTCGTCTAACTTGGATAGTTTTCGTGATGGGTTGTAAGTGGCCATACAGCTGCAACTTTGTGGGTTGCTGCCTCCAGGACTTGTTTAATATTGCTCGCAGCATTCTTGTGTAGTTGCCATCAAGCTTTTTCTCCATATGTTTAGTTAGCGTCCATACGTGTTGATGTCTGTCTCGGTTGACGAGACACTCCTTCCTAGGTAGGTAAACTTGTCTACTAATTTCAGAGAACTACCGTTTAGTTTGGAGATGTTTGATTAAAGCACATGTATGCCGTCTTGCGTGTGTTGACATAGAGGCCTATGGCACTTGCTGCACGTTCCAGACTATGTAACAGGGGTTCGGCTTGGGTGGGTGTATTTGCCAGAAGCGCTATGTCATCGCCGTAGTCTGCCTCCGTAATTGTTTGTGCAAGGTATCTTCTGCTTCTTTTCTTTGTCAGCTTGAAGCCATTGTCTTTCATTTTATTAATAGACGTTCAAAGCTCGTAGTCTAGACAGATTATAAAGAGGTATGGGGCTAATGTATCTCCTTGCAGCAAATCTGCTACAATGTCGAAGTAGTCTGTGTCTCCATCCGGGAAGCGGACTTTTACTTTTGTGTTTCTATATAGCATCATTATGGTTGCGACGGTTTCCTTGGGTAGGCCGTAGACGAGTAGTATTTACTCCATATTTCCTCTGTGTATGGAGTCAAAGGCCTTGGCGAAGTCTACAAATAAAATTGTTGCTTCTAGGTTTTTTTCACGTACACCTACATGAATTCGATGGATAGTCAAAATTTGTGTCAGCGTGGATCTATTTCACCGAGAGCCATTGCGGTTCTTCCTAAGTATGCTCTCAATTTTGGGTTCTATTCAGCTGGGTAGTTGAGCATTGTATATCTTGGCCGCTATGGATGTAAGTGTTATACCTTGGCAGTTTTTGGCTAATCATGTTATATATTGACCCTCGACCAAGCCGACAATCAAGAGATGCACCTGTGTAAATAAGCGGAAGAACAGCGGAAGCAGGTGGACGTAAGAAAATAATATAACCAGGTGCCCAGGCGGTTCGAGTCAGTTGGAGACAGGATGCTGAAGTGAGAATCAGCTGCAGACAGAGGGCTTTGGTCCCTTAGTGACCTCCGGTTGAGCAACTCAAGCCACGATGCGAAAGAACTGCTGCTATGGTCGCGAAGAAGAATTTTGGTCAATATAGCAGTCCGTCTCGGTCTCCACTCATTTCTCAAACACAACAAACATCACCTTTTCGAAAATAAAGTGTGAAAGATTTATATTTTTATAAAGAAGTGTATTCGTTCGTTATTGAAGTCGTCATTACAATTGATTATGTTCCCACATATATTTGTATATGTATACGTGTATACTTGTATACGCGTAGTATACTATACAACAATCGGAGGTCGCCCTTCTTAAGGAAGGGGAGGTTGCATCCATTTGTCTATCTGTGTTTTGATTATATACGGCATTACAGTGTCAGAGCAGTATATCGTCGAATTCCCTGGTCTTCCATACTTCCTGGTGTATTTTATCAAGCCCTGCTGCTTTTTTATTTTTTATTTTCTTAGAACTGAGTCGAGTTCTTCTTGCGTAAACTGTCTTAGTTTGATATCTAATTGTTTACTTATAATTCTTGTGTGTAGTTCATGTGTAACTTTCGGAGGGTTTCCGAGTAAATTCTCGAAATGCTGTTTCCATAGTTTTATTCGTTCTTCTTGGCTGGTAGCTTTCAGTTTAGTTTTTGCAGTGCTCTTCCTTCTGCTTACTTCGCTTACCGTTTGCCATGCTATCCTAGATTGTTTATCTTCAAACGAGTCTCTAATCTTATCGATCTGATTTTGTATGTATTCTGTTTGTTATTTTAGGTAGATGTTAGCTAATTCATTTTGTGCCTTTTTAAGTTTCAGGGTATTAGTGTTGGTTGTGTTCCTCCTATTGCATTTGGAAGCAGTTTTCACATCGGCCCGGTTTTTTCAAACGGCTAACGTCTCTCATGGAACTCTAGGTTTAGCTCTTTGTTTTGTTGGTATGCATTCTAAGTGGACATTGACGAAATTCTCATATTCGTCATTCGGAGTATGTGTTTCTGTCTTCTCCTATAGGGCATCGAAGTTGTTTCTTAGTGTTAACGCATATTTATCTCTAATGTCCCTGTTATTAAGAAGGGACCAGTCATACTGGTACAGTGGTTGTTGTTAGGGCCGTATTCCTTCGTAGGCTCAGTCGTATTTTTGTCGTGACAATTCCCTGATTGGAGGACACACCCTCAAAAGAGGAATATGCTTCACAATTCAATGCGCTATTATCCCATTTCTTATTTTTAAAGATGTAGTCTATCTGTGTTTTAGTATTATTTACGTATTTGTAGGTCCATAATTTTCTCTCCCTTTTCTGAAATTTTGTATTGAGGCAGGTTAATCTATTTTCTAGCGTGATATCTGCTAGATGTTCCCCATTTCCGTTTGACGAGTTGTGTAAGCTGAATTTATAGTTTACGTTTTTAATAATTTGGGCATTCATGTCTCCACTAATAACGAGAACGTTGTGTTTCGGGATGCTACGAACAAGGGAGGATAGCTCATTACAGAAGGTGATGAGGTCAGTTTCTTCACTAACATTGGTAGGGTTGTAGCAGGAGATGATTGTTGCACTTGGGTTGCCATTAAAATTAATTACTATCATCTTAGGTTGTATTTTCTGTATTCTATTTAGTGATTTTAGGGTCTGTGGTCCTATAAGCATACCTACACCTTCTATCGTTGCATTGACAGAGTTTTTCCATGCAGATGCGGTGGCTAGCGTCCATCCATTGCCAGTATCGTGACCACGACCATTCTTATAAAAGGATGGCTTTGGTTAGCATTAAGATACCTCACGAAGGTTGATATGCCATAAAACAAATAAACTAAATTAAATCAAACAGAAAAGGCGCAATTTAACGTTCTGAAAAAGGCTAAATTAATTTTGTAACCTTCAACCTGATTGGTTGAAAAATCTTTCGCATAAAGCAGAAACAGAAAAAGAAAAAAGAATTCTGAATCGTCGCAACACCTTGTTTCAATCTTTGGTCCTGATTATTTGTCTTGATCAAGATTTTTCGGCAGTGTGAGAGAAGCGCAGATAACTCGTCCCGTGGAAGTCAGCAGCTTCAAAGACGAAACCTTTGTACATTTGATGTGTCGCCAGCTGAACGACTGATGTCTATTTTTGGTGAACCGCCTCTTCTTAACAAGTCAGAAGGACGAGCAAAAATATCACTAATTTTTATCTTCACCGGTGAAATGATTTTCAATAACCTTTTTCGAGAAGGTATTTCTGGAAGAAGCACTTTTTGACAGCAACAAAAGAAGAATTCAACCTTCTCCTGAAAACAATTTCGAGAAAAACGGCCTTCAATTTCTACTAAAAAAGAACACCTTTTTCCACTTTCTCTAGAAGATATTTCTGGAGGCCTTCTAAGATATGAACTGTTCAAAAACTGTGTCTTATTGGCCCAGCCTAGCACAGGATTTAAAAAAAATTAACTTTTTATTACTTGTCTATAATTATTTGTTTGCATACAGTTATATATCAAGTATTCCTATCCAATAAAAATAATTTATCACAGTTGCATAGTTTCAAGTATTCCTGTCTAATACTCAAAATTATAAACGATTATACGAATTAAAGTAACTACTGAAAAAGCAAATATTAAGCGACTAGCAAAGGCATAGGCTGCTATCGATACGTTGTTTATCATATGGAATTCAAATCAATCCGATTAAATAAAACGTAATTTTTTTCAAGCAGTGATCGAGTTGATTCTGTAGGTGAGTGAATGTATTTTTGCTATTTATGGTCCCTGACTATTTAACGTTGATTTTTGTATATTTAGAATAAGGTTTTTAGTAGTTATGCTTCCCGACTCGTTTTATGTTTTAGTTTAGAATCAAGGTGGAATAAGCACATGGATAAAACAAATGAATGAATAAAGCATATGCAACAAATAATGGTTGTAAAACGGCGCGGACAAAATGAACATTTAAACAAGGCGACGAACAAAAACAAATTTATATATTAAAATAATAAAAATTACATTGATACCTAAAAGAAATTACTAACTCTACTAACATAATAATAGTGTGTGTATATGTGTGAGCTCGTGTGTGTGTGTGTGTGTAACACAACTAAGCTACAAAAAGAATTGCAAGTTTAAAATGTCTTTTTTCTATGGTTAGAAACGGGCAGTTTCTCAGAGACGGGAAAGCGTCTCATAGTCCTTGTATATGAATGTCTGCGAGGCCCATTCATGGTGTTGCTTTTCTCTCCTGTTGATTCACGCTCAAGGGAGTGTGTTGCTGCTGCGGAGAAATTTGGTCAAAGAGAGAGAGGGTTCTTGAAGACGACGTATTTATAGAAAATACGCGTCTTGTAGGTGGCTCAAAAACGCAGGACTTAAATTTACGCGCGGACCTAGTTTTAAACATGTCACATGGTCCTCCTGGCCAATGGTTTCCCGAGACTGAATATGTGAGCGTCCGCCATCTTTGTGGGAACAAGTGGCATACCACCCAAAATAATTTATAGGAGTGTAAAGTCCTATAATTCTACTATAAGATGTACCACATGGATACTGACTAAGTGTATAGAGAAAGCTAGACGGGAATTACACAAGAATGCTACGAGTCATATGGAACAAATCCTGGAAGCAATATCCCACAAAGCAACAGCTGTACGCCCACCTACCTCCCATCTCTAAAACCATTCAAATAAGACGGACAAGACATACTGGACACAGCTGGAGAAGTAAGAACGAACTCATAAGCGATGTTCTCCAAAGGACTCCTTCATACGGACGTGCAAGTGTTGGCCGACCAACAAGAAGTTACCAACAACAGCTCAGTAAGGACACAGGATGCAGTCTAGAAGACCGGCCAGAAGCGATGGATCATAGAGACGAATGGTGAGAGGGAGTTAAGGAAATCCACGCCAGCAGCACGACATGACGATGCTGATGATTTCTGTTTAATAATCTTAATCATATGTTTGTATACAAATGGACTCCTTGTAGTCACATGAGGACCCTGAATGCCTCTTGTTCCCTTTCATCCCCGTATGTTGAAAGATTAAGATGTGCCTTTTAATTTCTGTTTATTGAACAGACTTCGGCTAACCACCCGGTGAATGATATTGTGTCTCAACTTGGCATTAAAAGGTCTCATGGCTGTACCATGAAAGAATTCAAGTAAAACTTTTACCGTTTTTGACCCCTTTTTATATACTGCTTGTTCATTGAACAATATGTGCACATTTAATCTGTTGGGGCCCCAGTTGTGAATTTTTGTTACAACAACTTGTAAGCTTATTCTGTATTAAATGTTTCACCGGTCTATTGGCATAATGGTTAGAGTGTTCGCCAATGGCCCGGGAGACAGGTTCAATCCCAGGTCGAGTCATACCAAAGACTCAAACAATGGTAATTGATGCCTACCTGCTTAACAGTCTGCATTATAAGGTACAGATCAAGGGTAAGTGGAGCAATCCAAGGAAAGGAGTAGCGCCCTCCCCTACAACTTGGCGTAGAAGCTTTTGCAAAGGGAGCCCTTAAGCCACCCTTGACTATGGTCGGCCAACTTACCTCACATTTGTAAACAAGCTTTATTTCTGTTTATTCAGTGTTAGTTTCAGTTTCTTTGTTTTTAATGGCATATCAACCTTCCTGGGTCATTTAATGTAAAAGCCTTTCTTATTGAAGAACAATAGTAATACTATATACCCCATAACTGATAGAGATAGGGGTTTATACCTTTTCCTAGGGTATTAGTCCAAAAGTGAATGTAATAGTATGATGAGAGTTCAAACTTGTTTACTATGATGTCGTTGTCCAGCAAGTTAGACACTACACCTCGAGGAACCCACTCATTATTAGTGTATCATTGGATATGCTAATACAAATATTTGACCTTAGTGTTTTGGGACTTGACTAAATATCCCCTGAAACACAAACTCATTCCAACTCAGTTGGCTAGGGCTGTAGAATATACCGACTGCATCTCTGCAGAGGAGTAAGACCCGCCCCCTGCGAGCGTCCTATTTATGATACAAAACAATTTGATGGTGATGTTCTAGTAAAGCTGGAGCTTTCGGGAATGCAGAGTACCCCTTCATTACCATTGTTCCTGGGTCTATTTTTGTCTGGAGTTGTAGCACCTGATAGGGTCCTGTCTATAGGTCTAATAGAAATGTTTGACATTTAGCTGTGTAAACAAATGACTGCTGTTTAATTGAATTATTAGTGATGCATAGCAATACTTGGAATCATTTAACTTTGTTGACATGTTTACAAATCATAATTATCTAATATATATGAGTAATCTGGATTTGGCATTAAATAACCTACAATGCTTGATATGCCGTAAAACCAAACTAAACCAAACCAAACTAACTTATTCAATACAACCACTCCTAACACAAAGAACCTGAAAACAGCTATATGGTATCAAGTATTCTTATCTAATACAAATAATTTTCAAACAGATCTATTTCGCTCATTGATGTGATCATAACGAACTACCACCCCGGATCAGAGTGTGCTTAGGAGTAATGCCAATAAAGAGATATTCCACATTCTCTAGAGCACCAGAACTAGAGTCTCACTATTTGATGTAGTTTAATGTCATACTCAGGACACCTCATGTTGGGGAAGCAATCTTATCTCTCAGCAGAGAATAAAATTGGAGTATTCTACGCCTCTTCGACAAGACTTTTAAGAATTCTACGACTCATAGCAAATACCTGAGTAGATAGATAATAATTGTCTCACTTGGAAATGAGGTGTGTTCATAGGGCACCTTGTGGTCAAATGAGACAATTTTAGAATCCATCTTTTTTTTCTCTTGTCTCTGATCAGTAAAGACGTCTCCTCTTCCAGTGATGGCCATTGTACAGCCCAATTTAATCAAGTAAGACTTTTACCGTTTTTGACCCCTTTCATATACTTTTTGTACATGTGTGCATATTTTGTATATCGGAACACGTTTCTATATTCTTGTTGATACTTCTTGTATGTATACTATGTATTAAATGTTTCTACGCGTGTAAATGAGCTTATCTCGTCTTTCATTCCGTTTATTCAGTGTTAGTATATCATTAGATATACTAATGCTCATATTGTACTTTGGTGAGTGGAGACTTGACTAAATACCCTCCAGCAACAAATCCAGTACCTGAAACAAATGATTATAGACAAAAAAGTTCAGTTTATAAAGAAATTATCAATAATCATTTGCTTGCACACAGTTATATATCAAGTGTTCTTATCTAATGCAAATAATTTGTACACAGTTGTATGATTTCAAGTATCACTATCTAATATCAATTGGGATGAAAATCCCCACAATAAGCTCTTTCAAATACAACCTATTTTAAAAGAAAGGAAGCTGGATCCTAATAATACCAGAAGAGAAGAAACTACCCTTACTCGACTACGCATTGGACACACTCAACTGACTCACTCCTTTATTCTTAAAGAAGAACCTCCCTCAAAATGCCAATGTGGAAACCAATACTCAATGAAACCCATTTTGATAGAATGCACAAAACCCAACCACACCAGGAAAAAGCTTTATAAGGCGAACAGCATGAAGGAACTATTTTAAAAAATAGCTATCAAAAATATAACCAACTTCTTAAAAACAATTGGCCTCCTATTAAAGATAAAGTCTATGTTACCAACACCTTCGACCATCAAGTTTATACAAACAAAAAGGTTTGACCTATTTTAAAACACTAATTCCGGTTTATTTATTTACAATTAATATTCATTATATATATATATATATATATATATATATATATATATATTATCATCGTCATCATGTCGTGCCGCCAGCACAGATATCCCTGACCCTTTCTCGCCATTCCTCCTTATTGTTCATCGCTTCTGGCAGGTCCTCAGGGCTAAATCCGTATCCTCACAGAGCTGCTGTATGTAGGTTCGAGCTGGTCGTCCTGCTTTTGCTCGGCCATATGAGGGGGTCCATAGGAGTACATCACTTATGAGCTCGTTCCTGCTTCTCTAGTAGTGTCCTGCATGTCTGGTTCGTCTAACTTGGATAGTTTTCGTGATGGGAGGTAGGTGGCCGTATAGTTGGTGCTTTGTGGGTTGTTGCCTCCAGGACTTGTTCAATATTGCTCGCAGCATTCTTGTCTAATTGCCGTCTAGCTTTTTCTCCAGCCGTTTAGTTAGTGTCCATGTCGTGCATCCATATAGCGGTATCGATGCGACCGCTGCCTGGAAGAAACTGCGTTTCATTTTATGGGTCAGGTCTGACTTTCATATGATCGATAGCTTATCGATAGCTGTCCATGCCTTCGTTAGCCTCGTGTCGATGTCTTTTTCGGTTGATGAGACACTGTTTCCTAGGTAGGTGAACCTGTCTACTAGTTTCCGAGAGCTACCGCTTAGAGTGGAAATGTCGCCTGTTTGATTAAAGCACATATATTCCGTTTTGTGTGCATTGATATCGAGGCCAATGCCTGCAGCGGCTCGTCCCAGACTATGCAGTAGTGTTTCAGCTTGGACGGGTGTATTTGCCAGAATCGCTATGTCATCGGCGTAGTCGGCGTCGGTAATTGATTTTGCGGGGTACCTTCTGCTTCTTTTCTTTGTCAGCTCGAAGCCGTTTTCTTTGATTTTATCAATCGATGTTCTAAGCACGTAGTTTAGACAGATGATAAAGAGGTATGGGGCTAGCGAGTCCCCTTGCAGTACTCCTGCTACAATGTCGAAGTATTCTGTGTCTCCATCCGGTGAACGTACTTTCACGTTGGTGTTTCTATAGAGAATCGTTATTGCTGCGACGGTCTCTTTTGGTAGGCCGTATGCTAGTAGGATTTCCATCTTCCCTCTGTGAATGGAATCAAAGGCCTTGGTAAAGTCGACAAATAGTATTGTCGCCTGTAGGTTTTTTTGCCTGTACTCCTTCAAAGATTCTAAGGATGGTCAATATTTGTGAGGTCGTGGATCTATTTCTTCGGAAGCCATTTTGTTTTTTTCCTAAGAATGTTGTCAATTTTGGGTTCTATCCGGTTTTGTAGTAGGGCATAGTATATTTTGGCCGCTATGGATGTAAGTGTTATACCTCGGTAGTTCTTGGCTAATCCGAGGTCACCATTTTTAGAGAAAGGGAGGATGCATCCCTTCATCCATCAATCTATCAAATTTTGATTATAGACTGAGTTACAGTGTCGGAGCTGTATGTCGTCGAATTGTCTGGTCTTCCATACTTCTGGGGGAATTTCATCAAGTCCTGCGGCTTTCCTATTTTTAATTTTTCTAAGTACTGATGCGAGTTCTTCTTGAGTAAACGGTCCTATTTTAATGTTTAATTGCTTACTAATAATTCTGGTGATTGGTTCATGTGTAACTTTCGGTGGGTTTCCTAGAAGATTTTCGAAATGCTGTTTCCACAGTTTTATTCTTTCTTGTTGGTTTGTAGCTTTCAATTTAGCTTTGGCTGGGTTCTTCCTTCTACTCACTTCGTTTATTGTTTACCAGGTTCTCCTAGATTGCCTATGTTCCGCTGAGTCTCTAATCTTATCTATCAGATTTTGTATGTATTCAGACTGTTCTTTAAGATATATGCTTGCTGATTTATTTTGTGCCTTTTTTAGTTTTAGGGCATTTGTGTTCGTTGGGCTCTTCTTATTGCATTTGGAGGCTTATCAGAATTTTACACTCAATAACCCTTAAGAGGTTAATATGCCATAAAACCCAACCATCATCAACCTAAAAAATATGCGTTGACAAATCATATATATGATATATGTGTAAAAGGGCTCTGGCATTGGGTGACCAATAGGGGTTGATATGCCATTAAATCCAACCAACCAAACCAACTTAATATCAATAATTTGTACCCAATTATATGGTTTAAAGTAACTATTCCTATTGCGCATAGTTATATGGCATCAAGTATTCCCATCTAACACAAATAATTTGTGAGACATGTAAATTTTAGTTCAATAAATTGCGGTGTACAAATTGATTTTTTAAGTCTGAAATAATCTATACAAATCTAGGAGTTTGCTTGTCTAATATTCAAACCTTTACCCCAAAGTGGTCAACCAGTTGAACAGTACCCTTAGCAATTGATATACGTCGTGCATTCGATAAGTTTTCAGACTTTTTTTGTACAGGCATATAGAATTGTCGTAGACTCTTGAAAATTCAGTATGTTATTGCTATACATCCTATGAGATGACTGACCAGTTTTATGATTTCTGATTCAAATGAACAGCTACAGCAGCAATTGGAATACACCCTACTAAAGCCTGATTGTCACAGCTGGTGAATTTCAAAAATGCAATCTGGACGTGATGACACTTTAGAAGAACGAGATGTAATAAAATTGTGTTTTAAACTTGGATAAAATGCCACAGAAACGAATGGAATGCCTCAGACTGCTTTTCGACCATCTTACATGAATCGAGCATGAGTTTTTGAGTGCCATAAGAGATTCAAGGAAGGCAGGGAGTCTGTGAGGGATGATGAGAGGTGTGGGAGGAGTAAGGAAGTTAGAACATCAGTTAGGGTTAGGGTTACTATGTTGAGGTTTTAAGGGAGTTCAGGAAGAGATTCCTTGGGAAGAGGCCAGCACTCTTCAAATCGGGTCAGTGGCATTTCCACTAGGACAATGCATCAGTCCACAATTCCATCCTTGTCACAGACTATTTGACCAAGATGGGCAACAAGACAGTTCCTCAGCCTCCCTATAGTCCAGACCTTGCCCCCTGTGACTTTTGCTTATTCCTTAAGCTCAGAGACTGTCGTTATGAGATAATTGAGGAGATGAAAGAGGCTGTAATGAAGGTCATTGACACACTCACACAAGAGGACTTCGATGGGGCCTTCCAGAAGTTATTGGAATGGTACAACAAGTGCATTGCATCCGGAGGTGATTACTTCGAAGGGGACTAGAGTTTCATGTGTGTACTATCAATAAAAGTGCCCATACGAAAAAAAGTCTGGAAACTTATTTAATGATCCTTGTATACCACTCTCTGTAACTCCAGCAGACTGCTTCAAACATTTCAAACTTAAACTTATGTTTGGTAAATATATTCAACAAATTTACACTGAGATTGATATGAAATGATAAAACTGTAATACAAATTAAGTATTATATTAACATTATAGAACATGCCGTTTCCAACAGCTGATGCACTGACTGTAAACACAAACCGGAATGTCACAGCACCTAAGCAGCCAGTCAGACAATGTTGGTATATTCTTTATCTATGCAATTCCACAATTGCACAGTAGATTGTAAATTCATATGAATGTAAGCTTTAATATGAAAGATTTATGTGGTTCATTGGAACATGTTTGTGTATTTTTTCTTCAAAAAACGATTGAGAATGTTTGACAACAGTACTGGAGACCAGGGTTCAATCTTAGGTTGAGTAATACCAAAGATTCAAAAACTGGTACTTGATACCCCCTTGCTTTACACTCAGCATTATTTGGTATGTATCAAGGGTAAGTGGAGCAATCCAAGGAAAGAAGTAGTGCCCTCTCCTACACCTTGGTGTAGTAGCTATTGAAAAGGGAGCCTTTGGGTTGCCCCCAATTACGGTTGGCTAACTTACTTCCATTTATAAATTATGTACTAGAAAGATTCAATGTTCTTGTAAGTTCTTGCAAATTTCTTCATTTTTGTCTTTCCTTCTGATGTGTTTAGTGTTAGTATATCACGGATATACTAATGCTAATATTGGTCCTGGGTGAGTGGGGACTTGACTCTATATATTCCTTAGCTCCAAGTGTTCCAATAAGCTTCTTATTTGTTAGCGTACTGTGTAGGGATTTCACCCCTTGCCTACCAAATAGTACTTTTAATGACTGCTCGGTGGCGTGACTAAAGTAGCATTTAAAAGAAGTGCTCCCTAAAGTAAAATCTCTTCAGTTCTGTCCTGACAACAAGAAGCAGACTTGAGTGTGTGCGGTCCTGTCCATACCGACAGAAAGAAGAGTGCGTTCCCAACGAACCTTGTTGATATGCTAAAAAACAAAAAAAAAAAACAATAGGAAAACAAAAAAAAAACAACTAACCTAACCCAACTGTTGTAGTGATATACTAAGCTGTGCTTAGCGTAGTCAACCACATGGTCAGAAGAGTTGCTCACCCAGGTAGAAAAGAGCTCACTAACAATGGCCTTTGTGGTGGTGAAGATATCTTTGTTGGGTCCTCATCACCAAGGACCAATATTAACATTAGATATCTGTGAACACAATGAAAGGTTGGTTTTGTTTGGTTAAGTTTGGTTTTATGGTATATCAATCATTGTAGGTTATTAATGCCTAATTCATTTTGATACATATAAACAGTTCTATTTCTAACAATGCAGTTTAGTATAAGTATAGTTTTTTATTTACACACAGTTAAATGTCAAAATAGTTCTATTTCAAACAATTCAGTTTAGCACAAGCATACAGTTTAGTTCTATTTGACCCATAGATAGGACCCTATCAGGTGCTACCACTTTGGGCCAGAGTGGTCCTGGGAGTGATGGCAATGAAGGGTTACTCCACATTCCCCAAAGCTCCAGCATTACTGGAGCCTCACCATGAGATTGTATAGTGTCATATCCAGGACACTCATTGTTGGGGTGGGGGTCTTATCCCTCTGCAGAGAAGCGGTTGGTGTATTCTACAGCCCCAGCCGACTGGGCAAACAATGAAAGGAAAGGCAAGATAAACCCATTTGTACAAAAAATAGTTTTTAATCTTTCAAATACAAATGTGTCACAAAAGGTAAAAATATGTAGATATTGCTCAATGGATGAACATTATATGGAATATACAGTTGAAAGGGCTTACTTGATAGCTGTCTAACTTACAGATAACCATGTGACTTTATAATTTCCTAGCAGAGTAAAAGATAATGTCTCCATTGGTTAAAGACGAGAGGTGAAAAGTGGTCAAGAATGACTCATTACAAGGCTCCAAATGGTCATGCAAATTATCTAAGGAAGATGATTACTATTATGAAATTAAAATTTGATTCTAGCTGGTGTAGACTTCCTGATGAATATATATCCACCTGACTCCCTCCGCACAAGAAGCTTGTAACACAGGATCAATTTTTAAGCAGAGTACAAGTGATTCATATTCAGAATTTTCCTTCTTTTTTAGTGGCTTTTTAACAAATCCAAAAGAACCTGGTGTGGTCACCCATAATTAGGGAGATAAGTTGAATTCATACATATTTCAAGAGTATTAGCTCATTGGGAAGTGCGAACAATACTTTTTAAAGTAAGATCATGCTCCCTTTAGAGTTCTTCATTTTTGTTATTTCATTTATGGAAAATAAAGGTGTTTTTCTTCTTTCTCATAGACTGGATCAATAGCAAGTATTCATTTATATATACATATTTACCCAACCCCTCTACATAAACATGATACGACACAAGGTCAATTTTTAAAGTGAAGTTTAATAGGTTTGAATTCAGAGTTTTCCTTCTCCTAGACTATTTCTCATACCAAGACTAAAGAGACAGTCTGCCCAACTATTTTACCCATAGCTGGCAAGAGAATAGTTGGATTCATACCTTTCGCAAAGGTATTAGTGCTATGTGAAATGCAAACAGCCTTGCCCAGGATTTGAACTTGAGTCACTGAGTTCACTTCCTGCCATGATAATTGTTACATCACAAGCACCTCCAATTACTTTTTAGTAAATTCAAATTTATGAGATTCCTAACTTTTTCTGTCTTGTTTTTACTTTCATATATTCTTTCTTTCTTTTTTTCTTTCTTTTACATATTCTTTCTTTCTTTCGTTCTTTTACATATTCTTTCTTTCTTTCTTTCTTTCTTTTACTTTTACATATTCTTTCTTTCTTTCTTTCTTTCTTTCTTTTACTTTTACATATTCTTTCTTTCTTTCTTTCTTTCTTTTACTTTTACATATTCTTTCTTTCTTTCTTTCTTTCTTTCTTTCTTTTACTTTTACATATTCTTTCTTTCTTTCTTTCTTTTACATATTCTTTCTTTCTTTCTTTCTTTCTTTCTTTTACATATTCTTTCTTTCTTTCTTTCTTTTATATATTCTTTCTTTCTTTCTTTCTTCTGGTGAACTTTCTTAGACGTATCAGCCTTTAAAATAGCTAAGCAAAGCACTGGATGTTTACCAATCTGTGCTCTTCTAAACATCTGGTAATGGTTTCTTAAGTTACTTTTATTAAACAGCTCTGATCACAGTTTCCATTATCTGTTTTATTTGATAAAATTTCTTTGGCCTTGTTCACTTTCTTTACCAACATAATGTTCCAGGTGTACTGTGTGTACAAACTCAAGAAAAGTTTATTTACAAAACCCAGCTTAATCTTGTGGTTATTCCAAACCATCTTATTTAATAGCCCTGCAGGCACCATCTCTGTAAAGGGGTAAGAACACTCCTACCGCTGCCAGCAAATGTCCTAGATATGACATAAAATCATCTGATGGTGAGGCTCCAGTCCTGGAGCTTTGGGGAATGTGGAGTACCCTTTCATTGTTATTTGTCTCTCAGCCACTCTGACCTGGAGTGGTAGTACTTGTTAGGTTCCAATCTATGAATCTAAAAGAACTATTCCATCATTTCCTATACTTGAAACCATTTAACTGTGTGCAAACAAATAATTAATATTAAACAGAATTATTTAAAATTATATAAGCTTAATAGTAATACCTGAAACCATTTAACTGTGTGCAAACAAATGATTAATATTGAATATAATTTAACTGTATGCAAACGAATGATTAATATTTAATAGAATTATTATTAGCACGAGATAACAATACTTGAAACAATTTCACTGTGTGCAAATAAATGAGATCTGGCTTGTTTAAAAATATTGTTACTTAAAAACTATTCATTTACAAATTACACACACATATATATATATATATATATATATATATATATATATATATATATATATATATATATAAAAACAGGATTTGGTTTCAAATAACCTACAAGGGTTGATATACCATAAAGCACAACCAAACAACCAAATAAAAACACCATCTTAGATTCTTATGAAGTTTCGGTAGACAACACATTTTCAAGAAACAAATCAACAAATATTAAGATTGGGATTGGGTTTGGTTGGGTTTTATGGCATATCAACCATTATAGGTTATTTAATGCCAAATCCACTTTATTCATATATATTAGATATATATGATTTGTAATCATATGTCAACAAAGTTAAATGGTTGCAAGTATTGCTATGTATCATTAACAATTCTATTAAACATCAGTCATACACAGTTAAACTATCAAACAGTTCTATTTCTAACAATTCAATTTAGCATAAGTCATTTTTTGGCATTCAGTTTACATGTCAAACAGTTCTATTTGACTCATAGATAGGACCCTATCCGCTGCTATCACTCCATGTCAGAGAGGACCTAGCAGCAACGGCAATGAAGGAATACCCTGCATTCGCCAAAGATCCAGCATTACTGGAGTCTCATCATTAGATTGTTTAGTCTCATAACAAGGAATTCATTGGGGGTGTTTTATCCCTCAGCAGAGATGCAGTGATGTATTTTACAGCCCCAGCAGACTGGGCTGAATATTAGTGTAGTAATATTGGACAGTGGTTGTATGTAATCTTCATCTGAAGGAATGAGATAAATATACAAGGTGTTTCAGAAAAATTGATATCATTCCATAATCAAATAACATGAACCATTCTCATTCACATGATTTCAAATCTTAGCAGCATGTGTTAAAACATCTCTAGATTTTATGTATAATGTTTTCTTTTAAGTTATCTTTTCCAGTAAATGGCATTTTTATAACTGAAAAGGAAAAAGCATAAACCTTCAAATGTAGAATTTTGAGCTGTTTTTACACACGTTGTTAGAATTTGAAATCATTTGAGCAAGAATCAGTCAAGTTATTAAATTAAGAAATGGCATCGATTTTTCTGAAACTCCTTCTACATCTGAAATGATCTGAATTTTTTTTTGAAACACCATGTATAGTCAGGCTGGTAGGAGAAAAAAGACCATGAATTACAGACTTGAAACTGAATAACTTCCTTGGTAACATTAAAAAAAGTTTGATTGTACAGACCATTCAGAAATTATGACAAATTGAAATTTTCAATGGAAAATGACATGTGGTAAATTTAAAGCATGTGTAGGGATACAATAAATGATTATCTCCTTTAGATATTTGTATATCCGGTAGGGGCCCCAATAGGAAGTCACATGATAATTCCAAAACAACCCTTCTCAAAATCTTTCCACCATTGAACAGTGGAAATGCTGTCATTTTGGTTTGTTTGGTTTGGTTTTTTTGTTTAAAAGCAGATCAACCTTTGTGGGTTATTTAATGCCAAAAATATCCTTGTAGAAGAATAGCAATGATACTATAGCTAACTCATAACTGGGGGATAAAAGGTTTCATAGCTTTCTCAAGGTTTAAGTTTGAAAGTGAACATAATAGAGTGACTTTATTTTGAACACACTTGCTTCAAGGCAGGAGTCAGGTACTTTAACCTTTATATACAGAGTCAGAGATAGTGAGTAAGGAGTTATTGTAGCAATAACTCCTTACTCACTATCTCTGACTCCAGAGAGAATGGTAAAACCACATGACTATCTTACCAAACTTTATCAAGTAAGTGTTTTAACCCTGGAGTGTTAGTACCTGTTAGGATCCCATCTATGGGTAAAAAGGATCTGTTTCAAAATTAGTATTTGATAGAATTACTTGAAACTATATAACTGTATGCAAACAAATAATCATAGTTACTTGAAGTCATATAATTACTTGAATTATTAGTATGTTCCCCCCCGCCTTGCCCCAGAAAAGTAATTTTGGTTTAGTTTGGTTTGGTTTTATGGCACATAAACCATTGTAAGTCATTTAATGCCAAATCCTTTTTATACATATATTACATATATGATTTCTAAACACATTTTGTTGATAACATTTTTAAACAAGCCTGAACTCATTTTTTTACGCACAATTAAATGGTTTCACTTAATTTCAAACAATTTATTTTAGCATAAGTACACAGTTTTTTGTTTATACAGTTTTTTTTGTTAAAACAATTCAACTTAGCAAAAGTATAGTTTAAATATCAACAGTTCAATTTCAAACAATCAAACAATCAAACAGTTCTATTTTAAACAATTCAAGTCAGCATGAGTACACAGCTTTTTTTATTTACACCAAATTAAACAATCAAACAGTTCAATTTCAAACAATTCAAGTCAGCATGAGTACATAGTTTTTTTGTTTACACCCAATTAAACAATCAAACAGTTCTATTTCAAACAATTCAAGTCAGCATGGGAACACAGTTTTTTTGTTTACACCCAATTAAACAATCAAACAGTTCTATTTCAAAGAATTCAAGTCAGCATGGGAACACAGTTTTTTTGTTTACACCCAATTAAACAATCAAACAGTTCTATTTCAAAGAATTCAAGTCAGCATGGGAACACAGTTTTTTTGTTTACACCCAATTAAACAATCAAACAGATCTATTTCAAAGAATTCAGTTTAACATGTCAACAAAGTTAAATGGTTCCAAGTATTGCTATGTATCACTAACAATTCGATTAAACAGCAGTCATTTGTTTACACATCATTGAATGTCAAAAGATTTCAATTTCAAGCAATTCTGTTTTGCATAATCACTCAGTTTAAATGTCAAACATTTCTATTTGACCCATTGATAGGGCCCTATCAGGTGCTACCTCTCTGGGACAGAGTGGACTTAGGAGTGATGACAATAAAGGGGTACTCTGCATTCCCCAAAGCTCCAGCATTACTGGAGCCTCGCCCTCAGATTGTTTAGAGTCATATACTGGACACTCGTTGGGCTGAGTCTTACCTCTCTACAGAGAAGCAGTTGGTGTATTCTGCAACCTCAGATGACTGGGCCTGGCAATTTCGGAATCACTAAGAACTACAGAGGAATAAATCTTACTGTTATTGTTACTAAGGTTTATAATGCAGTTTCTCAATTGCATCCAAATTGTAGGTGAGAAAATTCTTTTGAAAAATCAGAATGGCTTTTAGAGAAATTGATCCACAACTTCACAGATTCTATCTGCTGAATCATCGAATATGTGCATGCAAAAAATCTTGAAGGAACACTATTGTTTGTAGAGTTGTGCAAGCATTTGATTTCATATATGGAGGAAAGATGGAGCAAATACTTCTTGCACATGGTCACCCAAAGAAACTGTTAATGCTATAATGATGCTTCACAAAAAACACAAAAGCAATAAATTGATCACCTGATGGTGACACTGACTACTTTGACGATGTTGCAAAGAAGATACATTAGGACCATATATGTTTATAATCTGCCTAGGTTACATACTACGAACATCAATAGATCTAATAAAAGAAAATGGCTTTCGCATTAAAAAAGACAAGAAGCAGATGATATCCAGCAGAAACTATGACCCAGATGACGCAGATGATCTGGCACTTCTTGAAAATATACCTGCCCAAGCCGAATCCTTTCTCCAGCGAATAGCTGGAAGTATTGACTTCTAACCGAATGGAAATAAAACTGAGTTCTGTGATTTAACAAGGAGCCAACTCCACTCTAAGTGACAAGCCTCTGAAATTTGTTGACCCGTTCCCATACCTCGGTAGCGGTATCTCACCTATTGAAAGCAATGTCAACATATGTATTAGGAAGACATGGACTCTTATTGACAGGTTGATGATTATATGCAAATCTAATTTCTCAGATAAAGGGAAATGTGATTTCTTCCAAACTGTGGCTGTGTTAGTACTACTGTATGGATGTACCCTATGGATTCTAGCAAAATGTTTAGAGATAAAGCTAGGTAGAAACTACACAATGATGAGACATTTTGTTTGTTGATGCATTGGGATGGGTCGTCAGTGATGTTTCCTTTGGGTTCGTGGGGGGGGTTTCGGGTCTTGCAACATCAGACACCCTCAACCAAATGACCCAGTTGGCATTGATCTTACCCCAACTCCCATCCCGGCAGCCAACCTGCGCATCCACACAAGGAGAAAAAAAAAATGACCACAGAAAAGGCTCTATATATAATTTTGCAACAGCCAATCAGACAAATGGACCCACCAGTGTTTGCTGACCAGCAGGGACTTACATATATCAGCTTTGTGTGGACACTGGATGCAGTGTAGAGGTCTTGCAAGGTGGGATGACCAATAGGGATAAATGGTGAGAGTGAGTCAGCACAACTTGATGATGATGTGATAGGAATATTTGAAATCATATTACTGTAGGAGTTATTTGTATCAAATTTCAGCATTGAATAAACCATAAGAGGTTGATATGTCATTAAACAAGTAAACTAAAACAAATCAAATCGACTGGATGTAGGTATTTCTTTGGCTCCCCCAAAGTCCGAAATGTGTCACAAAGTCAGTTTAATGTAGGGGTTATTTAATGCCTTTGGAAAGGCAGGAACTCATCTATTCTGTCCAGCTATGGAAAAATAGTAGGGCAGACTGGAAAGAAAACTTAAAATTCAAACCAGCTGTATTTTGCTTAACAAACTGGCTTTCTATCACTTCCTGCTGGTGGCAAAAGGGGTTGGATAAATATATATAAATATATGTATGTATGTATGTAAGTATGTATGTATTTACCAACCCCTCAGCACAAGCAGGATGTGACACATGGTCAGTTTTTTAAGTGAAGTTTCAAAGGTTTGAAGTCAAGAGTTTTCCTTCTCCTAGACTGGTTACAATATCAAGGATAGAGATACCAGTCAGCTCTACTATTTGGTCATAGCAAGAGGAAGAATAGTTGGATTCATACCTTTCCTGCGGGTATTGGCACTATGTGAAATGCGAACAGTATCATCCAGGATTTGAACTCGTGTCACCATATCCATTTCTTACAATGATAAACATTACACCATGATTTTTTGTTTGTTTGTTTGTTTCTTTGGGTTTTATGGCATATCAACCCTTGTAGGTTATTTAATGCCAAATCCATCTTTATACAAATGAACAGTTCTAATTTAAACAATTCATTTTCGTAGGAGTATAGTTTTTCTCCACATCAAACATCAAAAGGAGTATAGTTTTTCTCCACATTAAACATCAAAAGAGTTTTTTTCAAGCAATTCAGTTTAGCATAAGTATGCAGTTTAGTTGTATTTGACTCATAGATAGGACCCTATCAGGTGCTACCACTCTGGGCTAGAGTGGACCTTGGAGTGATGGCAATGAAAGGGTACTCTGCATTTCCCAAAGCTCCAGCATTACTGGAGCCTCAGCATCAGATTGTTTAGTGTCATATCCAGGAGACTTGTTGGGGGTGAGGTCGTACTCCTCTGCAGAGATGCAGTCAGGGTATTGCTGACTGGGCAAATTACACCATGAGTGTGTGTGTATATATATATATATATATATATCAAGTCAAGTTGTCGACCATAGTTGAAGGCGACCAGAAGGCTCCTTTTTCATTAAGTACTACACTGAGGTGAAGGTGAGGGCGCTACTCCTTTCCCAGGATTGCTCAACTTTACCCTTGATATGTACCTTATATTGCTGAGTGTTAAGCAAGGAGGTATGACGCGACCTGGGATTGAACCCAGGTCTCCCAGACCATTGGTGAACACCCTTCCCACTAGGCCAATGAGCTGGTATATATTATCATTATTATCATTATTATTATTACTATATTTACAGGTTGCACTAGCTACAGAGAGAGAGCACAATGTTTGGGATACAAGGAGTATTGAAATGTTAACAGCTTGAGCAACTGAGGAATGACTTAAAACCATATGCTATTCCATATATTCTCTCTGAAGGAACCGGAAGAGATAAAGATTTTAGTTCTTATCAAAAAACCTACAGCTTATTTTAACAGAGAAAAACAGATTGATAAAAAATAGTATCTTTCATTTAGCCTTATAAATTAAAAATCCGTCTTGTACCAGTTAGCTACTTTCAGTGAGATTTTAGCTTCTATCAAGAACATTGATTAGCAAGATAAGCTCACATTTGCTAATGTTGTGAATTTGTTACAGAATTAATCCCTACTAGATTGGCCTAGTGGGCAGAGTGTTTGCCAAAGGTCGAGTCATACCAAAGACTTTAAAAATGGTACTTGATACCTCCTTGCTTAACACTCACCAATATAAGGTATGTATCAAGGGTAAAGTGGAGCAGTCAAGAGAAAGGAGTAGCATCCTCCCCTACACCTTGGTGTAGTAGCCATTGAAAAGAGAGCCTTCTGGTCGCCCTCGACTATGGTCGCCAACTTTACTAGAGCTCATCTGACCTGTTGGCTAGAATTCACTGACTTGCACTTCTGCAGAGGAGTAAGACCACCCCCCAATGAGTGTACTGGATATGACACTAAACAATCTGATGGTGAGGTTCCAGTAATGCTGGAGCTTTGGAGAATGACAAGTACTCCTTCATTGCAATCGTTATCAGGTCCACTCTAGCCCAGAGTGGTAGCACCTGATAGGGTCCTATCTATTTATCCATAGCTGGAGGGTGAACGATTGTATTCACTCCTTTCCTTAGAGTATTTGTATTATGTGAAATGCAATCAACATTGTCCAGGAATTGAACTTGTGTCACCGTGTCCATTTCCTACAACGGTAACCATTACACCATGGGCACCTCCAATACTGTACACCACCTTCACACACACACACACACACATATATATATATATTTTTTTTTTTGACCGCCCATGGCAAAATGATTATCCTCGTTGGAAATGCTTTTTGCTTGTTTTTTTGTTGTTTAATGGCACATCAACCTTCATAGGTTATTTAATGCCAAATCTATCCTTCTAGAAAGACAGTAGTGGTAATATTTAACCCATAGTTGTGAGTATAAGGGGGATCATGCCTTTCCCTTGGGTATTTGCCTGAAAGTGAACATATTAGCGTGACTGGAGTTTGAACTCACCTACTATGATTCTGCAGTCCAGCGCTTTAACTATTACACCACAAGGACAACCCAGGCTTTTTGCATTTCACATAGTGTGATACTTGCAGGAAAGGTATGCATCTTGGAGAAAATCGTAGGGTAGACTGGGCTCTTTAACTTTGGTGTGGCAGGTGGTCTAGACAAAGAAAGATGATGGTTTGGTTTGTTTAATGGCATATCAACCTTCATGGGTTATTTAATATCAAATCCATCCTTGAAGAAGAACAGCAGTGATACAAATTACCTCATAGCTGGAGGAATAAAAGGGTTATACCTTTCCCAATGGTATTTATCTGAAAATGAATGTAACAGGGTGACTAGGTTTGAACTCTCTTACTTCAAGGCTGCAGTTCAGCACTTTTGGCATTATGCCACTGGGACTTCCCTAAAGAAAGATGAGTGAAAAAAGGCAAAATGATTAAATTTGAAAAAAAAACGGCAGAAAAATAAGGAAATTAAGGTAAATGTAAAAGCAAAAAAAAGAAATAACATTGAAAGAAAGAATGAAAGTGACAAAGAGAAAAAAATGAATGTATGAATAAAACAAAGGTAAATAAGTGAAAAAAGATAAAAATAATTAGATTTAAATAAAAAGTAGAATGATAATGAGAAAGCAAAGAAAAAGAGGAAGAAAGAATGAAAGAGACAAAGAAAATATAAATGAATGAATGAAAGTAGGAGATAAAAAAAAATAAGTGAAAAAAAGAGAAATAATTGGATTAAAAAATGAGTAGAATGACAATAGGAAAGCAAAGAAAAAGAGAAAGAAAGAATGAAAGAGACAAAGAAAATATAAATGAATGAATGAAAGTAGGAGATAAAAAAAAATAAGTGAAAAAAATAGAAATAATTGGATTAAAAAATGAGTAGAATGACAATAGGAAAGCAAAGAAAAAGAGAAAGAAAGAATGAAGGAGACAAAGAAAATATAAATGAATGAATGAAAGTAGGAGACAAAAAAAAAGTGATTAAATATTCAAAAATAAAGGATGAATAATAATGCAATGAAGTTAAATGTAAAGCAAGCCAAAAAAAAAAAAAAAAGAAATGAATGAAAGTGACAAAGAAAATGTTAATGAAGAAATAAAAGAATGAGACAAAAGAAAATAAGAGAAAATAGAAAAAAAAATGATTAAATTTAAAAAAAAAGGTTGAATAATAAAGAAAAAGCAAACAAAAAAATGAATGAAAAAAAGAATAAGAGAATGAATATAACAAAAAAATATTAAAAAATGAGAGAAAAATGCAACAAAGAAAAATGAGGGAAAAAAGGATTAAATTTGCCAATAAAGGACAGAAAAATAACGAAATGAAGATAAATATAAAAGCAAACAAAAAAAAGAAAGAATGAATGAAAGAAGAATAAGAGAATGAAACTAACAAAGAAAAAATTAATGAATGAGTGAAAGAATGGGACAAAGGAAAATATGTGAAAAAAATGTTTAATTTTTAAAAAAAGTGGAAGAATAATAATGAGAAAAAAAAGCAAAAAGAGAATAAAAGAATGAAAGAAAAAATGAGAGAATGAAAGGGACAAAGAAAATATGAATGAATGAATGAGATAAATAAAAAAAATGATTAAATCTAAAAAAAGGAAGAATAATAAGGAGAAAAGTAAGAATAATAATGAGAAAACAAGCAAAAAGAGAACCAAAGAATGAAAGAAAGAATGAGAGAATGAAAGTGATAAAAAAAATAATAATGAATGAATGAGACATAGGAAAATAAGTGAAAAAGAAAAGAAAATTATTAAATTTAAAAAAAAAAGCAATAAAAGCAAAGATAATAATGAGAAAGCAAGTAAAAAGAGCACAAAATAATGAAAGAAAGAATGAGAAAAAAAGAGACAAAAAAAAATATGAATGAATGAAAGAATGAGATAAAAGAAAATGAGTGAAAAAAGGAAAAGACTTGTATGTTTTCAGGTCTTCTTTATTCAATGCCTTTTGACATTAATTTCTTACTTAGTTCTTTCTAACCCTGTAATTTTGTCTATTTTTAAATGCCTGCCAAGTCTGCGGTTTGGTCGTTATATTGTTTTGATTAGGTTTGGTCATAATGACCCAATCTACTTCCAATAAATGATTAAATAACATTATTATTATTATTTCTTTTTTTTTTCGGTTTTTTTTTTTGCCTTTTAAATGTGTGAGGGATGTCTGAAAAGTAAAGTACAAACATTTACTAATCCAAAATGTTTATTCCAATGCAAATAAAAATTTGTGCATATGTTACCAGCTAAAAGTAATGACATCACACTCATTGTCATTAAAGCTGTTTTTTTTTCTACATATTTTCCTATCAGATTGATGCAGTTTGTTTATTTGTTATGGCTTCTTAGGCATCTCCCCCTTTTTACAATCTATTTACATCAACCTTTAAAAAACAATATCTTTGCACAGAATGGGGTTGATGACAATAACAGACTGCTTTAGGAACTCTCTTCTTTGTTTGGAAATTCAGAATTAATCTTCTCTCAAACTAGTTATTATTATTATTATTTGTTTAATAACATCTCCCCTTTTTGCAATCTACTCACATGAACTTTAAAAAAAGAGAATCTTTGCACAGAACATATACATATTAATACAGTATATATTTACTGATCAAATTCTGTGAAGTAATTCATCCAACAATTTCAAGAAATGCCTTCTCGATTCCTTTTCCTTACCATTATTTCTGAAATCATCCAATTCAATTTGATTTTTTTTACCCTCTTGCTGTTTTTGATCTGATTTGAAAATTTGTTTAAAAAATATATTGCCCTATCAAAAAAAATCTGATTGGTTAATCAACTTAGTTTTCAAAATCTGTTTTGACAGTAAATTTCCAATTCAAGGAGGAATATGAAAAAATATCAATTACAATGAGAAATTAACATTAATTATTTTGAAAGTTTCAATTAGATCACCTCTCATTCTTCTTTCTTGTAAAGTAGTCAACCTAAGCTTTCTCTGTAACTGTTTTTATTATTTTTGTCCTTCTTTTTGTATGTCTCATCTGTGTGCAAATACATAAATATAAATAGTTTTCAAACAGATCTATTTGTCCTATAGATGCACTATAACAGGTACCACTCCTCTGAATGAAGGTAGACCTAGGAGTAATGACAATGAAAGGGTACTCTTCACTCCCTAGATTTCCAGAAGAGGAGCCTAAACATCAGCTGCACATTTGTGTTATATCCAGGACACCCTGTTGTTGTGTTGGAGATCGAACCTCTCTGCAATGGATGCTGTCATATTCTAACCCCTGCAACAGGATGTGATCACAACTGAGTTCTTTTTCAAAGGACTCTTGGAAATGACATCACATTATGCCAATGAACTTGTCAAATGAATATGCAAACATCTCTCCTGGGATTATCATTATCTGCCCCTTTGTTTTTGGTTTGGTTTGGTTTGGTTTGGTTTTATGGCATATCAACCATTGTAGGTTATTTAATATCAAATCCTCTTTATACATATATATCAAATATATATATTATTTGTAAACATATTTTGTAGGTAACATTCGCAAATGAGTCTGAGCTTTTTTTTGTGCACTGTTAAGTGGTTTCAAGTATTGCTATACAACAGTTACAATTTAACACAAGTCATTTGTTTGCACTCAGTATGTTCTATTTGACCCATAGATAGGACCCTATCAGGTGCTACCAATCCGGGTTAGAGTGGACCTAGGAGCAATGGCAATCAAAGAGCATGAGCATTACCCAAATCTCCAAGACTGGAGACTCGCCATCAGATTGCTTAATGACGTATCTACAACACTCATTAGGGTAGGGGTGGGAGTCTTACCCCCTCTGCAGAGATACAATTAGTGTATTCTACAGCCCCAGCTGACTGGGCTATCTTTTTTTTTACTTGTCTGGACAGAAAGACTTTTTTCCTGAGCTTTTAGCTTTTGGAAAAGACAAAGTTCACAACGAGACATATCTAGAATGGAGTTTGCCTTAGGACCCAATAAAATGACGCTGTTCTGTTAATATTTGTATGAAAATGAAATGAGGAGACAGTACTTGAAACATAAATTTTATTTAATGCATAAACTAAACACGAAAAAGATACAAAAAGAGTGAAATATATATATATAAACACACACACACACACACACACACACACACACACACACACACATACATATATATGTATATATATATATATACACATACATATATATACATATATAATAAATAGATATATATTAGTTTATATATATTTAATAGCATGCTTCCTTATCTGCGACCACAGGTTTCTTGCTGTCTTTATACAGCAATCATCACTCAGAAAAAGAAATCTTTCTTTTTCTGCCTGATGATTGCTGTATAAAGACAGCAACAAACCAGTGGTCGCAGATAAGGAAGCATGCTATTAAATATATATAAACTAATATATATCTACCTATCATTATATTATATAAAAGCTCTGTCATAGATATTGAGCACTTTCCAAATTATACTGCATTTGGTCTACCACTAACCCACTAAGTGAGATAGAGACAACCATATATGGTTGCAATATATATATATATATATATATATATATATATACTAGCCCTTGGAAAAATTATAGAATTAGCATACTTAGGGGATGGTTCACTTGAGTTTTTTTTTTATTTAGCTGTAAACTGTTCAGCTGCTATCTGTTACAAAGCAATGAAATCATGGATTATACCACTAACATCCTTCTCTGATATAGTGGGAAAATGTGATAGAATAAGAGGTATTACTTTTCCTGGGATCTTATGTGAGTGGCATGCACATTCCTGTCCATTGCTAACAAAAATGCCTAATCAATAGTTTTAGCTGAATTCATTATTATCATACCTCTTGAATGATGACATTAACCTAAATAATTTGATAATACTAATCAAAATTATTATATACACTGACAAAAGCTATTTTAAAAAGAAGGGAAGAGTTACCAGTAAATTTAAAACCACACTGCCACACACACAAAACCCCCCAAGACACACACTCACACACACACAGAAAAGAAAAATAACTGTTTGTGAAACCCAAAACCACTCCATCACACACACACACACACACACACACACACACACACACACACACACACACACACACACACACACACACACAATGACAAAAATATATCAAATATCAAAGAGGGGTAAAGCAGACTAAAGTAAAACACAAAAAGGGAGAATAACCTCTATATAAAACCCACAACCAAATGGAAAAACATTCAAACTGTGAACAAGAGTGAGTTTAAGTCTCATTGAGTACTCCATTAACAAGGCCTTGTGCTACATATGTTCTCTGATGAAAGCAACAAGCTAGAAACATACACGTATTTAACACGAATGTAAAAACAAAATAAATAAATTCAAAAATATACAAATCTCTTTGTGGACCTACCTATTCTAAGATATAATCTAATGGTATAAGCCAATCTGCTAATTTTTTTTTTGAAAGTTACAGTCACTCAATAACTGTAAATGCAGATACTTCTTATATGTTTAATTGATAGAAATACAAGTAATTCATTTTAGATTATTAGTGTTATCTGCTTACTTCAGCATATTTCTCAGGACATGCTACTGATATATATGTATATATATTTATATAGTTTCTCACCATTGACTCAGTGTCAATGCCATCCAAACTTATATATATATATATCTACATATACGAGGTGCATACGATAAGTTTTCAGACTTTTTTCGTATGGACATTTAAAATTGTCATAGACTCTTAAATATTCAGTATGTTATTGCTATATATCTTATGAGATGACTGACCAATTTTTATGATTTCAGATTCAAATGAACAGCTACAGCAGCAATTGGAATACACCCTACTAAATCCTGATTGTCACTGCTGAGGAATTTCAAAAATGCAATCTGACTCTTTAGAAGAATGATATGCAATAAAATTCTGTTTTAAACTTGGAAAAAATGCCACAGAAACGTATGGAATGCTTCAAACTGCTTTTTGACCATCTTGCATGAATTGAGCATGAGTTTTTGAGTGGCATAAGAGATTCAAGGAAGGCAGGGAGTCTGTGAGGGATGATGAGAGGTGTGAGAGGAGTAAGGAAGTCAATACACCAGAGTTGATTGGCCAAACGGTTAGGTTTAGCGTTACTATGTTGAGGTTTTAAGGGAGTTCAGGAAGAGATTCCATCGGAAGAGGCCAACACTCCTCAGATCGGGTCAGTGGCATTTCCACCAGGACAATGCACCAGTCCACAACTCCATCCTTGTCACAGACTATTTGACCAAGATGGGAATCAAGACAGTTCCTCAGCCTCCCTATAGTCGAGACCTTGCTCCCTGTGACTTTTGGTTACTCTCTAAGCTCAGAGGCTGTCGTTATGAAACAATTGAGGAGATGAAAGAGGCTGTGATGAAGGTCATTGACACGCTCACACAAGAGGACTTCGATGGGGCCTTCCAGAAGTTGTTGGAATGGTACAACAAGCGCATTGCAGCCGGAGGAGATTACTTTGAAGGGGACAAGAGTTTCATGTGTGTACTATCAATAAAAGTAACTATACGAAAAAAGTCTGGAAACTTATCGTATGCACCTTGTATATACCCTAAATGTAGAAAATTGAAAAACAAAGTGATCCAAAAGTGATGAATTTATTGCAAAGTAAAGTCAATGTTAAAACATTTCAGTTTCAATGAACCTTCATCAGGATTATTAGATGGTTAAACAAGTATTGATAGAATGATGATGGATGTTTAAATCTAAATCTGATTCCTGTTTGTGTCCATATTTGCTTTTTTTTTTAATAGCATATCAACTTTCATGTGTTATCTAATGCCAAAGCCATTTTTATAGAAGAACGGCAGTGGTACTATGTAACTCATAACTGGGGTATAAGTCCCCTTATACTTTTCCCAAGGGTATTAGTTTGAAAATGAACATAATAGTATGACTGGAGTTTGAACTTGCTTACTTCAAGACTACTTTAACCACTACAAAATGGGGACTCCTTCCATATCTATATTTCATATATCATACTTTTTTAGACCATTTCTCTGATTTTAGCTATGGCTAAAACAGTAGGACAGACTGATCTTTATAACCTTGGTATGGCAACTAGTCTAGGAGAAGGAAAAACTCTAAATTCAAGACCTGAGTAGTTTAAATTAATATTTTTTGTGTAGTCTTTTCTTATGAGGTTTTTTTTTAATACACAGTCTGATCAAATATGAATAATTTTTAAATGGATCTATTTGAACCATAAATGGTACTCTAAAAGGTACTACCACTACAAGTCAGAATGGATCTTGGAGTAATGGCGATGAAGGGATGCTCTTTTCTCTTCAGATTTCCTGATTAAGTGCCTCACTATCAGATGGAGTTTAGTATCATACCCAGAATACCCCGTTTTGCAGGTAAATCTTACCCCTCAGGAGGTGATAAAGTTGACATATTCTAAGCCCAACTAAGAAGGCCGTTTTTCAGTGAACTTGAGCTAGTTTGATTTCAGAGTTTTCCTTTTCCTAGGTCAGTTGCCATACCATGGTTAGAGAGTCCAATCTGCCCCTACTATTTAACTGTAGCTGGTTGGAGAATAATTGGATTCATACCTTTTCCAAGAGTATTAGCACTATGTGAAATACAAACAGCCTTGTCCAGGGTTTGGATGCCACTCACCCTGTCCATTTCCTAAGATGATAACTGTTATGCTACTGTGCTTTTCTGGTGTCTTGAAGTTGCATCTTCAAATTTCAGATAAAAATTCAGCACATATAAAACTGCAGATTCATAGAAACACCCTTTATGTGCATGTTTGCACATTAAAATGCTAATTTTAAGTATATTTCTTATAAGGTGTGTTCAGTTAATTTATTGATACATCTTTTGTTTGTTTAGGAGTTGCCCAAGGTGCAATGGATCTCATCAGTGGAAATGGACCAGGCATCCGGGATTCAAATCCTAGAAAGACTGTTTGCATTTTACATAGTCCTAATACAATTGGGAAAGGTATGAATCCAGTTATTCTCCCTCCAGCTCTGGGTGAATAGTAGGTCAGACTGAGCTCTTTAAACCTGGTATAGTAACCAGTCTAGGAGGAAGAAAACTCTGACTTCTAACCTGTTAAACTCTGCGAAAAAAAATTGACCGTGTGTCACATCCTGCTTGTGTGGAGGGTTTGAGTAAATACATAAACTCTTCGTTTGTTGTATACATGAATAGTGTTAAGAAGGCCCTTGTCATATAATGAAAACTGTCATAGGAAGGGGATTCAGCTATTCAAGTTCAATTCCTGAATGATACTGTTAGCATTTCACATAGTGCTAATACCCTTGCAAAATGTATGAATCTAACTCTTCAACCTTGATACAGCATCTGGTCTAGGAGAAGGAAAATTCTGACTTCAAACTGGTTGTAGACCTGGAAAAGGATGGGCTCCACCAGGTTATTCCTGCCAAAGACACACAAGAACAGTAGCATCCACCTGATGACCAAACCAGGTTACAGTACCAATAACCAGTGACCAATCTTAAAAGTATTTTTTTAGATGTATCTTTATTATGTACTATGTTACAAAAAATTTTAATTTTTTCTTGTGCCTGGGCAAAAAGTGTTATTTCTTATGCTAAAGTAAATGGAAAAAACTTATTAATTAATTTTTTTCAAGCTTTACTTTCGTGACCTGAGTAATGAAAATTTTAAATTTCCTCCTTTTCCAGAACGTTCCTGGCAGATTTAGTGCGGAGCAGCTGATAAACAATTTTCTAGAGCTTACTAAACATTTTTATCATTATTTTTTGTAAAACTTTAATATGAATACATGTAAATTTTGATTAATTTTTTTCCAATATAATGTGAATGAAAATGTACAAATTTGTCCTTTTTTATATATATAAAATAGGTTGATTTCTACATTTCATTATCAAGGGCACAAAAACAAAATTTGAAGCGAATAGTGACAATTTTTTGAGACTAGGGTGAGACAAAAGTTTTGCAATATTTTGATATGCGCTATTTGCTGTGCACATATCATCTGACCAAAGCAGTTCAAGCTGTTGCAGATACCAGATTTGGTTTGTAGTATCATGGTAGTTGGTGTGCTGACATGTTGTGCATTGCTTCACTTAGTGAGTAATTTGAAAGCTGCACAGATGAATGTATAATGTAATCTTATTCAGTAACTTATGCTTTATGGGTTCAAGTGGGAATAATGCAGGGGAAGCAACCAAAAATATTTGTTTCGTGAAACATGGAGGTACAGTTGATCACAGTACAGTAATTCAAGAAATTTCTATCAAGTTACAAGAACCTCATCAATCAGTCAAGGTCAAGTGATTCAGGAACTTATGCTTTACAAGTTCAGAAGGGACCATAATACAGTGGAAGCAACTAAAAACATTTGTTGTGCGAAAGGTGAAGGTGCAGTTGATCACAGTGCGGTAACCAGATAGTTCAAGAAATTTCTATCGGATTACAAGAACCTTGTCGATCAGGCAAGGTCAAGTGATACAGAAACTTATTCTTTATGAGTTCAAACAGGGTCATAACGCAGTAGAAGCAACCAAAAACATTGGTTGTGCGAAAGGTGAAGGTGCAGTTGATCACAATACAGTAACCAGATAGTTCAAGAGATTTCTATCGGATTACAAGAACCTTGTCGATCAGGCAAGGTCAAGTGATACAGAAACTTATTCTTTATGAGTTCAAACGGGGTCATAATGCAGTGGAAGCAACCAAAAACATTTGTTGTGTGAAAGGTGAAGGTGTAATTGATCACAGTACAGTAATCAGATAGTTCAAGAAATTTTATTTAGCTTTCAAGAACCTTGACAATCACTCAAGTTCAGGTAGGCTTAAAATCATCGCTTCTGAGTCTGTGCTCCACGCCATGGAGGCAAATCTGGTGAGTAACACTCCAAGAGTATAAGGAGAGTTTAACATCTCACAGTCCAGTGTAGTTCATCATCTTCATGACCTTGACAAAAGCATCCAAATATCCCAAATTGTCACTCACATTATTAAATTAATGCAAAACCATTCACTTGCTTCTATACTTTTACTACATAAGTTACAAAGATATAACATATACTATCCAGGAACATAATTTATGTTGGATAATCTTATAAATGTGCGTGTTTTATTGTTTGTGCATTGAAATGTTAATTCTTAAGCATATGGCAATTCGACTTAAAAGGTTTGTACAATCAATTTGTACCAGCAAGAAGAAGAAATAAACAATAGTCTAAAGTAGACAGATTTATGAACATATTTTTTGGACAGGTTAACGATTTTGAGACTAATTTTTGTGTTTTTGTTTTGTAAATTTGCTACTCTGAAAAAATTCTGATTATGTGGAAAATAGAATTTCACTGCAGGGATAAATAGATAAAATGAGAGAAGCAAAAAAAAAAAAAATGTTACTGCAAAGATAAATAGATGGAACAATGGATAAGGGATAGGATTTCACTGCAGAGGTAAATAAAAAATATAACAGATAAAAAGAGGATTTCACTACAGACTGAAACAGAAAAAGTTACTGATGAAAAATAGTATTTCACAACAGAATTAAACCAACAAAACAACAGATGAAAAATAGGATTTTACTGCAGAGATAAATCAATAAAATAACAGATAAAAAAAAGATTTCACTGCAGAGATCAATCAATAAACAACAAATGAAAAATAGGATTTCACTGTAGAAATATGTTAAAAAAGCAACAGATGAAAAATAGGATTTCAATGCAGAGATAAATCAATAAAACAATTGATGAAAAAAAAAAGATTTCACTGTAGCGATAAATCAATAAAATAACAGATGAAAAATAGGATTTTACTGCAGAGATAAATAGGTATAAAAACAGATAAAAAATAGTATTTTACTGCCAAGATAAATAAATAAAACAACAGATGAAAAATTAGATTTCACTGCAGCAAAATATTGATAAGACAACAGATGAAAAGTAGTATTTCATTGCAGAGATAAATCAATAAAACAATTGATGAAAAAAAAGATTTCACTGTATAAATAATAAAACAACAGATGAAAAATAGGATTTTACTGCAGAGATAAATAGGTATAAAGACAGATAAAAAATAGTATTTTACTGCTGAGATAAATAAATAAAACAACAGATGAAAAATTAGATTTCACTGCAGCAAAATAAGACAACAGATGAAAAGTAGTATTTCATTGCAGAGATAAATCAATAAAACACCAGATGAAAAATAGGTTTTCATTGCAGAGATAATTAGATAAAAGAACAAAGGAAAAATAGGATATCACTACACAGAAAAATAGATAAAATAACAGATGAAAAATAGGATTTCATAGCAGAGATAGATAGATAAAACAATAGGTGAAAATTAGGATTGCACTGCAGAGATAAACAGATAAAATAACAGATAAAAAATAGGATTTTAGTGCTGAGGTAATTAAATAAAACAACTGAGGAAAAATTGGATTTCACACCAGAGATTAATAGATAAAACAACAGATGAAAAATAGAATTTTACTACAGAGATAACTAGATAAAACAATAGATGAAAAATATGATTTTACTGCAGGGATTAATAGATAAAACAACAGATGAGTTTTTTCTTGTTAAAAAAATAAATGAAATTGCATCTATTTTCTTCTACCACAAACAGGATGTGCCTCAAGGTCAATTTTTTAGCAGATTGATTGATTGATTTTAATAGCATGTCAACCTATCTAGGGTCAGTTTATGCCTAAAGGTTATGGAATCATGTTGATATTTATATTTTTATTTTTAGTTATTTCTTAAGAGTTTTTTTAACACAAGAGTTTTTTTAAAAATCAAATACAGATGATTTTTAAACAGATCTATTTGAACCATAGATGGGACCATATCTTATATTACCACTCTGGGTCTGAGTGGACAGGGGAGTAATTGAAATAAAGAGTACTCAACACTTCCCTAATCTCACCATCAGATGTAATTTAATTTCATACCCTGGTCACACCTTTTTTAGAGGGGGTTGTCCTACCCCTCTGCAAGGCTACTGTTAGCATATTCTAAATTCCGCTGAATGGGTGTTTTTTGAGTGTAAAAATGGAAGAAAATGTAAGGAATGAAAGAAATCTATGAGACAAATTTTTGGATGAGCCAAGTTTAAATCTCGGATGAGGCTATTTGCATTTCACTTTTCCCTTATGTCCTTGGGAAAGGCATGAATTTTTCTCTTTTATAGGTAAATAATAGGATAATAGGGCAGCTAGGGTTCTTTAGTTTTGTGGGTTGATAACCAGTCTTGGTGAAGGATAAATCTAGGGTATGTGTGGAGGCTATAAAATCTTGCAACTGAAACTACAGCACCATCACTGACATTGTGTGGCAAAAGCATTATACTCCCCAAGGAGTTTACAGGAGCTGAACAAAGGAAGGAAGGATAGAAAGAACATAGACATAAAAAGAGTTGTATTGAAAGATATGAAGAAAGATAAACAATTGATGATATATCACTTCTCTCTGATGAAAGCATTTATAGTGTAATGGTTAGTCATAAGAAATGGTCATTGTAACCCGAGTTCAATCCTACATGAGGCTGTTTATGGTTACTATCATAGGAAATGGACACAGCGACCTTAGTTCAAATCCTGGATGAGGCTGTTTATATTTCACATTGTGCTAATACCCATGGGAAAGATATGACTTCATCTATTCTTCTTCTAGGTATGGGTAATTAGTAGGGCAGACTGAGCTCTTCAACTTTGGTAAGGCAGCCAGTCTAGGAGAAGGGAAACTCTGAAGTCTAACCTGTTAAACTCTGCTCAAAAACTGATTTTGTGTCATATCCTACTTCTATGAATGGGTTGGGTAAATATATATCACTTCCCTCTCCCAACAGTTTTTGATAAATAGTAGGGAAGAATGGGCTCTCAAGCCAAGTAGGTATTCAAACTAATCTGGGAGAAGGAAAAACTGAATTTAAAATCAGGGGATGTAGGGCTAGCAGCTTGGTCTATAAAAACCTACTTGCCACTGACACTTCAGAGTCATCTCTTATGTTGTGTTGCTGCTGTTCTATGCTCCTTCAAGGTATCTGCGGGATCGAAACAATATGTTAAAGAATGGAAGTTATCTTTGATATTCTATATATAATACATCAGAGAAGGCAAGTCAGAAGTTTGACGCTTCTCCAAAACTGAAAGGTAGGCATATATTAAACCTTTTCATTCATTGGTTAAGAAATATTGCAATACTCAAACATCTTTCTATCATGAAGTACAGATATTATCTTGCAATATTACTACGTCATATCATTGATCACTAGCCTGCTATATTGATTAGGTGTGTATTGATTGAATTCTGTCTGCTTCTGAGGTGATCATCTTCACATTGGAGAACAGGTATTTCTCCAACCTGTTCCTTCTACTTCAAATGAGTGGAAACATACCATAATCTCTCAAATGAATCAGTTGGTCATATATGATGATAACAGATACATTTAGTATATTAGGGGTGTACAAAAGTATCCAGAGCTCTTCTTCAAAACCTACAGTCAAAAACCTGTTTTGTGTTGGAAATTTTTGTACAAAACTAATATATTTTATGCAGAAAATTAATACATAATACATATATATATATATATATATATATATATATATATAATGCATAAATTGGAAAAAAAGCAAGGTATTCAGAGGAGGATTTTACTAATAGCTGAATTAGTTGCCACTGTTAAACATTTCATTTTGACATTAAACCTTCATCAGGGCATTTGAATATGTGATGTTATATTTTTTAAATTTTATCTAAATCAAATTTTGTATTTGTTAAATGAAACGAAAAAATCAAAAAGTTTTAAACATTCTATTTCCATTAGTGACATTCTGATTCAAAATATATTAATGAATATTTTATTTTATTTTTTTTACAGTTTTATATGATAAAACAGACACTGTTAGGCATCATTCATTACTAAATTCTACAACATTACTTTTTTATGAAAAAAAATTGTGGGTGTGCTCGTGGTGTAATGGTTAAAGCGATGGACTGTGGAATCGTAGTACACGAGTTCGTTCTCCAGTTGTGCTATTATGTTCACTTTCAGGCAAATACCCTTGGGAAAGGGATGAACCCCTTATCCTCCCAGCTATGGGTTAAATAGTACTGTTCTTCTAGGAGAATAGCTTTGGCATTAAATAACCTAAAAAGAGTTGATATGCCATTAAACAAAGAAACCAAACCAAACCAAACCAAAAAAATTGTTTGAAACGCACATATTTACGGGTAAAAAGAGTGCAGCAATTTCTTGTTAAAACTGGTTGCCCATAAATCTGTTAGATTGTAAATTGATTGAAAGAACCTGTGTAAATACCACAGTACACAAGAAACCTTTGTTGTTTCTACAAGTTCCCAGTTTAGAAAATGAACAACACCAGTTGTTTCAGGTCAAATTTTATCTTGACTTTCTAGCTGAAGTTCACATTCACTGCTGAGAATCTTGACACTGATATCTGTCAGTTAATTCAAACTTTTCATCACAAAATCTAATATTGTCTCATAATATTAATGGTAATTAGTTTGTTCCTTGTCTTTCCATTAGATCAATTGACATTCATTGTATGTAACATAGGCAGATTAGGAATAGAAAAAGTGCCAATGTCAAAGAAATCAGTGTCACCATCAGGGGAATGAATCATGACTTTACAGAGGTAACAGATAGTAAATAAACTATTTTCTTTCATTAGATCAATTGACATTCATAAAACATAATGAAAACAGATTATAAAATAGAAATGATACCAATGTATCACCTTGCAAGACCCTATTGACTAATGTCAAAGAAATTAATGTCACTATCCAGTGAGCAAGTCATGGCCTTCATGTTCTGGTAAAGCATCATTATAACAGTAACAATTTCTTTTGGAAAACCATATACAAGAAGTATTTGCTCCATTTTTTCTTCTGTGTATGGAGTAAGATGAGCAAGACATTCTGGGGCCTGCTGGGGAACTAAACTCCTTTGATGTTCTTCTATGGACTGCTACATATGGACACACTAGTGTTAGCCGACCAACAAAAAAGTATACCCATCAGCTCTGTGGGGACACTGGCAGCTGTCTGAATAGCTTATCTAGAAGAGTAGCTGATATATATATATATATATACCGATACATATACACATATATATATACACACAACATATATATATATATATATATATATATTTACAAGCTTAAACTCATGTCATGCTATTATATTCAATTTATATATATATGTATATAGTCATCCACAGACAGACTGTTTCATTCTATCAGAACTCTTCAGTGTGGCTAGACATGCAGGACGCTCGAAGCCGGGATCGAAACCCGTCCAACTTTACGTTAGACTGTGTTTCAGACCACTCGTCCACTAAGCGGACCACGTTGGCTAAGGGAATTTTAAGGTATTTCTATTTATTTATTTATTTTTTTATTTATTTATTTTTTATATATATATATAAACACAAACATACACACAAATACATATGTAAGTACACTCACAAACAATTATATATATATATATATTTATATACGCACAAACATGTATACATATATATATATATATATATATATACATATATATATACATATATATATGGAGGTGTTAGGGTTTTGATGGATTTTGTCGAAGGAAATTGACACATTGACCCAAGTTCAAAACCTGGATGAGGCTGTTTGCATTTCATATAGTGCTAATAAAAGTAAAGTTGGCAGCTGTAGTCGAGGCCGACCTGAAGACTCCCTTTTCAATAGCTACTACACCGAGGTGTAGTGGAGGGCACTACTCCTTCTCCTGGATTGCTCCACTTTACCCTTGATATGTACCTTGTAATGCTGGGTTAAGCAAGTAAGTATCAAGCACCATTTTTAAAGTCTTTGGTATGTCCCGACCTGGGATTGAACCCCAGTCTCCCGGATCATTAGCGAACACTCTACCAACTAGACCAATGAGCCGGTAATAGTACTAATACCCTTGGGAAAAGTATGCATCCAACTATTCTCCCTCCAGCAAGGGGTAAAATAGTAGGACAGTCTGATCTCTTCAGTCTTGGTATGGCAACTGGTCTAGGAGAAGGAAAGCTGAATTCAAACCTGTTGAACTCTGCATAAAAAATTGACCTTGAGTTACATCCTGTTTGTGCAGTGGGGTTGGTAAATACATAAATATATTCATATATATATATATATATATATATGCATACACACACGCAAATATAAATATATACAGATGATGATTTTTTGTTCTTTATATGATATCTTTTGATTATCCTTGCACTTTTGAAAATTTTCTACTGCAGTTGGTTGGGTTCTTTTAAGCATTATAATCAACAACTGAGGGTCCTTAACTTCTGGGTTTCATTTCAAGGGACAAGTCACCTCTCTCAAAGCACTTAAACCAGTTTTGGGCAGTACAATTGGATAGAATTTCCTTTCTTTCCACTTCTTGAATTCTGCAAACAGCTTCAGTGGCTTTGAGGCCCTGTTAAAAATAATGCTTCAAAATGTCAGAATCTCAGTGTGTGTGTGTGCATTTACCAGACCCCTCCCCATAAGCATGATGAAATACAAGGTCAAATTTAGGCAAAGTTTAACAGGTTTGAATTCAGAACTTTTCTTTTCCTCGATTGATTGCCATACCACAGTTAGAGTCCAGTCTTCTGTGTGTGTGTGTTTGCATGCAAACCTAAATATGTATCTGGTTATCTGGCAAGTATATATATTTAGATATATCTTACTTCACTTCTCTGGTCATGTAATGTTTTTTTTCAGTTGTGGGTGCTACTTATGTAGAGTGTCTTGGGGAGGAATATCCTGACAGAGCGTCATCCCCCTCCAGGTCTATGACTGGTTTGAAGTTAGATTTTTTTTTACCAAGGCTAAAGAGACCAGTCTGCCCAACTATTTACCTATAGATAGAGGGAGAATAGTTGGATGCATACTTTTCCCATCAGTTTTAGTGCTATGTGAAATGTAAACAGTCTCGTTTATGAAATGGAACTCAGGTAGCCGAGTCCCCATTCCCTGTTGATAACAGACCATCAGCGCCTCTATTTTATATATATATGAAAAAATGAATTTATATAGCCAAATGCACACACAAACACACACACATATATATATATATATTTAAAGTTGGCAACTGGTGACCTGAAGGCTCCCGTTTCAATAGATACTACACCAAGGTGTAAGGAAGGGTGCTTCAATTTTCCCTGGATTGCTCCACTTTACCCTTGATCCCTACCTTATAATGCTGAGTGTAAAGCAAGGCAGCATCGAGTACGATTTTTGAGTCCTTGGTATGACTCGACCTGAGATTGAACCCCAGTCTCCCAGACTATTGGCCAACACTCTACTCATTGGGCCGTATAAAATGAAAAAATGTCTTAGTTTGCTAGAAAAAAGATTTTCAGTGAACATCACCCTACAATCCCAACATTATATGGCCAACCCAAAATCCACAAACCAAACACCCTCCTACGACCCATTATCTCCAGCATCGGTAGTACCATTTTTTGAGTCTTTGGTATGACTCGACCTGGCATTGAACCCTGATCTCCCGGACCATTGGCAAACACTCTACTCCTGTATATATATATATATATATATATATATATATATAATGTATTTCTGTTTTAGGTTAATCCATAACTTTAACTCTGGCAGAGGGAAAAAAACCTAAATGATCAAACTTGTGAATAAACAAATACATAAATTGATATTCGGGAAAAAAGTTCCATAAAATAAGAAAAGACTAAAAACATATGTATTGTCTGAAAAAATCAAACAATATCGTAATGTCTAGCCAAAAGAAAAAAACTCTGAGTGAGGGCTAAGTTAAATGAAAAAAGTGCTCGATACGGAGTTGAGCAAATATGATTATTTATAATTATATCAATAAAATATAATTATTTAACCTAAAATTGACAACATACTTAAGAAGAACCAAAATGGCTTCCGCAGAAATAGATCTACGACGTCACAAATTTTAAATTCTTGAAGGTGTATGTACAAAAAACCTAAAGGCAACAACATTATTTGTCAAATTTACCAAGGCCTTTTACTCCATCCACAGAGGAAAGATGGAGCAAATTCCACTCGCCTACGGCCTACCAAAAGAAACCGTCACAGCCATAATGATGCTCTATAGAAGCACCAATGTAAAAGTCTGTTCTCCGGATGGTGACACAGACTACCTTGACAGTGTAGCAGGTGTACTGCAAGGAGACACATTAGCCCATCCCTTTTTATCATCTGTCTAGACTATGGGCTTAGAACATCTATCGATAAGATCAAAGAAAACGGTTTCAAGCTATCCCGCAAAAACAATTATCGACGCCGACTATGCTGATGACATAGTGCTTCTGGCAAATGCACCCGCCCATGCCGAAACCCTGCTAAATAGTCTGGAACGAGCCACTGCAGGCATTGGATTCCATGTCAATGTACACAAGACAGAATATATGTGCTTTAATCAAACAAGCAACATCTCCACACTAAAGGGTAGATCTCTGAAACTAGTAGACAAGTTCACCTACTTAGGAAGCAGTATCTCATCAACTGAGTCTGACATCAACACATGACTAGCAAAGGCATGAACAGCTATCAATAGCCTATTGGTCATATGGAAGTCAGACCTAACCGATAAAATGAAACACAGTTTCTTCCAAGCAGTGGTCGTGTTGATACTGTTGTATGGATGCACTACTAGGACGCTAACTAAACGTATGGAGAAAAAGCTTGACAGCAACCACACAAGAATGCTGCGAGCAATATTAAACAAGTCCTGGAGGCTGCACCCCACAAAGCAGTAGCTGTACTTCCACTTACCACCAATCACGAAAACTATCCAAGTTAGATGAACCAGAAATGCGGGACACTGCAGGAGAAGTAGGGACAAGCTCATAAGTGATGTATTCGTGTGGACCCCTTCTCATGGCCGAGCAAAGGCAGGATGACCAGCTCGAACTTACATACAGCAGCTCTGTGCCGATATGGGATGTAGCCCTGAGGACCAGCCAGAAGCAATGGACGATAGGGAGGGGTGGTTAGAGAGGGTCAGGGATATCCGTGCTGATGGTGTAACATGATGATGATGATATTTATATATATATCATCATTACGATGTAGGTGGCTGTACAGTTGGAGCTTTGTGGGGTGTTGCCTTCAGGACTTGTTCAATATTGATAGCAGCATTCTAGTGTAGTTGCCGTCTAGCTTTTTCTCCAGCCGTTTAGTTAACATCCATGTAGTGCATCCATATAGCAGTATTGAGACAACCGCTGCTTGGAAGAAACAGCGTTTCATTTTATCGGTCAGGTCTGACTTCCATATGACCGATAGATTATTGATAGCTGTCTATGCCTTCGTTAGCAATGTGTCAATGTCTTTTTCAGTTGATGAGACACTGCTTCCTTGGTAGGTGAACTCGTCTACTAGTTTCAGAGAGCTACCGCCTAGTGTGGAAATGTCGCCTGTTTGATCAAAGCACATATATTCCGTTTTGTGTGCATTGATATAGAGGCCAATGCCTGTGGTGGCTCATTCCAGACTATGCAGTAGTGTTTCGGCTTGGACGGGTGTATTTGCCAGAATCACTATGTCATCGGCATAGTCAGTGTCGGTGATTGTTTTTGCGGGGTACCTTCTGCTTCTTTTCTTTGTTAGCTCGAAGCTGTTTTTTCTTTAATGGTTTCTGTGGTGTAATGGTTATCGTCGTAGGAAATGGACACGGTGACATGAGTTCAGATCTTGGACGAGACTGATTGCATTTCACATAGTACTAATACCCTTGGGAAAGATATGAATCCAAATATTCTCCCTCCAGCTATGGGTAAATAGTAGGGCAGATTAGGTTCTTCAGCCTTGGTAAGGCAACTAGTCTAGGAGAAGGAAAACTCTGAATTCAAACCTGTTAAACTCCGCTTAAAAATTGACCTTGTGTCATATCCTGCCCGAGCAGAGGGGTTGGGTAGATATGATGAAACTATATGCCCATGTACAAGAAGTCAATCAATAATATTGCTGCTAACAGATACCTATGAACTGAATTTTCATGTGAATATTTTACCGTATAATGTTTAGTCTATGTGTTCAATATCTTCTTCTATATTATGTATGTTAACAAGAAAGGAGGCTATGTTGAAAAATAAAGATTTTATTTTGCATTAGGCTAAGGACTTATGAATATGCATACATATGTATGTATAGATAGAAGTATTGACTAATAGATAGGTATGAATGAACACACACTGATCTCTCTCTCTCTCTATATATATATATATATATGTATATATATATATATATATATATATATATCTCATCAAGTAGTGTTGATAGCACAGAGTTTATCTTGTTATCCATTCTCATCATCCATTGCTCCTGGTAGGCCCTCTAGACTGCATCCAGTGTCAGCTCAGAGCTGTTGAGTGTAAGTCTTTGCAGATTGGCCAACACTGGGACGTCCATGTGTAGGAGACCATTGAAGAATTTTACAATAATAGTTCATCCTTATTTCACCAGCAGTGCCATTGTTTGTTGTATTTGGATGGTTTGTGAGATTGAAGGTGGGTGCTTTACAACTGCTGTTTTGTGAGGTGCTGCTTCAGGGCTTTGTTCAAAACAGAATGTAGCATTTTCGGGAAGTTCCAATCTAGTTTATAAGTATATATATATATATATATATATATATATATATATATATATATATATATGTATATAAAGTTTGACTGGTGTAGTCACAGGTAGATGTATGTATCTATGCATGTATGTATGTACAGATAGATCTAAACATCTCTCTCTCTCTCTCTCTCTCTCTCTGTCAATTTCTGTGTATATATATATATATATATATAGGTAGAGAGATAAACAAACATATCATATGCACATATAGAGGCTTATACTCATATAAATGTATGTGAATAGACAGATAAACATATGTAAACATGATTGCGTATACATTCATTGATATATATATATATATATATATATATATATATATATATATTTTTTTTTTTTTTCAGTACATGTGTGTGTGGATAGATAGAAAAATATAGGTAAGTTGATAAACATATACATCTTAATACATATATTGATATACATGCATCAGGTTATGGACTTATTGAAATATATATATACATATATATATATATATATATATATATATATATATTTAGAGGTTGTTTAGTGATGTACTCCAATGGACCCCCGCATATGGCCAAGCAAAAGTAGGATGACCAGCTCGAACATACATACAGCAGCGCTGTGAGGATACGGGATGTAGACCTGAAGACCTGCCAAAAGCGATGAATGAAAGGGAGGGGTGGCGAGAGAGGGTCAGGGATATCCGTGCTTGTGGCACGACATGATGATGATGATACATATTTATATATGCGTGCTAATGTACTTAAATGTCTTTAGCTACTGGCACTATTTACAGAATTACATTTAAAAGCAAACGCCATAATCTTCAACGGCAAAGACATCCTTACACAGTAGTAATTTGCTAAAACAAAAGTTACATCACTTTTGTAATAGATTCTACCCTGATGATGGCCCAAAGTCGGGCAGAAAGTATGAGGGATACATACAACTATTGACAATACCTAAATCAATTCCCCCCAAATACGATAAAAGTAATACGGGAATTTGAACGGATCCAGAAGAAAATATGTAGGCATAAAATGTCTATTATGTTTAATGAAATTTGCATTAACGAAGAAATGCTGCTTAAATATACATATACGTATGTATGTATATTGATAGATATGAATGCACATACTGATCTCTCTTTTTCTCTCTCTTTCTCTTTCTATGTGTACATATATATAATTTGTGTGTTTATAGATAGATAGATAAAGTTGATAAACACGGCTTAATTGATATTTTAATGCACACATATATGCATATGTCCAGACACTGGCATAATTGTTAAAGTGTTTGCCCATGGCTTGGGAGAGCAGGGTTCAGTCCCAGGTTGAGTCATATGAAAGACTAAAAAAATGGTACTTGATACCTCCTTGCTTAATACTCAGCATTATAAGGTAAGGGTAAAGTGGAGCAACCCAGGAAAGGAGTAGTGCCCTCCCCTACATCTTGGTATTGTAGCTATCGAAAAGGTAGCCTTTGGTTCACCCCCGACTATGGTCGCCAACTTTAATTTTTTACTCATATGCATATATACATATACAATGACAGAAAATAAGATTTCAACCAGAACATTTTGATACATATATGTGTACACTCTTACATGCACACACACACACACACACACTCTCACACACATACAATATATGCTTACACATAAACACACTGTAAGAAACTAAGATATAAATTAGTATATTTTAATACACATAATGATATGTGTATATACACATACACACACATACACACACTAACTTACAGGGGGTGTCCTCATGGTGTAATGGTTAAAGCGATGGACTGCGAAATCGTAGTATGCGAGTTCGTACTCCAGTCGCGCTATTACGTTCACTTTCGGGCAAATACCCTTGGGAAAGGTATGAACCCCCTTATCCTCCCAGCTATGGGTTAAATAGTACTGCTACTGTTCTTCTAGGAGAATGGCTTTGGCATTAAATAACCTAAAAAGAGTTGATATGCCATTAAACAAAGAAAGAAAGAAACTAAGTTACAGAAAATAAAATATAAACTAGAATATTCTTATACGTATAATTTGTACGCGCACACACACACACACACATGTATATTTATAAATATCTATCTTTCTCCTGTATATAAAAATATGTGGTTATGGTTTTTATTCATCTTGCAAGACTATGGATTTGCACCTGGATTTTGATGCAGGCCTGGGCAACATTCTTTGGAAGACCAATAGTCATCCTTCCCCTGCCCTCACTAAAAGAAGTCTCCACTCTCATTCACACTTACACATTCAAGCATACTGACTACTATATAATAGGCAGCGTAAAGAAAACAAAACAAAATAAAGTTTGTTTAACTCTATTATATGAGACAAAGAAAAGCTTTTAACATAATGTGTCAGCCATATAAATGCTTCTTGTTGTAATAATGACGTCTGTTGTACGTAAAACAGTGATTTTAAGAATCACCTGAATATTCTTTTTATATTGGCTTTAAAACCGAGAAAAAAGTGTACAATATCATTTTGTCTGCTTTACACATTTTAACAAAATGTACTTTAATTTTAGATAATTTATATCCATGCAAAGGTATTGTTAGCATAAAATTAGGTACTATCCATGACCAAACTCTATGTGGTTGTGTTTGGTAGAACTAATGATATTTGTTTGATTGTATAATGTGACCCACCTAATGAGTAGAGTGTTCACCAATAGTCAGGGAGACCAGGGTTCAATCCCAGGTTGAGTAATACCAAAGACTCAAAAAATGGTATTTGATCCTGCCTCACTTAACACTCAGCATAATAAGGTATGGATCAAAGGGAAAGTGGAGCAATCCAGGGAATTGGGTAGTGCCCTCCTCTACACCTTGGTGTAGTAGCTATTGAAAAGGAAATCTTTGGGTTCCCTCTCGACTGTGGTTACCAACTTTTCTTATTTTTGCTTTAAAAATGAACTCTTTATAAAATATTGTTTGGGAGGTGGACTCCTCTCTCTTTAATATGTAGATATATGAGTGAGCATCAATAAGTATACAGCTTAATACTACAGTCATTGGCTAAATCTTTACTTGAAAATTTCACTGAATTGATGGTGGTGGTATTGATAGTGGTGGTGGTTGAGATGTGTTATTAATGGTACTGGTCGTGGTAGTGATGGAATTGTGATTGAAATGTGGTGTTGATGTTAGTGGGGGTGGTGGGGTGGTATTGCTGATGATGGTGGTGGCTAAGATGAGTGGTTGATGGTATTAGGAGTGGTGATATTGACAGTGGTGGTGGTTTAGACTCGTCGTTGATGGTATTAGGAGTGGTGGTATTGATAGTGGTGGTGGTTTAGATGAGTGGTTGATGGTACTAGTGGTAGTGGTATTGACAGTGGTGGTAGTTAAGATGAGTGGTTGATGGTACTGGTGATGGTGATAGTGGTTGAAATGTGGTTGAAATGTGGTCTGGATGTTGGTGGTGGTGATTGTGAGAGTGATACTGATGCTGGCAAAGTTGGTGCTGATGGTTGTAGTAATAGTGGTGGTAGTTTCTATCAACCTTGCAAGATTTGTGTCTGGATCTTGATGCCAGCCTGGGCAACATTGTATAGAAGATAAGAATTTCTTCTGAAGGAAGTCTTTCCCACTCCATACCACCGTTTTTGCCAAGGGAAGAGCAAGGGCCAATAAATAGGACTAGATATTCCCAGAACAAGTTTGAAGATGACTTGTGTGATCATGCTAAATGAAACAGTTCCTGTCAGATCCACCAAATTAAGCAGCAATGTTAAGTTCAGTACTTAAATGGGTGAACACTTAGTAACAGTGGGTATTACCTGACAAAACTTATCAAATAATAAAAAGGTAGGAAATAACCCTACTGCCTTAGGGATTTCAGCTCCTGGTTTTCAATTTAGTGTCCTTCTTCTAGACTGGTAGCCCACAAAAGCTAGAGAGCTCAGTCTGCTGTACTATTTTATCCATAACTGATAATCATTTAATCCTGGATTCTATTTCAAGAGACAAGAGGAGAAGGGATGGATCAATACCTTTCTGAAGGGTATTAGTACAGAAAGAATGCAAATAGCTTTGGCGGGGGTGGTTTGTGGGATGGGATGGATTGGAACTTAGCTTACAAGTTTCATTTTCCACACCTATAAATATTACGTCACATACACGTCTTATTAACATTTAAACAGATTCTTTTGATGTTCGGTATTTTTCTCTATTTTGTTTGTCATCAGCATTGGACAATAGTAAATAAAGATTCTGTTGTTATTATGAAAATGAGGCTTGACCTTAAAAAAGGTTAGGCCAAAAATGCTAAAATGTCAGATCTTGTATGTCAGGAAAATAACAATAGCATATATATATGTGTGTGAGTGTGTGTGTGTGTATGTGTGTGTGTGTGTGTGTGTGTGTGTGTGTGTCCATCTGTCTGTTTGTGCATATATATATATATATATATATATATAAAAGGCCTTGAAAAGGATTCCCAGTGTATTATATGTAAGCATGCATATATATACACACACACATACAAATGTATGTGAATATATATATATATATATATATATATATATATACACACACACATATACACATACACACACATACACACGCACACATACACACACACACACATATATATATATATATATACTAACAGATATTCAGAGAAAAACAAATCAGTATATGTTTTTAAAAGATTTGTATACATGTTCAATTTAGAGAAGCACAAAGAATGTTATTCAATAAAAGAGTCCTCAGCCAGAATGATGGCATCAATATTGACTCAGCTATGACTCTATTTTGGGATCAGGTTTGTTTATTTTTTTGTGTAATGGCAAATCAACCTTTGTGGCTGATTTAATGTCAAAACCATCCTCGAAGAAGAATAGCAGAGGTAATATTTAACCAATAGCTGAGCAGATAAGAGGGTTCATACCTTTCCCCAGGGGCATTAGTCTGAAAATGACTGTAATAGCATGACTGGAATTCAAACTCACTTAATATGAAATCACAGTCCAGTGTGCAAGCCACTACACCATGGGAACTACTCTTTATACGAGGATCAGTTGATTCTTATTCATGTTGTTTGTCTGATCCATGATGATGATTATCATTATCAAAGCATTCTGATTGCAGAGATTCCCTTGACTCTTTCTCTATCTCAACATCTATCCCTATCGTTCATTGTTCTTGGTAAGTCTTCTAGATGTAATCCAGTGTCCACACAGAGCTGATGAAAGTAATTTTTTTCTGGTTGGCCAACAAGAGTATGTTCATGTGTAGAAGCCTATATGAGAACATTGCATTTAAGTTCATTCATACTGAAATGTCTTATTTGTTTTACTTGGATGGTTTGTGAGATGGGAGGTAAGTGTCCATAGAGATGTTTGTTTGTAAGATGCTGTTTCCAGGAGTTTTTTAAAACCTCATGCAGCATCCTTGTGTAGTTTCCATCTAGCTTTTCCTTCAAGTCCAAATGGTGCAACCATACAATAGTACGGACATAGCTACAACTGGAAAGGATCCCCATTTTATTTTATCAGAGTTATTCAATTTTCACATGGTTGTTAATCTGTCTGTAGCAGTCCATGCCTTACCATTCCATATGTTGAGTGGCTTTCCATGAGTCCTTGGTAATGTGAGGTCGCTGGTGTCATCCTCAATGAAGGAATTATCCTGCAACCTGGTTTGGTTGTATGGTTGCTACTTATGTAGTGTGTCTTTGGCAGGAATAGCCTGGTTGACCTCCATCCCTCTTTAAGTCTACAGCTGGTTCGGATTCAGAGTTTTTCTTTTCCTAGACTGGTTCCTTTACTAAGGTCAAAAAGCCTAGTCTGCCCTACTATTTATCCTTATCTGGTTGGTTTAGTTGGATTTTATGGCATACCAACCATAGTAGGTTATTTAATGCTAAATCCTGTTTATACATATATCAAATATGCATGATTTGGTTTGGTTGGGTTTTATGGCATATCAACCATAGTAGGTTATTTAATGCTAAATCCTCTTTATACATATATTGAATATGTATGATATGTAAACACATTTTAAAGATAACGTTTTTAAACAAGCCCAAGCTCATAATTTGATACACAGTTAAATGGTTCCAAGAATTGCAATGTATCACTAACATTCAATTAAACATCAGTCATTTGTTTACACAGGAAAATGGACAAAAAGTTTTTTTTCAAACAATTCAATCTTGCATAAGTAAAATTTAAATGGTTCCAAGTATTGTTATGTATCACTAACAATACAATTAAACATCAGTCATTTGTTTGCACACAGTTAAATGATCAAACAGTTTTATTTCAAACAATTCAGTTTTGCATAAGTCAACAAAGTTAAATGGTTCCAAGTATTGCTATGTATTACTAACACAGTTCTATTTGACCCATAGATAGGGCCCTATCAGCTGCTACCAATCTGGGTCAGAGTGGACCTGAGAGTGATAGCAATGATTGGGTACTCAGCATTTTCCAAAGTCCAAGCATTACTGGAGCCTTGTCATCAGATTGTTTAGTGTCATATCTAGGACACTTGTTTGGGGGCGTCTTACCCCCTGCAGAGATGCAGTCGGTGTATTCTACAGCCCCAGCTGACTGGGCTTTTACCCATATTTGGGGTGGAGAATAGTTGGATGCATACTTTTCCCAATGGTGTTAGTGCTACACATTCAGGATTTGAACTCAAAATAATAAGTTCATTTCCTATGCCAATAACTGTTATTCAATGAGTGTTTACTGAATATCTGCATTAGCTTTTTCTTCATAATTTTATTTCCAGTGACTTGGCACACCCCTCAAGAAGATTCCAGAAATAGAAGTTCAGGAGGTCCAAATCTGGATAGCTAGTATGTTACATGTAGAGCGGTGGTAGTGGTGACATTAGTTTGAAAATTTTTGGACCGCCACTCCTGAGTAACATGGGCTATATGAGAGGAAGCAGTGTTCTGCTGGAGTATGTACTGCCTACCCTGGACCATCCCCTCAATCCAGAGTTTGACCACTGCCTAGCATTTTGATCTTGGCAAAGTCAGTGACCCTGATGTAGCTGATGTTGTTCTGATCCTGCTGGACTAACTTGACCATCCTTATAAAATTGGACTGCTTGGAATGTTTCTTTCTCTTGACTACAGATGCCTCATCCCACTCAGGTTTGGTTTAATTTCTTTGTTTAAAAGGCATATCAACCTTTGTCAGTTATTTAATGCTAAAGCCATCATTAAGTTGTGCTGACAGCATGGATTTCCCTGACTCACTCTCTCTCTCCATCTGTCCCTATCATCCATCGCTCTTGGCAGGTCCTTCAAACTACAACCTGTCTCCGCATAGAACTGATGTAAATAAGTTCTTGCTGGTCAGCCAAAACTAGCATGTCTATGTGTTGCAATCTATAGAAGAATATCACTAATGAGTTTATCCTTGCTTCTCCAGCAGTGTCCTGCATGTTTTGTGCATTTTACTTAGATGGTTTTAGAGATGAGATGTAAATGGCTGTACAGCTGTTGTTGTTTGGTGCATTGCTTCCAGAATTTGTTAAAAATAGCTTGTAGAAAATCAGCCTCTCTTGTAGAAGAACAGTAGTGGTGCTATTTAGTTAGGGAGATTAGTCAGGAAGGCATTAATCAGAAAGTGAAGGTAACATAATGACTGGAGTTCAAAATCACTTACTTTGAGGCTGCAATACAACACTTTAGTCATGATGTCATGAGGTCTCCCCACCATCCCAGTCAGAAGTCTCAAGCTTGTTCCTGACTTTGAACAGGAAGGATCTGGCCACTTTCAAGAATCTGGCTATCTCTAAGTACCAATAAAGTGCATGGCATACCTTTTTCATTTCTTGTGTCGTGTTGAAAGTTATCATTTTTATATGCCTGAAATAAAAATATGAATGAATGTTAAAATTTGGAGCATGCCATCTAGCATCATGTTAGGTTGTCTTCCATTAATGGCTCAATAAAAACTTATTCTCAAATCTCTGATGAATCCTGTATACATACCCAGGTAGAAATTATGGAATTAGCACATTTAGAAGATGTTCACTAATATTTTTTTATTTAGCAGTAAATAAACTAATAACAGATAAAACTCAAAACATTTTTATCTAAAAGCTGAATATTCTGGGTTCATAAAATATACTTTAAACCAACTAGATTGAATCATTTAAATTAACAGGATGATTTTTTTCAGAAATAGGTGTGTTTTTTTTGTTAAATAGCATATTAACCTTTGTGGGCTATTTAATGCCAAAGCCAACCTTGTAGAAGAACAGTAGTGGTGTTCGCTAGGGGGATAAGGGGGTTCATGCCTTTCCCTAGCATATCAGTCTAAAAATGAAGATTATAGTGGGAATGGAGATTGAACTTGCTCACTATGATATCACAGTCCTGCACTTTAGCCACTATGACATGGGACTCCTTATTCTTTTAGAGGTATTATTTTATTTGTCTTTATAAAAAGATAAACAAAAGTTTATATTATGATTATATTTCCTTTTAAATTATGTCTTGTAAGTCATTCTAAAAGCCAAAGTGCTGATAGGGTAGTAAATATAAGTGATAAAAATATCCTGATTGAAACATTCTTGAGTCATTTCAGTATCTTTTTGCTTCCTTCAGAATTATAATTTTATTTCCCTCTAAAATTTTGTTTGATAGTCTAACATGTCTTCCTTAATGGAAAACATTTAAGTTATAATGAGTTTAACTTCTACTACAACCCCTGGCAAAAAACAGTAGAACTAGTATACTTGGAGGATATTCATTTACATTTTTATTTAGCAGTAAATATTCTAATTAGAAATAAGATGCAAAACATTTTTTCTTTAATAGCAGAACATTCTGGTCTCAGAAAATATCTCTTAAACAAATATTGAAATAGTGGTATAATTCTTTTTCAAGCCATGCAAAGGAAAATATTATGGAATAACCAATGTTAAGGTAAATATTATGGAAATACCCAATGTTAAAGAAAATATAATGAATAACCCAATGTTAAGGAAAATATGATAGAATAACTCAATGTTAAGGAAAATATTATGGAATGACCCAATGTTAAGAAAAATATTATGAAATAACCCAATCTTAAGGAAAATATGTAACAACCTTATGTTAAGGAAGATATTATGGAATAACACAATGTTAAAGAAAATATAATGAATTATCCAATCTTAAGAAAAATATTATGGAATAACACAAGGTTTAGGAAAATATAATGGAATAATCCAATGTTAAGGAAAATATTATGGAATAATACAATGTTAAAGAAAATATAATGATAACCCAATGTTAAGGAAAATATTATGGAATAACCCAATGATAAGGAAAATATGTAACAACCTAATGTTAATGAAAATATGATAGAATAACTCAATGTTAAAGAAAATATCATGGAATAATCCAATGTTAAGAAAAATATTATGGAATAACCCAATGATAAGGAAAATATGTAACAACCTAATGTTAATGAAAATATGATAGAATAACTCAATGTTAAAGAAAATATCATGGAATAATCCAATGTTAAGAAAAATATTATGGAATAACCCAATGATAAGGAAAATATCATGGAATAATCCAATGTTAAGAAAAATATTATGGAATAATCCAATGTTAAGGAAAATATCATGGAATAATCCAATGTTAAGAAAAATATTATGGAATAATCCAATGTTAAGGAAAATATCATGGAATAATCCAATGTTAAGAAAAATATTATGGAATAATCCAATGTTAAGGAAAATATCATGGAATAATCCAATGTTAAGAAAAATATCATGGAATAATCCAATGTTAAGGAAAATATCATGGAATAATCCAATGTTAAGGAAAATATCATGGAATAATCCAATGTTAAGGAAAATATTATGGAATAATCCAATGTTAAGGAAAATATCATGGAATAATCCAATGTTAAGGAAAATATCATGGAATAATCCAATGTTAAGGAAAATATCATGGAATAATCCAATGTTAAGAAAAATATTATGGAATAATCCAATGTTAAGGAAAATATCATGGAATAATCCAATGTTAAGAAAAATATCATGGAATAATCCAATGTTAAGGAAAATATCATGGAATAATCCAATGTTAAGGAAAATATTATGGAATAATCCAATGTTAAGGAAAATATCATGGAATAATCCAATGTTAAGGAAAATATTATGGAATAATCCAATGTTAAGGAAAATATCATGGAATAATCCAATGTTAAGGAAAATATCATGGAATAATCCAATGTTAAGGAAAATATCATGGAATAATCCAATGTTAAGGAAAATATTATGGAATAATCCAATGTTAAGAAAAATATTATGGAATAATCCAATGTTAAGGAAAATATCATGGAATAATCCAATGTTAAGGAAAATATCATGGAATAATCCAATGTTAAGGAAAATATCATGGAATAATCCAATGTTAAGAAAAATATTATGGAATAATCCAATGTTAAGGAAAATATCATGGAATAATCCAATGTTAAGAAAAATATCATGGAATAATCCAATGTTAAGGAAAATATCATGGAATAATCCAATGTTAAGGAAAATATTATGGAATAATCCAATGTTAAGAAAAATATTATGGAATAATCCAATGTTAAGGAAAATATCATGGAATAATCCAATGTTAAGGAAAATATCATGGAATAATCCAATGTTAAGGAAAATATCATGGAATAATCCAATGTTAAGAAAAATATTATGGAATAATCCAATGTTAAGGAAAATATCATGGAATAATCCAATGTTAAGAAAAATATCATGGAATAATCCAATGTTAAGGAAAATATCATGGAATAATCCAATGTTAAGGAAAATATTATGGAATAATCCAATGTTAAGGAAAATATCATGGAATAATCCAATGTTAAGGAAAATATCATGGAATAATCCAATGTTAAGGAAAATATCATGGAATAATCCAATGTTAAGGAAAATATCATGGAATAATCCAATGTTAAGGAAAATATCATGGAATAATCCAATGTTAAGGAAAATATTATGGAATAATCCAATGTTAAGGAAAATATCATGGAATAATCCAATGTTAAGAAAAATATCATGGAATAATCCAATGTTAAGGAAAATATCATGGAATAATCCAATGTTAAGGAAAATATTATGGAATAATCCAATGTTAAGGAAAATATCATGGAATAATCCAATGTTAAGGAAAATATCATGGAATAATCCAATGTTAAGGAAAATATTATGGAATAATCCAATGTTAAGGAAAATATCATGGAATAATCCAATGTTAAGGAAAATATCATGGAATAATCCAATGTTAAGGAAAATATCATGGAATAATCCAATGTTAAGGAAAATATCATGGAATAATCCAATGTTAAGGAAAATATCATGGAATAATCCAATGTTAAGGAAAATATTATGGAATAATCCAATGTTAAGGAAAATATCATGGAATAATCCAATGTTAAGAAAAATATCATGGAATAATCCAATGTTAAGGAAAATATCATGGAATAATCCAATGTTAAGGAAAATATTATGGAATAATCCAATGTTAAGGAAAATATCATGGAATAATCCAATGTTAAGGAAAATATCATGGAATAATCCAATGTTAAGGAAAATATTATGGAATAATCCAATGTTAAGGAAAATATCATGGAATAATCCAATGTTAAGGAAAATATCATGGAATAATCCAATGTTAAGAAAAATATTATGGAATAATCCAATGTTAAGGAAAATATCATGGAATAATCCAATGTTAAGAAAAATATCATGGAATAATCCAATGTTAAGGAAAATATCATGGAATAATCCAATGTTAAGGAAAATATTATGGAATAATCCAATGTTAAGGAAAATATCATGGAATAATCCAATGTTAAGGAAAATATTATGGAATAATCCAATGTTAAGGAAAATATCATGGAATAATCCAATGTTAAGGAAAATATCATGGAATAATCCAATGTTAAGGAAAATATCATGGAATAATCCAATGTTAAGGAAAATATCATGGAATAATCCAATGTTAAGGAAAATATCATGGAATAATCCAATGTTAAGGAAAATATTATGGAATAATCCAATGTTAAGGAAAATATCATGGAATAATCCAATGTTAAGAAAAATATCATGGAATAATCCAATGTTAAGGAAAATATCATGGAATAATCCAATGTTAAGGAAAATATTATGGAATAATCCAATGTTAAGGAAAATATCATGGAATAATCCAATGTTAAGGAAAATATCATGGAATAATCCAATGTTAAGGAAAATATTATGGAATAATCCAATGTTAAGGAAAATATTATGTAATTCATTGACAAAAAATTAGAATTGATACTCCATTTCATCTTCTCAAGCTTTTGCGAAAGCCTTAATTCTTTCGGGCCTGATTTTCACAAATTTAAAGCAATTTCTTTTTCCAATTGCTCTAACTTTCTTGAAGGGCAGTTGATAGATATACTTTACTGGGTGGATCATAGACGACTTTTTAAAATTCACTACATAAATTTTTAATTGTATTTAGATCCAGATTGTTTGTTGGCCACACCATTGATTTCATATGCCTTTAATCCCCTTTGCTCTGTATCATGAGGCATTATAATTCCGAAAAATGACTTCATCAACAAAATAATTTTCTTCAGATGGAATGAGAAAATTATCCAGAATTTTAAGGATAAACATGTGCATTGATTGTTGAAGTAATTAATGTGATCTCCTTGGTCTTTTAAATGACATGCAACTCCATATTATGAATCACTTGGGAAATTTGCTTGCTCCTTTCAGGCAGCCATCTTTATATGTTTCATTTGAATGGCACCAGACAAAAGTTCCAGTATTATCACCTTGACCAGAGGTAGAGTCACCACTGGCATAATTGTGGTGTTCATAGTCCCCATTTTCTCAGTTTCCATTTTTAAGTCTTAATATTTGGTAAGTTTTTCTGTTGATTTCAGGGAGGTGTTTTTTTTCTATGTGGACAGACATGTTGATGAGCAGACAGATTCTGTCCATCTTATCTTTTATTACTCTATCAAGTTTTTCACCTTTAATCTCTTTATCAATTTTGAATGACATGTGTTTTACTGAATTCTAACCTCTGAAGGAGTTTGAAACATACAACAGCAGCATTTTGTCCTCCTTCATTTGAAGCTACTCTCTCCTTTCTTTTACAAGGGTCTTTAGCTTCTTCAGGTACTTGCTAGATCTTAGGGCTCTCAGTCCTGCATTTTGGAAGTATGCTTACAAGTTATTAAGCAAGTTTATGCAGTGGAAGCCTTCTCATGCCAAGTTGGATTATATCAAAACAAATTTCAAGTATTTTTATACTGGTGTTTCTGTTGTATAGCCATGAACAACTATACATACACATATACATGCAGAAACATAACGACATAATAAAGACGAGCGGACACAGTTCTTTAGAAAAATATACCTCTCACTTTATTGAAAGGATTGTGTGTGAGGGGGGGGTCAATATGTTTCAGGAAGTAGGTGGGCGTCAAATTATTATATAACCCCGGCGACAGGAAGTTCAGATGAGTTGGAGAGAAGATGCTGGAATGAGAACCATGTCTCAGCAGAGGCTGAGCCCCCAGGCCCCCAGTTGAGCAGCCCAGGAGAACAGGAAAGAAAGGCTGTGATTGCCAGAAGAGTTGGGGGGGGGTCAATATGTTGCAGTCTTTGTTCAGGACTGCTCAACTGGGGGCCTGGGGGCTCAGCCTCTGCTGAGACATGGTTCTCATTCCAGCATCTTCTCTCCAACTTATCTGAACTTCCTGTCGCCGGGGTTATATAATAATTTGACACCCACCTACTTCCTGAAAGCATCACAATTTGCACTCAGTTCAACCCCTCGACAGTCAAGGTCGCCCCCTGATATCTTCGACCACATCCACCTGTTATTTACACAGGTGCATTTCTTCTTTTGACAGCTTGGCCGGGGTCAATATGTAACATTTCTTTGGGCATTTACTGCACATGACCAAATGCAGATCACTATAGTTGCACCACCAGGTACTTACTGGATGGTCTTGTGAAGGTGTCATTATCCTCCTCTTTTGGATTGGCATACTCCAGAAGTATAGGTGCTTCATTTTTTGTTACATCTTGTTCATGTTCATAATATTAGACTTTGCATTAAAAGTTATAGCAGTTACAATATGCCAATTGGAAGGTATACTGTTACTTTATTATGTCTTAGTATGTATCCTACTTTGGCCAATTCTAAGCATTCAGTGACTAATGTCTCTTGAGGTTTATTACAAATCCTGCACAATGAGCTGGTGATGTCATTCAAGATCTTGTTTTAGTAATAATCTGTCTTGATGCACAGCAATGATAAACTCTTCAGTCTCAGATTTTAGGCCAGCTTGGTTTTATGCCATATCAACTATTGTAGGTTATTTAATGCCCTCTGCAGAGGTGCAGTTGGTGTATTTTACAGCCTCAGCTGACAGGGCAATTAACAGAGTTAAATGTAAAATCAATTTAGCATAAATATGCAGTTTAAATGCAAGAAACAGTAAACTCTCAAAACCACGGTTTAGTTCTATTTGATTCATAGATAGGACCAGATCTGGTGCTACCACTCCAGGCCACAGTGGACCTGGTAGTGATGGCAATGAAGAAGTACTCCCCATTCCCCAAAGCTCCAGCACTGCTCAAGCCTCACAATCTGATTGTTTTGTGTCATATCCAGGATATTCATTGGAGAAGTCTTATCTCTCTGCAGAGATGTAGTCGGTGTATTATGTAGCCTCAGCAGACTGGGCCACTAGGACACTCATTGGGGGAGTTGGGGTATTCTGCAGCCCCCAGCTTTTTTTTAAGCATCAGTTTATTTAGGCCTGATTATTATTATAATATTTCTGGTGAGTTTTTTCCACCAGTAATAATTGGTGGTTTTTTGCTGGCGTTTGAGTTCCAGCAAGTTTTCTCACCTCTTCAGGACTCTGCTAATTATTCCAGCTGATCTTTGCTGTGCTGTGGTCTGGATATTCTCATTTCTTATTTGAAGTGCTAGTTCCTGCAGGCTCTTCTCCAGGTTCATGGGGAGTATTCCAAGGGCTCTTATTATAACTGGTATCTCGGTCATCTTCATGTTCCACAAGTTTTTAGTTTTTATCATTTAGACTATTTTCTTCATCTTTTATTGTTATATTCACAATGTTTCTGCCAATGTGTCCGTCAACCTTCTTCTGGTGTTTCCTGTTGAACTCAGAAGCCTACATGAAACTTTGAACCAAACCTTTTATTTAATCCATTGGGATAGGTTGTTCTAATTCTGTGAACCACAACCGGTTACAAGTGATGAGCTATAGTAAGTATTCTTTGTTATTTATTTGTTGTCAGGATTGAACCTGCAACCTCTTGATGATTTCACTTTCACCAAATGCCAATATCTCTTACACCATGTGTCCTAAGACAAAAGGCGTAATAGATATAGGCATTTGATTAAACAACAACCTATCCCAGTGGATTAAATAAAGAGCTCAGTTCAAAGTTTCATGTAAGCTCCAGAGCTCAACAAGAAACACTAGAAGAAGAAGGCTGCAGGACATATTGGTTGAAACACTGTGAATATGACATCAAAGATGAAGACAATAGTCCAAATACTCTAAATGATAAGACATTGTGAATATAACAATAAATATGATGACAATAGTCCAAATACTCTTAATAAGACATTATGAATATAACAATAAAGATGAAGATGATAGTCCAAATACTCTAAATGATAAGACATTATGAATATAACAATAAAGATGAAGATAATAGTCCAAATACAGAATATGATAAAAATTATCATGCTTTATCTCAGAAATTTTAACAAAGTTTTTAGTTCTCTGACCAAATGTTCAGGTGTATTTCAAGTTTTAAAATATTTTTTTTCTCTGATTGGCTGGAATGGGGAGGTTCACTAGTTCAAATATACATTTCTTCTTGTTGACAACCACTAGGTCTGGTCTTCTAGGAATTCTGGGAGTTTTATTTTCCAAGACAGAGTCTGGTTTGTGCATACTCTTTATGAGTTTTTCATGCTTTTATTATAATCATTTTTTTAAAATTTTCAGTTTTATTTTTGGTTTCTTAAAAGCTTTCACCATGTCTTTACACAAGACCTAGGGTGATGGAAGGTAGTGATTATATGTATTCTATGTATTTTGGTTTTTGCTGCCTCTTTTGGGTAATATTTTTCTTTTACACCGATTGTATTCTCCTAAGGAAATGAACTGTTTCACAAAATGCAATTTCTTGTATTTGATATTGGCTGGGACAGCCAGGTATCTTGTTAATGTGATTATCTGTATCTTTCTTGATCATACTCCGGGCTCCCACTGTTGTTGGCATGATGGTAGTTTTAAGGTGCTACATTTTTTCAGTTTCTATTTCCAGGTTTTTGCGTTTACTCTATTATACTTATTGACTCATATGTTATTATCTGCTGGCACTGATATATCAATTAGAAGACATGTTTTTTCTTTTATTGTTCTTAACTACCATATCTGGTCCATTGCTCTTTATTTTTCTGTGCATACTCTATGAGATTTTCACACCATTATCATTTTATCCCTTGAGAGTTTTTCACATCAACAAACGCTGATGAATTTCCACTGGAGTTTGAGTGACAGCAAGTCTCCTCAAGTCTCCAGGACTCTTCTCAGTATTGTGGCCGATCTCAATAATGCTGTAGTTTGGACAGTCTTCACCCATCCTGTGATTTCCAAGTCCTACAGTCCTTGTACTTATCCTTTAGTGAATGTACCAAGAACACCAATTACAATTGGTATAATCATCACTTTTATGTTTCACAGTTTTTTCAATTCCCTAGCAAGGTTCAGGTACTTATCTCTCTTTTCGCTTTCTTTCAATTTTACTCAGTGATCTGCTGGTACTGCAAAGTCCACAATTCTGCAAGTTCTCTCTTTTTCGTTGATTACTATAAGGTCTGGTCGTCTGGTTGAGATTAAGTGATCCGTTTGTATCTCAAAATCCCAGTGGAGTTTGTGTCTCATTCTCCAGGACAGATTCCGGGTTGTGTATATACTATTTGTTTGTATGGTCAAATTTAAATTTCTTGCACAATCCCCAGTGGATCACCTTGCCCACCCAAAGTCGTGTCTAGTCTTATATTCTTTCTTTGCTAATTTGCTGCATTTGCTTATTATGTGATTGATCGTTTTGTCTCGATCACTACACAACCTACATCTGCTTTTCATTATTTACTCCTTGAGAGTTTTTCATATCAGCATTAGCTGATGGTCTTTCACTGGAGTTTGAGTGACAGCAAGTATCCTCAAGTCTCCAGGACTCTTCACAGTATTCTGGCTGTTCTCAATAATGTTGTAGTTTGGATAGTCTCTACTCATCTTCCTATCTCCAAGTTCTCCAGTCCCTTTAATAATCCTTTGGTGACTGTACTAAAAGTACCAATAATGGGTGGTATAATTGTTACCTTCATGTTCCATAATTTTTTCAATTCCCTAGTAAGGTCGAGGTACTTATCCTTCTTTTCACTTTCCCTCAGTTTTATTTTATGGTCAGCCAGTATTATTATTATTATCATTATACTTCTTACGAGTTAATAGCAGCTCTAATTGATGGTTTTTTACAGGTATCTGAGGCTGAGTAACAGCAAGACTTTTCAAGTCTTCTGCACTCTTTTAATTATCCTAACCAATTTTAGAAGTGCTGTGGTCAGGATGGTTTTGATTCTTTCTCTAATTTCCAGTTCATCGAGTCTCTTTTCCAGGTTCTTGGGGGTTATTCCAAGAGCTCCACCTACCATTGGTATCATTGACACCTTCATGTTCCACAATTTCTTCAGCTCTCTGGCAAGATCTAAGTATTGTGTCAAATTGGGTGCCCTATTCATTCAACCTTGTGCCACATCAAAGCAAAAAGCTGTGTGTTGCGTTTTGGTTAGTGAACGCTTGTAATATCAAATAAAGGACAAACCACGATATGAGAGGAAATAGGGATATATTCTCAGGAAAAAGTATATACAATAGAGAGACTATTAGTAGACAAGAACATAGGATTAGTGAATACAGAATAAAGATATAGTCCAACAATAGTATTGGTTTTCATTATTACCATAGCAAGTAAGGTGATCTAGTATGATCTCCAGTCTCCAACGCTCTAATATTATTCCTATAAGAAGCTGCTCTTCACCTTCTAGTCTGCCTTGGTATTAGTAGCTACTGCTATATATGGCAGATGGACAAGTTCGTTGTGTGGAAAAAGGTGGGTGATACCCAACACTTTGTAAATTATTATTGTCCACAATATCTACTTGTTGTAAAGTTCAGTTATATCATTATTATTATTATCGTTTATTGTTATTATTATTTTACTCCTTGTGAGTTTTTCTCAACAGCTCTATTGCCCAGTTGGCTGGGGGTGCAGAATACACTGACTGCACCTCTGCAGAGGGGTAAGATCCCCCCTAACGAGTGTCCTGTATATGACACTAAACAATCTGATGGTGAGGTTCCAGTAATGCTGGAGCTTTGGGGAATGCAGAGTACCCCTTTATTGCCATCACTCCCAGGTCCACTCTGGCCCCGAGTGGTAGTATCTGATAGGGCCCTATCTATGGGTCAAATAGAACAAAACTGCATACTTATGCTAAACTGAATTACATGAAATATAACTGTTTTGATATTTAAAGAGTGGACTTATGCTAAACTGAACTGCTTGATATAGAACTGTTTTGACATGTCAACTGTGTACCTATGCTAAACTTAATTGTTTGAAATAGAACTGTTTTTGACATTGAAACTGTACTCACACTAAAATGAGTTGTTTGAAATAAAGCTGTTTTGATATTTAACTGTGTATGAACAAAAACTATACTTATACTAAACTGAATTGTGTGAATTAGAATTGTTTGACTAAACTGAATAGTTGAAACAGAAATGTTTTTGACAATTAAACCATGTGCTTATTCTAAACTGAATTGTTTGAAATAGATATGTTTTTGACAATTAAACCATGTGCTTATGCTAAACTGAATTGTTTGAAATAGAACTGTTCGTTTGTATAAAAATGGATTTGGCATTAAATAAACTACAAAGGTTGATATGCCATAAAACCCAAACAAAAAAGTAAACAAACAAACAAATCATCAGCTCTAATTGGCAGTTTTTTACTGGACTCTGAGTCTAACAGCAAGTCTCAGATAAGAAGTTATTTTCTTCTGGTTAATTAAAATTAAGTCAGGTCTTCTGGCCTGTATTGTGTGATCCATTTGTCATTAGCATAGATCCTCTAAACTGTACTTTTTGTTTCAAATATTACAGTGGTGGATACATGTACTCAGATTCTGACAATTTTGAAGCATTTTAAACTGGGCCTCAAAGCTGTTGAAGCTACCCACTGAATTCATGGAATGAAAAGAAATTAAACCGTACTGACTGTATTGCTCAAAACAGGTTTAAGCATTTTAGTTGGTTGGTTGTTTTTATGGCATGTCAACTGGTCTTGGTTTATTTTATGCTAAAGACAGTTTAATAATTATGGTCTCCAATTATATATGATACATAAATGTATCTCCACAACTATTCCAAATAGGTGAACACTTTTTACTTAGTTACCATATGAATGTTTAAAAGAGCCAATGTATTATAATTCGCAATCATTTCAAACAGGTAAACACTTCATACTTACTGTATTTAATGGCTTATAAGGCACACTATTTTTTTCTCCCGCGTCTTATACACTATATGTAGGTTTAAAATTTGTGATAGTCGGCTGAAATTAGCTACTTGGCAAATCCTGTTAGCTTAGACTTTTGAGTAACTTTCATTTATCTATTGTCATTATTCAAAAAGCTATTATGCAGATTAAAAGTGCTATTATTGATGATGTTCATTTTATTACATTTAGTATTTGTACTTAGTCTTTTTCTTGATTTGCTCTGCTGAAATTGGGGTGTGCCTTATACACCCGAGCGTCTTATATACCATCAAATATGGTAGTTACCATATGACTGTTTAAAGAGCCAATGTTTTAACATAATTCACAATCATTATAAACTGGGGCAGTCTCTGTAGCATAATGTCTAATGTAGTAACATTGTGGTAAGTGAGTTTGAATTCTAGCAGGACTATTACGTTCACTTTTGGACAAATGCCCTTGGGAAAGGTATGGACTCTCATACCCTCCCAGCTATGGGTTAAATAGAATCACTTCTGTTCTAGAAGGATGGATTTGCCATTAAATAAGCCATGAAAGTTGATATGCCATTTAACTAAGAAACTAAAAGCATATTAAACAGGTAACCACCTCCTGCTTAGTTACCATATCAAGTTTAAAGAGCCAATGTATTAATTAGGTTCACAGTTATTTTGAATATAATCTCAAACATTTCTGTTTGACCCACAGATTGGACTCTGACTGGTACTATCATAAGGAGTGATAGCAATAAAGAGATGAATCCTTCCCCTCAGAGCTCTAGAATCAGGATGCTGTTTAGTGTCATAACAAAGACACAAAACATTATAATGGTGGTGATTTGTCCTTTGAAATAAAACCCAGAAATAGATGATCATCAATTCTTATGATGTTTTAAAAAGCAAAGTAAAGGAAAAACTGACATTTGGCACTCAAGAACTGTCACAGGATTTCCAATTATCATCCTAAGTGCATTACAAAGATTTACAAACCATACAGGTGTCAAGAAGCTCTCACTGAATACTATGTTGATTAAAAATTGACAATTGATTCTCACTGTGTGCTTCATTCTGCTGGCCTTGTGCTAATTGAACTGACTAGATGACAAGGGAAACCTATGTGATAGTCTAGCAATCCACTTTTAGTGAATTTGATAATCACTGGGTGCTTTGTACTGCTGGCCGTGTGTCACACTAAGGTTAGGTGCCCAACATGGTGGAGTGATTAACCAGTTTGTCTAGCAAATTATTTTTCACAAGTTTGATTGTCACTCGGTGCTCAATATTGCTGGCCTTGTGTTAGACTAAGGGTTGGAGCACTTCTCATGGTATAATGGTTAGCAAGCTAGCCAAACAGAATGTTGTGAGTTTGAATCTCTGAGTATTCCATAATTGCTGGCCTTGCGCTAAAGTAAGCTTACTATTAGGGTACCTCAAATGGTATAATTGTTAGCTAGTCAACCTGACCATGTTTAATGAGTTTGAGTCTCAGTAGGTACCCTATACTGCTGGCCTTGTGCTAAACTAAGCTAAGCTAAGCTTAGTCAATGAATTCTCTCTGCTTACTTGTTTACCTGTCCTGTGAAATTAGTACACCGTCTTTCACCTTTTGTATCAGACAGGAAACCATAGCAGTCATGAATGTATGCTCGTTAGCTGAGTTGGCTGGCAAATCCTTATTATTAAATCATATAGCTGACATCTAAAATGCTTAAAGAATTAAAAATATTAGCTACTCTGGAATTTACAGTAATAGTTTCTTATTGTAGCGGTCATGACAGAAAAATTGCCTTTGTTATATCTGCAATATTAAAATGCTTCAAATAGATGTGAGAATTTGTTTTATTGTTCTTGTCTTTTAAATGTACACACATTAGTGCATATAATACATAGGACACACAGACATTGCTACAGCTTGAGCGCTGGAGGTGCAATATATCGAAGAAAATACAAAAAAACTTAAAAAGTAAAAAGGGGACAAATTTGAGAATATTAAAAAAATATTCTTAATGTATTTTAATATATAGATATTTTGATATATGATATATCTAAAATATCAAAAGAAATATTTCCAAAACATTTTCTAAAAATATGTTGTATTCATAAATTAGTTTGTTCAGAAATAAGTACAGAAAATTTTTATTGAAATTAAACGAGTAGCTGATTTTTTTGTAGATTTTAAAAATTACAATGTTACCCACCAATAGATATGATTATCACAGAGGCAAATCAAAAGATTTGCAATATTTTGGCATGTGTTAGCAGAGCAGTTGAAGCTGCGGACGATACCCACTGCAGTTAGTGCTATTGAGGCAGTTAAGTGCATTGACATATTGTATATTATTTCACTCTGTATGCGGTTTGAAAGCTGCATAAATGAATGTGCAATGTAAACTATTTCTTATTAATTCTTAATACTTATGCTTTATGAGTCTGAACTGTGTTACAACACCATAGAAGCAACCGACAACATTCAATCTGCAAAAGGTAAAGGTGCATTTGATCATTACACAGTAATCAGATAGTTGAAGAAATTTTGATCAGGTTGCAAGAACCTTGATCATCAGGCAACGCCATCAGGTAGGTCTAAAACCGTGGATTCCAAGGCCACGCTCCAATCCGTAGTGGCAAATCTGACAAGTAGCTCTTGGAGAGTATCAGGTGTGCTTAAAATCTCACTGTTCAGCATGGTTCGTCATCTTCACAATCTCAGCAAAAGCATCCAGAGATGATGAGTTGTGCCTCATGCTTCTAAAATAATGGAAAACTTTTGACTCACCCCTCGCGAACAAACAGCTGATTTTTCAAAGTGTAATTAAACAATAAATATGTCTTTATGATTATTAATAGATGTAAACTTTATTTTACTGTGTGAATAATTTTTTAAATACAAATTTTTTTTTTTTACATCAATATAAATAATTTTTATTTTCCTCTTGAAATTAAGGTTTAATTCAATAAAACTAAAATTTTTACACACACTGAGAGCACCCTCCCCTACACCTCAGTGTTGTAGCTATTGAAAAAGAAACCTTTTGGGTCACCCTCTACTACAGTCGGCCAACTTACTTACTATTTATATATGTATTGTGTGTGTGAACACATGAATACATAGGTAAATGTTGGTGAAACATTTTTAATCAAATATGTACAATTATATATATATATATATATATATATATATATATATATATATATATTGCTGGACAAAAGAATCATGTTGATTGTATCCTCTGCTGAGGGGTAAAACTCAAAAAGGTGTGTCTTGGATATGACACAAAACTACATCTGATGGTAAAGTTCCAGTTCTGGAGATTTGGAAGTATAGAATAACATTACTCCCAGGTCCACTCTGGCTCAGAGCAGTAGTACTTGTTAGGGTCTCGTTTATGGGTCAAATTGATCTGTTTAAAAATTGCTTATAGTTGATTGGATCATTTGGGAAAAAAACCCTTAAGAAACATTACATAAAAAATGTCATTATGAATATACAATGAGCATGATTCTTTAATCTATCAGCTGGGGATAACCCTACACAGGTTGACATACCATTAAAATCAATCAATCTGGTCTAATGAGTAGAGTATTTGCCAATGGTCCGGGGGACTGGGGTTCAATCCTAGGTCGAGTCGTACCAAAGACAAAAAAAAATGGTACTTGATGCCACCTTGCTTAGTACCCAGTACTATAAGGTGAGGATAAAGGGTAAGTGGAGCAATCCTGTAGCGCCCTTCCCGACACCTTGGTGTAGTAGCTATTGAAAATGGTATATCGACCCTTGTTGGTTATTTGATACCAAGTTTTACTCCTCTGCAGAGATGCAGTGAACGTATTCTACAGCCCCAATCAACTGGGCTGATAAACATTAGGGTTGGTTGATTTTGGTTTGGGACAAGACAGGATTATTGAGATTTAATATTATAACAACTGGTACCTGAACTAAGACTCTGAATTTTTATTATTAGAGGAAATTTGATGAAAAATGTCCCACTGAAATGTATTCGCCAAAGGTCAGGGAGATCAGGGTTCAATCCCAGGTCGAGTTATAATAAAGACGCAAAAAAAATGGTACCCGATGCCTCCTTGCTTAACATTTAGCATTATAAGGTACGAATCAAGAGTAAGTGGAGCAATCCAGGGAAAAGGAGTTGCGCCCTCCCCTACACCTCAGTGTAGTAGCTATCGAAAAGGGAGCCTTTGGGTCTCCCTCTACAACAGTCGGCCGACTTGCTGGACAAAAGAATCAAATTGATATTTAAGTGTAGACATATTAACATTTACTCCTATGTCATTTATTTCCTGAATAATTCAATGGTTTATCCTCCTTTATTTGGACTTCACTAAAATATACAGAGTGGAACGATAAAATTGTCGCCCAAGAAAAGACGATATGATTCCATTTCCGTTTAATGAAAATCGGTTTTCTTTTTTTTGTTGCAGACCATCTACTAGTTGGCCATTTGTGTACAAATCCCAAGAGCGATAGGAGCCTTCTATCATGTCTGAAAGTGGAGGTGCCCGTAGTGTAATTGTTATCGTCGTAGGAAATGGACACGGCGACACGAGTTCAAATCTTGGACGAGAATGATTTCATTTCACATAGCACTAATACCCTTGGGAAAGGTATGAATCCAATTATTCTCCCTCCAGCTATGGGTAAATAGTAGGACAGACTGGGTTCTTCAGCCTTGGTGAAGCAGCTAGTCTAGGAGAAGGAAAACTCTGAATTGAAACCTGTTAAACTCCGCTTAAAAATTGATCTTGTGTCATATCCTGCCCGAGCGGAGGGGTTGGGTAAATAAGATCATGTCTGAAAGTGACACAATGTTCAACGAGCAAGATTGGAGATGCGCCGCTGTACAACTCATGCTCTCTACCGATCCAAGTTATGACAACAGGACCATTGCCAGAGCCCTCAAAATGCAATCGCTGGATTGCCACGAATAACAGGGACGTGCCCAGGGTGATGAAAACAAAATTTCCGGCTACGGTTATGGTCTTTGGTGTGGTTTCACGTGAGGGCCACATCATACCACCTCACATCTTCGAAGTCGACTTGAAAGTCAACACCAAAGTGTACCTGGATGTGCTGAAGAGTGTGGTGATCCTCTGGTGCAATCAGGTGGTCGGTGGCAGACTCTGGGTGTGGCAGCAGGACTCGGCGCCGGCCCACAAAAGTCCAAAGAGACCCAGGCTTGGCTTTAGAAGGAGTGTATCCTTCTTTCATTGCCCCCTCCTCCCCCGACCTGAACCCGCTGTACAACTTCGTTTGGTCATACATCGAGAACATCACCAACATGACCTCCCACAGCACCATCCGCCGAGTATTCGCCGAGCTCCTACCGGCACTTGTGGAAAAGGCATGCTCTCAGTTCCGGATCCGTATCGAGGCGGTGATTGAGGCTGAAGGCGGCTACATTGAATAGATGTCAGCTTTACTACATAATCAAGTTACCTGAATTGATCTTTGCAATAAAAGTTTTTAAATAAAGCTGTAGTGTTGTTTTCTTTAGGACGACAATTTTATCGTTTCACCCTGTATATATACTCCTTTTATCTTTGTGTGAATGTGATGTGTACTAACATCTTATCAGGTAACTTCATTTTGCACTATATATGTACAGTTGATTTGCTACTTTTCTCACATTTCCGCTTGATTATTATGCATAGGAAACTTCTAGTAACAGACGTCTAGTATCCAAAATTATGATATTTTTTAGATTTTATATCTGCTCTGCTATTAAAGCATTGAGTACTACTTTATACAAAAACTTTTCTTGTTTCCATTTCTTATAATTACATTATCTCTCTGTCTATGTCAATCTGTCTGTCTATTTCTCTCTCTCTCTCTCTCTCTCTCTCTCTCTCTCTCTCTATATATATATATATATATATATATAAATTGTCATCCACAGACAGACTGCTTTGTTGTATCACAACTCTTCAGTTTGGCCTGAGACGCAGGATGCTTCAAGCTGGGATCGAAACCTTGCTCAACCATTCAGGCGACCTGAGTCAGTTCAGGGATTATAACGCATGTTGGAATTTTTATCATTAAGGATTTTCAGACTATTGTCTTCGTCTTTATTGTTATTTACTCAACGTTTCGGCTGATATGTCCTCCGGCCTTCTTCAGGTGTTTGTCAAACTCGGGAACCTTCACGGAACTTCGAACTACATCCTTTATTGAATCCACGGGGGTCGCCTGTTCTGATTCTGTTAGCCATAACCGGGTACAAGTGTTAAGTATTCCTGTATTGTTACTCGCCTGCAGTCAGGATTCAACTTTGCCAAGCCTGACAGTTAATGCAAGATAATTTGTTGGGCTGGGCAGTTTACTTGATTTGGGTAGGCTTATACTTTATAGCGTCTAACATTTGAATAAATTTGTTTACTTTTCGTCTGTTGGTTGTTATAATTTAAGACCTAAAATCTCGCGTGTTTTTTAATTGAACACATTTCTCACAGGCATTATGTATTAGCTTTCATTTGTTTACATTTTGTATTACTGGATACCGGAGTGATCAATTCGTTAGAAGAACTTTGCATTACAGGGGTGGCAGCCATCAATTCTTTCACCAGAGTGCTCAGCCCCTGGGAGGGGAGCATATATATATTGTAGAAATTTTGGTAAGGAACTGGTGATCCTGTTTCACCGAGCAGCAGCAGCCCCCTGGGGTCACGTGACGTCCATCATAAAAAGGCGTTCCACTGGAGACTCTCTCTCTTTTGGTTTCACTCCCACAACTGTTAGCATCAGGTCCATTGTAGCAGCCCTTGAAGGCATACGTATTTTGGTACCTTACACCACCCGGGACCCAAGAGCGACGAACGCACGTGCTGAGTTTAAAGGAACTGGACACACACACAGTTAAGTTCCAGCAGGCATTTTATTTGCAAACCCTCTTTACCTTATCAAACCTACTTTATAATAACCTTGCAACTAAACCTTACAAAACCCTTCCAGCTATCGGAACCTTGTGAACTCTTTTTTGAACTGTTACTTACACATTCGTTGTTTATTCCATTTGGTGTACTACCCTGTTATTGTTGTTGTTGTTGTTTATAAATTTTGTTGCACGTAAAAGGCGTTCGTCTTCCTTTCCTCAAAAGATGTCACCAATTCCCTACTGCTGTTTGAAGTACGGTTTATTCTTTTACAAAACGTAGGAATAAACCAGGCTATTCGGGGCATATTATTAAAATCTCCACAATATGTATATATATATATAATTACACAGGATGCCCCACCTTAAAAAAAGATATTTATCATATTCTGCACTTGTCGAAAACCAAAATATCCAAGTACACTATTGTGTTAACCAATCAATGCTTAGCTATCAAAAGAATTTAATTTAACCAATCAGATTTTGCTGCACCTTACCTTTTTTGGTGATCTGTTTTAGGTAGATAATAGAACAACTCCTTAACATGAATATCCCCCTTTTCTCTTAATCAACAATCTCTCTGCTAGACATTTTGTCTATTGAAATCGTCATCATCACTGTCTATTCATTTACATCTTAATAATGACACTTTAAAAAGGTCAATGAACTTTTTCTTGTCCATACTTTTAACACTTGTCTTTGTTATTATTTTATTCTCTCTTTTTTAGTATGTTCTACAATTTTGAAAAGAGTCATAATTATTGTCTAGACTATTGAACTCATTCTTTATCAAGATTCAGTGGTTAATATAATGTAATCCAGTCTGCAACCTTAGAATGGATCAGCCAAAACATTGTGCTAACAACAAAAGCAACATTAGAGACTTCAGAACTTCATGATTACTTACAACACAGCAGCTAGGGGTGAACTTATTTACGGTGGTGATGTTGTATATATATATATATATATATATATATTAGCTAGCCCAGTCAACTCGGCTATAGAATATGCTGACTGCTTATTTGCAGAAGAGTAAGACTCCTTCCGAGTGTCCTTGATATAACACTAAGCAATCTGATGGTATAACTCCAGTCCTGAAGCTCAGGTAAATGTGGAATATCTCTTCATTACCATTATTCTCAGGTCCACTCTGACGCCGGAGAGGTATTACCTCTTGGGATCACATCTATAGTCCAATGGAACAGTTTAAACATTTAACAGTGTGCAAACAAATGACTGTTGTTGGTTTAAATTGTTAATGAAACATAACAATACTTGAAACCATTTAACTGTGTGCAAACAAATGAGGTCTGACTTGTTTAAAATATTTCCTGTAAACTATTTGTTTACAAATCATTTAATATATATATATATATATATATACGAGGATCATTAAACAAGTTTCCAGTTTTTTTCGAATGGGCACTTTTATTGATAGTACATACATGAAACTCTAATCCCCTTCGAAGTAATCTCCACCGGCTGCAATCCACTTGTTTCCCGTTCCAACAACTTCTGCAAGGCCCCATGGAAGTCCTCTTGTGTGAGCGTGTCAATGACCTTCGTCACAGCCTCTTTCATCTCCTCAGTTGTCTCATAACGACAGCCTCTGAGCTTAGAGAATAACCAAAAGTCACAGGGAGCAAGGTCTGGACTATAGGGAGGCTGAGGAACTGTCTTGATGCCCATCTTGATCAAATAGTCTGTGACAAGGATGGAGTTGTTGACTGGTGCATTGTCCTGGTGGAAATGTCACTGACCTGATTTGAAGAGTGCTGGCCTCTTCCCAAGGAATCTCTTCCTGAACTCCCTTAAAACCTCAACATAGTAACCCTAACTCTAACTCTAACCCTTTGGCCAATCAACTCTGGTGTACTGACTTCCTTACTCCTCCCACACCTCTCATCATCCCTCACAGATTCCCTGCCTTTCTTAAATCTCTTATGCCACTCAAAAACTGATGCTCGATTCATGCAAGATGCTCCAAAAGCAGTCTGAAGCATTCCATACGTTTCTGTGGCATCATTTTTCCCAAGTTTAAAACAGAATTTTATTGCAAATCGTTCTTCTAAAGTGTCGTCACATCCAGATTGCATTTTTTAAATTCACAAGCTGTGACAATCAGGCTTTAGTATGGTGTATTCCAATTGCTGCTGTAGCTGTTCATTTGAATGTGAAATCATAAAAATTGGTAAGTCATCTGATAAGATGTATAGCAATAACATACTGAATATTCAAGTGGCAATTTTAAATGCCTGTACAAAAAAAGTCTGGGAACTTATTGAAGGCACCACGTATATATATATAAACTGGATTTGGTATTAAATTACCGACTATGGTTGATATACCATAAAACCCAACCAACCAACCAACCAACCAACAATACACACACACATGCAGACACACACACACACACACACACACACACACACACACACATATACACCAATTAATATTTATTTTATTTTATTTTTTATTGACTCGGCTGTCTGATATTTTCCATATTGCTGGCCATAATGCACTTCCATTTCCTTCTTACTCTTGTCTTCCTTCATGTCAGTCCAAATCGCCTGACAATTTTGCTCTCCAGAAAGGTATAAATCCCTAACTTTGGGTTAGACAGTACCACAACTGTCCTTCTCCAAACATGACTTAGACATTAAATAACCATTGAAGGTTGATATGCCATTAAACAAAGAAACTAACCCAAAGAAAACTTGATTCTGTCTCCATCAGTGCTTATTAAGATGAATGATTGTAAAAAGTAAATAATTGACCATTAGAACAAAGCAGATTCTTATGTGGGGATTACATCCTTGCCTGCTGAAGAGTTTTTCTATCTTGCGCTTGGTGACACACACATCATTACCTCCTGTGTCTGCCAAATAGTCCTGGTAATAGCCATGAGATGGTGTAGTCAAAAGAAGGGCGTGCCAAAGTCAAATCAACAATGCCTTGAAATAAACCTGATAATGGTCCCTCTGGGACACAGGTTTTTGCCTCCCAATAACCTCATGTCATATTGCTCATAAAGGCGTTAAACACTATAGTTCTTAAACATGTAAGTCTTCACATAGTTTCTATTTCTCTTATATGTAGGTACACTAAAAACTTTTCAGCCACATTGAGAGATATTTTCATACGACTATTTATAAGCTCTTTTTTTTTATCATGTCATCCTTCTATTCATTCTATTAAGTTTGCTCCAGCAAATAAACTATGTTGATGCTAATTCATCATGGATTTTTCTTGCCTTTATTCTGCACTTGGAAATATTAAACCATACAACATTTCCACCACTACAAATAGGCTGGATTGTTACCATTCACTCTTTTATGTTAGTGTTTGTTATGGTATCCAGATATGACAAATGTACGAAGACAAGCCTCAGTTGTTGGTAGTTTTGCTCATCCTGTCAGAGGCAATTTCAGAATGTCCTTCTCTGTCTTTCAAGATTGTCCAACTCCAGAGACATTGGAGAATTATAGTTTATAGTTTGCCGGAAGAGGACGCATGTTATTCTGAAAGGCAAATAAGATGATGAAACATACAATTTATAAACTAATATTTTCATGGACGATATTGCTCTGTTAATACACAAGTTAATTTTTTTTCAGATATCAAATACTTTATGAAACTCAAGATTTCAAATTCTTTTTAATGTAACCAAGTCTTTTTACTACTTGAAATATTCGTGCAGTACAAGTTAGAGGGATGACAGTGGTTGAGGGCAACCCAAAAGCTCTCTTTTCAATAGCTGTTACGCTGTGGTGTAGGGAACGGCAATACTCCTTTCCCTGGATTGCTCCACTTACCCTTGATCTGTACCTCATAATGCTTAGTGTTAAGCAAAGAAGGATCATTTACCATTTTTTAAGTCTTTAGTATGACTCAACTTGGGATTGAACCCCAGTCTTCCGGACCATTGGTGAACACTCTAACCATTTTGCTAATGAGTCAGTAATACTCCCAATATTAGTCAGTATATTTGTGCTGTTATAAAACCTGCTATATAATGCTGTAATAATCTATTTATCTATTATAATCTGTTCATATCTATCTATCTATCTATCTATCACAGTCTATTCATATCTACCTACAATAATCTCTTATCTTTATATCTACTGTAGTCTGTTCATATCTATCTATCTATCTATCTATCTATCTATCGCAGTCTGTTCATTTGTATGAATCATTGTCTATTCATATCTATTTATCTAGCTTGAATCTGCAAATTTATAGTTTTAAAATTGCCCTCTCTTCCTAGTATTATCGAGGGTATCTTTAAGCTAAGACATTCTTTGAAAATAAACCAAAGACTAACCAATAAGATAGGAAAGAATAAGTTGCATTCATAAAAAGCATTAAAGATCTGCTATTTATTATCAGATCTCTGTCACCAGGAATCACCAGACTATATATGCAGCCATTAAACTAAGTCTGCCAAATTGTGCCTTGATATCATTGGAAGCAAATCTGAAGTTGTCCCATTTATGGAGAAGTATCACAACACAGCAGTGTCCATTTGTTTGTTTAGGAGCAGAATGACACTTGTATTTGTATTGATTGAAACAGTTGCATTTGTTCAACTGACCTTCTAGTGTTCCATTATGTTTGTCTGTTTTTTGCTTTTTTTTCAACTGAATTCTGCAGATGGCTTTGCAAACTGTGAAGTTGTATTCATTGGTCAGTTTACATGAAATAAATATAATAGCAGACTTAATGTTTTTTTCCAGACGTAATGGAAGCACAAATGGTGTAATGGTTATTGGTAAAGAAAATGGACTTGGTGAACCAGGTTCAAGCTCTAGAAGGAGCAGTTTACATTTCCTCTGCCATAATACTCTTCAGAAAGGCTTGAATCCATTTATTTCTGTCCCAGCTTATAATACATAGCTGAGATCAATCCAGTGTAATTGACAGGCAGTTGAACTAACTATGAATCAGTTAGCAGGAGCTGATGAATAGCTTGGTCATAAATTTCCATCTGTGATCTGATGAAAGCATAGATGGTGTAATGTTTACTGGTAAAAAAAATGAACTTATTGAACCAGGTTCCAGTTCTGGATGAGGCAGTTTGCACTTCTTTTGCCCTAATACACTTCAGAAAGGCTTGAATATATTTATTCCTGTTCTAGGTTTGGATAAAATTGTACAGCAGATTGGGTTCTCTAGCTTTTGTAGGGAAACCAGTCTAGGAAGAGGAAGTCTTTGAATTTATTATCAGGAGATGAAATCCCTAAGGCAGTCCAACATTCACTTCAGCCTCATTCTAGCATCCCTGTAGTAACACAGATGGCAAATTGTATTTTTCCATGTGAATTACATTTGTATCAAAAAGAGAGTAGACTGTTGGCTTTTATTTTCTTTTGTCCAGACCTGTACCAAGATATGGGGGCAGATCCCTAGTCTCGTGAGACTGATGAATGCCCTTCCATGTGGATTATATTTGTGTCAAAAGATGGGAAACTGCAATCCTTAATTTTTTTGTCCAGGCCTGTGCCAAGAATTGGGAGCAGATCCTTAATCTCATGAGACTGATGCATGCCATTTAATATTATAGTGTTGTAGAAGTGGGCTCAGTACAACTACTGGTGTTAAATAATAGATTGGCTGAATCTTTTATTTGGCATGAAGTGTGGAGTATTTTGAAAAGACTAAAAAATGTTTTCCCAATAGCAAAAACTGTTAATACCTGGCTGAGGTGAACTAATTGTAACTGACTTGCAGTTGAAAGTTGAGAAGCTAACTTTGAATCAGTTAGCCAGTAACTGATGAATAGAGTGATCACAAATTTCTATCTGTGATCCAATGGTCAATTTTCAGTTGTCATCTGAACTGGTTATGAAATAAATAAGTTATATAAATGAATAAACTTATATATGTACACAAGAAGATGTTATTGTTGTAATTCATCCCAGCAAAGAGAAATATAGGAAAGCATAGTGCAGTGATGAAAGATGGAACAGTGAAAAACAGCATGGAGGAAGAATGACAACAATCTGAAGAATAGAAGAGATAAGATGGCTATTTAACATCGGTAGTCTTCAGTGTCTGGGTAAACTTATGAAATATCTACATGAATTTGAAATATAAGACCAAGGTGAGGGGTCTTATATGTGATAACAATGTGCATTGACTGAACATGAGAACACTGCTTCATTTAAAAAATGTTTCTTCATTTTTATATCACAGAGCTGCCAAATTGTGCATTGTGTTATGAAAACTTTTGATTCACTCTAAACACATAAACACATATGCAATAGTAACATGCCTAGATTAAACATTAAGACACTGCTTCATTCAAAAAAATGTTTCTTCATTTTTTATATTACAGAGCTGCCAAATTATGCATTGTGTTACCAGAATATTACAAAACTTTTGATTCATTCTAAACACTTAAACATACATGCAATAGCAACATGCTTAGATTAAACATGAGAACACTGCTTCATTCAAAAAATGCTTCTATATTACAGAGCCTTGAAGTTGTGTCAGAATGATCAAAATGTTATCATATTTACCAACCCCTCTGCTCGGGCAGGATATTACACAAGGTCAATTTTTAAGCGGAGTTTAACAGGTTTCAATTCAGAGTTTTCCTTCTCCTAGACTAGTTGCCTCACCAAGGCTGTAGAACCTAATCTGTCCTACTATTTATCCATAGCTGGAGGGAGAATAATTGGATTCATACCTTTCCCAAGGGTATTAGTGCTATGTGAAAATGCAATCAGTCTCGTCCAGGATTTGAGCTCGTATCGTCGTGTCCAATTCCTACGACGATATCCATTACACCATGGGCACCTCCTAAAATGATCAAAATGTTATAAATAATGAAAACTCAATCACTGTGTGTACAGATCTTCTACAAAAGTACTATTGGTTATTATATAGTTTCTACCTAATCACAAAAAATACTTTTAATAACTTATTAGAAATGTTGTCTCACATTTAGTAATGATTCTTATCATGAATGTTGATATGATATTAAACAAAGAAACCAAACCTTAATGCTCTCTGTAATCTTAGGCAATAAAAACAAGTTTTGTACTTGTTAAATTCTTTTCTATAAAAAATTGTGTCACCAAAACAACCGCCACTTCTTACCTCAAACAGATTTTTGTGTAGTCTGCTTTGTAACTTGACAAAGGTAGTGATTTTTCCAAATAGGATGACCTAATTTAAATAGTTTCCTTTGAAAATTGCTTATAATTAAAAATGAAGTTGCCTGATCTAAATAAACTGCCCTAAAAATTGCTTATAAAAAAAGACATTGTCTAATTTAGATTTTTTTCTTTAAGAATTGCTTTTTATTAAAAATGGGGTCCACTAATTTGAATTGTTTCCTTTAAAAATTACTTATAAAAAATGAGGTTGCCTAATTTAAATTATCATCATCATACAGTGATGCTGATAGCAAAGAGTTCCCTGACTCTCTTTCACCATCCATCACTATCTTCCATAACTCCATACAGGTTCTCTTGATGCTATCCAGGGTCTGTACATAGCTGATAGATATACATCCTTGCTTGTTGGCCAACACTGACATGTTTATTTGTTGGTTTCCATCAAAGAACATCATTTATGAGTTTTTCCTTACTCCTCCAGCAGTGCTTATTATGTCTTTAAATAGTTTGCTTTAAAAAGTGAATATTATTAAAAATAAAGTTGCCTAAATTGATTAGTTTGCTTCAAAAAGTGAATATTATTAAAAAGGATGTTGCCTAATTTAAATAGTTTGCTTTAAAAAGTAAATATTATTAAAAATAAAGTTGCCTAATTTGATTAGTTTACTTTTAAAATTTGCTTATATCATTTAAAATTAATTCTATTGGCTTTCAGTCTGAATAGGTCTTTTCTTTTTAATTTTCTTTCAGAAATCTTCTGGTCACATTTTCTGAAAGTTAGAAACCAATTTTATTTGCTTTTGGACATTCTTGATTCCTTTTAAGCTAAAACTTTCTGAGTACATATAAAAATTGGTGATGAGGATCTCGAGGCGAAGAAAGTTCATATGCCATATTTAATTAAATAAGGCGCATTTGCAGAGGAGTACACAAACAAAGCTCACAAACAACCACTCACACCCACAAATACACAAATAAAGCAAATTATATATATATATATATATATATATATATATATATATACCAACCGAGTTGGAAGTAATCTTGCTAGGTTTCACTAAACCAGATCATTAGGATAAATTCCGACAAGAGAGAGTTGGGTCAATTGCATTTTATTGATTAAAAGGTCACCCGAAAGTATAAAAAATTAGCATGCAATAAATAGATAAATAAATAAACAAATAAAAAACGTAAGAAAAGGGATATCATATTTTGCCTACCAACTAACCAAGCTTTTTAATGCCTGCAAATAATAAGTATTTCCGACTTTTGGTTGAGAAATTGATCAGGATTGTAGGAAGGTGTAGCAAGTTTCTCCTCCATCCATATTTGACAATATTCATCATCTGCTTTATATTTGTGACATTTTTAATATCATTCATTTTAATATAGGTTCTGTACCTAAATTCTTTTTAATTTCCCATACGTAGTTTGATAAACTAATTCTGTGTCTATGTGTTTCGTGTACGAAACTATTTCTATGTAATATCTTTTTTTAAGAGGACCTTACGTTGAACCTATATATACTTTTTAAAAAAATACTTACTACTAACGTTATTATTATTATAGGCCTCGAACTATATACCTCCAACTTGTACACTATGCATTCATATTGACATTTCCTTTTAAGGAGGTACTTGGTTTTATCTCGGCAGTTGCTTTTTGAGGGCTCACTACGTTACTTATTCCTAAGTTTTTTCTAGCTTTACCATTATCAATTAAATTTGCCACATTAGGCACACCAGACTGGTTTAATTTAACATTGTTCTTATTAAATATTTTGTATAGGTTGCACGACGGAGGAAAGTTTTTCTTTAATAATCTAAAGAATTCCTTCTCTAATTGTTGCGTTCTGGTTAATGAACGCTTGTAATATTAAATAAAGGACAAACCACGATATGAGAGGAAATAGAAATGTATTCTCAGGAAAAAGTATATACAATAGAGAGACTATTAGTAGACAAGAACATAGGATTAGTGAATACAGAATAAAGATATAGTCCAACGATAGTATTGGCTTCCGTTATTACGGTAGCAAGTAAGGTGATCTAGTGCGATCTCCAGTCTCCAACGCTCTAATACTATTCCTATAAGAAGCTGCTCTTCACCTTCTAGTCTGCTCTGGTATTTGTAGCTACTGCTATATATGGCAGATGGACAAGTTCGTTGTGCGGAAAAAGGTGGGTGATACCCAACACTAATTCATTAGCTACGGCCATATTGTATGGTGGTGTGAACCATTACGTACTACAACTACTTTATCCATGAATTCATAAACAAGTTTAGCCTTGTAAACCACTATTTTTTTGTGCTATTTCATAATCATGTTTACTTTGAGTGAAGATATTGATATTTGAAGAATTAGTAGGTAATCTAAACAAAGGGCCATTTGGGATATGTTTGAAAATCTGTCTTGGAGGGTTAAAACCTACATTAATATAACATAGGTATTGGTTATTTTTCCTAAATGGACACCCTGTACAGTTGTATAAGTTGAGTGTAATGTCTAAATAATCCGTGATTTTTAAATTAGTTAGGATGTTCAACTTGAATCCAAACTTATTGAACATTTAATGTAGTTTTTTCAAATCCTATCACCCTTTTTAGTTGGGCAGTCATCTACAATAATTAATTCATCGTCTCGATAAAGACGATGATTAGAGGGGTCAATAATATTGAGATTATACAACAATAAGCACCCTATAAATTAGGACAATATAGCACCGTCAAAAGAACCCATGGAGTTGTCGAAATTGCCACTAGGTCCCTTCTTTCCTCACAAATCCTCATTATGGTACAATAATGATTTACGACAATGCTTAATGATATAAATTTTATGGTCTGATATCGAAATCTATTCCCAAGCTAAATCTAACATCTACGGTTTTTTCCGTGATGGATGAGTAAAAATCCTTAATATCATTTTTTACGAAGGAGCATTAGTTATTTTTGTCATAGTCCTTAAACCACTTAATACAATCATTCGTACTACGCCATTGATTTATTTTCAAAGCTATTCTAAGTGTAGCCCAAATATCTTGCAAAATGACCTTACTAATCTTCTCCATTTCCATTTCCACACATTCATGGACGACGACAACGTTCCTGTCTTCAACCAGTAAACACGACTTTTGCTACTCCTATGGCGACCATATCTCACTCACACATTCAACAATGCCTTAACCGTAACGCTGCACGTTTCACTCAAGCATTTAGCTGCTGAAATGCCTTCTCAACTCCTTCCTTCCTTCCTTCCTTCCTTCCTACGAGACTTGCTGCATAAACGTAACCCTTTATTCCACGTTGCCATTAAAACCTTCATATAAAAACTTTTCGATATATCGTCTCTCTCTCCTTTATTTTCCAACAACATTTAGCGAGGAAATAACAACTTAATAACACTCAACAATATTTCTTCGCTAAACTGGGATTTAGTCCAGGAATTGTTTGTAAGGAAAAAATATGCTTTCCATCTCATATGTGAGATGAAAGATTCGATCTTTTTAATAACGTTTATTTGTATTGATGTTTATTAGGTAACGGATATTTTTAAAAGAATAAGGGATGCTTGTTGAATCCATAATGTATTAAACTTAAAAAGTGCTCAATAGAATTAACTAAAGCTATAACTACATTTATCTTATAAGTATTGTAATTTACTAAGCTTTTTTGTTTAGATGTAGCACAAGGCCGCATGAATGGGGCACCCAATGAGAATCGAACTCACTCGTGTAGGTTTGCTAGTCTAACATGCTAACCATTACACCATCCAAGGTGAAAAAAAATAAGAACTAAAAAAACTAGATGATACAATTTGTAAAAAAAAAAAATTATACATCCTGATAACTGGGCAAAAATTCCATAAAAAAAGAAAAGACTAAAAACATTCGTACTGCTTGAAAATATTCAACCAACACAAATGCCTTGTCAAAAGAAAAAAAAAACTCCAACAGAATACCTTAAGCTAAACGTATGAGTTCTCAATACATCTCAAATACGTAGTTGTGAGAGTATATGTAACTCTTCTTTCTTACAATCCTGTCGCCTAGGTGACAAACAAAATAACTGTCTTTTTCATCGATATTGCCCCCATGTCGACCCACATACTTTCTCACAGAAAAGACACAAGTTGGCTATAGGTTACTGGGGAAGGGCTTGTCTAAAACGAGTTTGCAATTGTTTGCTGTCATATAACTTGCAAACTTGGCTGGGGACTAACAAACTTTGCTACAGATTTTACAAACATGTTCAGGCTAAAAAGTGTCCAGGTCCAAGGTCAACTCCTGCTTCCAAATGCCAGTTTTAAGCTGGAGTTTTCAGTTCTCTCCTCTTGAAACGCTTTGTTGTCATCGTAGACCACTTTTTTCCCAAGTTAATCGACTTACTGTCATCTGCTCCCAATCTTTTACATCTCCACTAAGCGCCTTAAGGTGGTTTTTGACGAAACCCTTCAAACGTTTCTTAGGTTTATGTTTCAGATGTTCACCATGTTGAAATTCTCCGTAACACAGTTGCTTAGGTAACCTATATAAACTATGACCATAACCAGTCAAGGAATTACAGTTAACAAAATATTGTTAACTAAATACTGTTTACAAAATACTATTAACTAAATACTTTTAACAAAATACCAGGTTCTAGAGATGATTACACTGGCTGTACTTGAGGAATGGCTGAAGCTAGAATCTAGTAAATAAAATTATATTTTAGAGCACAGGCTAAAATCTAAACTAGTTTTGGTATCAAGTTATCATTATTATTATTGTTTTAACTTCTTTGGACAGTTATCTAAAACTGCTGTTATTTGAGGTTCTCTCGAAAGATCCTTGCATTAGTTTATTTATTTTTTTAAATTTTCTTAACTCTTTTTTCTGTTGAATAGTCCAGTGTCTGACCTTTTTCAGGTGAAATGGTTTAGCTCATTACTGTTTATTGTTGGTCAGTTTTGTTCATAGCCCACTTAGAGGGCCATGTAATGTTAGTCTGGTGACTTCTTGATTGTTGTATGTCTCTGAATATTTCTTTTTAAATACTTTCTTAACGATGATGTTCCAGCCTTTTAAAAATTTTCCCCTGTGTTCTCATGGATCTTCTTAGATGATAAGCCCTAGAAGCAAGAGAGATAAACTGATTATATTCCAGTGATAGCCGGGAGGAGATCAGGTTAGGGAATCATGTTCGCTTTGTTTTTTGTGTTGTTGTTTATTAAGAGTTTTTTTTTTACACATGGTCCTATCAAAATCGAATAATTTATAAACATTTTTAACCTGTACATAGGAATTTAAGGAGTTCTCACACTCCGGTAGTAATGTTGGATATTGACTTGAAGATACCTTTGAAATCTGTGGATGCAGCTGTGGAAGTCGGACATTGGAAATTAAAATAACAGGAAATTCACCTGGTGCCAAAAGTAAACAGGACGCTGGTGTTCTCGGCGGAAATACCGCGTAAATAGCGTTGGTGACATACTAGATGGAAGCTTGTTCACGTGCAACGTGTAAGCGGCAGGTTGGAGGAATTGTGACCGTGAGAATTTGCGTGGGGGTCAGGGATATTAGATACCTAGGAAGGAAGAGGAAAGCAGTTCATTGAAGATTCGTACCTCGGCCCCTATGTGTTTGCAGCTCAGCCGTCTTCGACTATCCGTACATTTTGGATAATAAAAGAAAGAAGTTGATTATATTTTTATACATCAGTGTTGTTGACTTTCTCTGCTATACAGCAGTAACAGCAATGAAGAGATATTTCAAACTCCCCACATCTCCAGAACTAGAGCCTGATCATCAGATGCAATGTTGTATCATACACAGGGCAATACTTTTTGTAGGAGTTTTTAACCACTGCAGGGACACAATCAGCGTTTTCTAAACCATATCGACTGGACATTCAGCTACTCAAGTTCAAATCATGGACGAAGCTGTTTGTATTAAAAAAAAAAAAAAGCCCAGTCGGCTGGGGCTGTAGAACAGACCGACTGCATCTCTGCAGAAGGCTAGGACCCCCCTTCCGCAGCGAGTGTCCTGGATATGACAATAGAAATTTTATGCACAGTTAAATGATCAAACAGTTCTATTTCAAACAATTCAATTCAGCATACGTAATTCGTTTGAACTCATTTTGAATGTCAAACAGTTCTATTTGACCCACAGATAGGACCCTATCAAGTGCTACCAGTCCGGGACGGAGTGGAGCTGGGAGCAATGACAATGAAGAGATACTCCATATTCCCCAGAGATCCAGCATTACTGCAGCCTCACCACCAGATTGTTTAATGTCATATTACCAGGAAACTCGTTGGGTGGGTGGTCTTACCCCTCTGCGGAGGTGCAGTCGGTGTATTTTATAACCCCAGCCGACTGGGCTGGAAAATAAAACAATGGCGAGAGTATTTATTAAAAACTGAATCATTTAACTAAATTGTATGTTTCTTTTGATTTTATGGTATATCAAGCCTTATAGGTTATGTAATGCCAAATACTGTTTATACATATATTTCAATATATATATGACTTGTAAACCAATTTATTGATAACATTTTAAAACAAGCCTGAGCTTATTTTTTTGCACAGTTAAATGGTTTCAAGTATTGCTATGCAACAGTAACAATTTAATTCAACATCAGTCGTTTGTTTGCACAAACCTAAATGATTTGTAAATGGATAATTTCAAGTAATTTTGTTTTAAATGAATTATAACTAATTTGTACACAATTAAATCATTTCAACTGTTGCTATCTAGTACTAATAATTCTATTTAATATTAATCGTTTGTTTGCACACAGTGAAGTGGTTACAAGTATTGTTATTTAACACTGTCCTGTTCAACGTAATTCACTCATTTGCAACGTTAAATGGTTCAAAGTATTGCTATCTAGTACTAATAATTCTATTTAATATTAATCGTTTGTTTGCACACAGTGAAGTGGTTACAAGTATTGTTATTTAACACTGTCCTGTTCAACGTAATTCACTCATTTGCAACGTTAAATGGTTCAAAGTATTGCTATCTAGTACTGATAATTCCGTTTATGCACACAGTTAAAAAGTTTCAAGTATTGCTATTCAACACAAATAATTCTTTTAACCACTACTCATTCTTTTTCACACAGTTAAATGGTTCCAGGTAATGCAATGTATCACAAATAATTCAATTAAACATCAGCCATTTGTTTACACACAGTCAAATAATTAAAGAGTTGTATTTCTAACAATTCGATTTAACATCAGTCATTTGTTTGCACACAATTTAAAGGTCAAACAGTTCTATTTGATCCATTTATATGACCCTATCAGGTGCTACCTTTCCGGGGCAGAGTGGACCTGGTAGTAATGGCAATGGAGATATACTCTGCATTCCCCAAAGCTCCAGTATTACTGGAGCCTCGCTATCCGATTGTTTAATCTCTGATAAGGACACTCGCTGCAGAGATGTGACGATACCCCCTCGCCCCCCGTTACATCAACTTCTTCGAAACCATTTCAATCTTGACCGGTGATCATCTAGTGGTTCCGATAGGGGTATCGCACATTTCCTTATGGCCACAAGAAATACAATCAAAGGAGTGGGAGAAAAGAACAAAGAACAAACGAGGGCTTGGGTTAACTGAAGTGCAAGAAAGTTAAGTTGTGACACTCTACATTCCTTTGCATATGTAGACTATCGCTGACGTGCATCCTTCGCGAAATTTCCACAAATCACGGGAATGCTGACTCATCTTGACTGGCCTTCCCTCACTGTTGCTGGACTCTGTCTCATGCCGATTGGTCTCTTCTCTGACTGGTGTCGACTGCCCACTGCCACTCTGCGTCTCCCGTCGCCAACTGGCTTCTGTGGGTTCCTTCTTCCAACTCCTGTGACTCGCGTTCCCTTACCCACTTCCGGTCACGTCGAAGATCGCGGGCTCAGGCCTTTGTTTGGTTTCGCGCCAAAACAGACAAAGGGATCGTCTGCTTGGCGGACCACCTACATAGTGTCACAGAGATGCCGTTGGTATAATCTACAGCCCCAACCGACTGGGCTGAACTAAGTTGTATTTACAGTGTGACACAACATAAAATTAAAAAAAAAACCCCCCAAAAAACAACTTCTCAGACTTTCTTTGTTGCTATAGTTATCCACTTTACCTTATGACAGAACTTGATATTTTCCGAGAAGCATCAAAGTTTAACCGGGCTATTGGCCTGAGTAGAGCGTTCACCAATGGTCCGGGAGACCGGGTTTCAATCCCCTGTCGAGTCATATCAAAGATTCAAAAAATGGTACATGATGCTACCTTGCTTAACACAGCATTATAAGGTAAGGATCAAGGTAAAGTGGAGCAATCAAAGGAATGGAGTAGCGCCCTCTCCGACACTTTGGTGTAGTAGTTATTGAAAAGGGAGCCTTCTGGTCACCCTTGACAACTTTTTATTTTTATCAAAGACAACTTTGATAAAAGTATCCAAAATATTTAATATTTTCAAGACTTGTCTGAATTTTCAAGATTAGACACTGAATCATAAACCTAAATTAATATTATTCTCTGATATATATATATATATATATATATCAGAGAATAATAATGATTAATTTAATTAATATATATACCCAATCCCTCTACCTTAAGCAGGATGCGACATAAGGTCAATTTTTTAAGCGGAGTACAACTAGTTTGAATTCAGTTTTCGTTCGTTCTGACTGGTTGCTTTATCAAAGCTAATCAAATCAGTCTACCCTACTATTTACCCACTGCTGAGAAGGATGTGACACAAGGTCAATTTTCAAGCAGAGTAAAGCTTGTTTGAATTCAGACTTTTTAGTCTCCTCAATTATTTGCCATATCAAGGCTAAAGGACCCAGTGTGCCTTGCTATTTACCCATAGTTGGGTGGAGAAGAGATCGATTCATGCCTTTTCCAAGGGCATTAACGCAAAGTGAAATGCAAACAGTCTCATCCAGGATTTGAACCCGGGTCTTCAAATCCATTTCCAAACAGTTACGCTACACACATCTCTTTCACTGATGTACTGGGACAAGTATTCTCGCCTTGATTGTTATTATAGTCACAACGTTTTGGCCATGGTATCCTCCAGCCTTACTCAGGTATCCGTCATAAATAATGATATTCTATGTTGTAGATAGTTCTCGTTCTGCTGTCCATCTCTTATGCACTGCCTATTTCAATAATGTTGTAAATCTCAGACTGAGATTATGAATCAATTGGTTGTCTGAGATTTATGCCATTATCGACTCGAGCAATACATAAAGCCTGAATAACAGAAGAACAATCTACCCCTTCCCCATAGAATGAATGAACGGCGGGGTTTGAAATTCCCAAGAGGTTACCATCTATAACGGACAGTTGAGAAAGGTCTGATGGTCAAAATGTTGTGACTCTAATAGCAATCAAGATGAGTACGCTTGTCCTCTGAAGAAACGAAAATGCTGACCCAGGCTCAAATCCTGGACAAGGGTGTCTGCATTTCACTTGGGAAAGATATGAATCTATCTTTTCTTTCCTCAGCAACCAGTCTAGGAGAAAGAAAAATCTGAATTCAAACCACCTTTATTTCACTCGTATCATATTCTGCCCGTTGTAGAGGTGTTGGGTAAATGAATAATACGGGGTTTTGGTGGCATAATGGTCATCATCGTAGGAAATGAATACAGTGACCCGAGTTCAAATCCTGGATGAGTCTATTTGAATTTCATATAGTGCTGATACCATAGCGAAAGGTATGAATCCAACAATTCTCTATTCAGCTATGTGTAAATATAAGGGCCGACTAGGTTCTTTAATCTTGATATAGCCACCAGTCTAGGAGAAGTATAACTCTGAATTCAAACCAGTTGTATTCCACTTAAAATTGACCTTGTGTCCCATCATGTTTTATAGAAGAAGATTGCTATTAACTGAGTATACCCCTACCTGTTTTACTGGGGGATGGTGAGGAGCCTGAGGCAATAATCTCCTGAAGCTGAGCGATAGACTTAATCTATCTGTTGATACCCTGAGGATAATAGTATTTCGCCAGCTCCTTCACACGAGTAGGATGTGATACAAGGTCAGTTTTTAAGTGGGGTTTACAGGTTTTTCTTCTCCTCGATGAGTTGCCATACCAAGGTTAAAAAGCTCAGTCTGCCATACTATTTGCCCATAGCTTGAAGGATAGTAGTTGGATTCATACCATTCCCAAAGGTATTAGCGCTGTGAAAAACAGTATCGACCAGTATCGATACCTCATGTGACCGTATCCATTTCCTATGACGATAACCATTATACTGTGAGGGAGTGTCTGCTGATAGCGAGCTGACACAACGAAACAAATATCATAAAAAACACCTCTGGACATGACCACACTGAATTTGGACTTATCTTCCTCCGGAGACGACTAGTGTATTTTAACACCTTTCCACTGGATTCAGTAAGAATTTCCACACCCACAGAATGGTTGTTGAACCCAGATATAAACATAAAATTCAGAAGGTATCTTGGTCTCTTTTCTTCCTTCTTTCAGGAATTCCTTTGCAGCCTTCACAGACAAAATGACGACAACGAATCAAGATGGGATTAAGAAGCAAATCAGCGGAGTCAGATATCAAAACCCCAAACCCTAAAAACCAAATAACCAAGAACACAAACCTCATGACTCCTACAAGGGTCTCCATATCCGGGGATATACTTGTGCCAAGACACTGCATTTCAGAAGTTGTAAACAAAAATACTTTTGGTACTGAACCACCTCTCTAGAGAGCACTACCAGACCCAAGATTTGAACCCATAACTTCTGGCAAATTAGATTAACTTTATTCATGACAAGGGCGCTTCGGGTGGTGTAATGGTTAGCAAGCTAGACAGGCAAACCTCCACAAGTGAATTCGAGTCTCACTGGGAACGCCTTCATACGGCCTTATGCCACATTTCTGTAATTTTAACTTAATGTTCGTTCATATTTTTTATGTAGAGGAATCAATATTGTGAATTGAATTACCACGACCAGAAAATCCGCCGAACACCTACGCACGACATACGGGAACACTAGACAGCTGTTTCGACCTTTTTAGGTCTCATCAACAGTGTATACCGTAATCTCCACCACTGGAAATCGAAACAGCGACCACAGATTGCAATGCCGAAACTCTACAACTGATCCACCTGGTCATATCGCACACAAGTGAAGCCAAATTCTTTCCTTATTCATGTTGATATCTATGCTTGATCTACCAACTGGATTGTCTTAGTATATGATATGGGCTGCTTCTTTCAGTATTTCAATTCCTGCCCCTTTCAGTCTTCTCCAAGGGTTTGTTGCTTTGGATAACCTTTTGATCCATTCTCTAGCCCTTTTTAAGTGAACTGCTTATGCTCAAGGTGACTTTAAAAAAGGGCTTTTGGTCACTGTATGCCAATGGTTACAAAATATTGTATGTATTTGCCTAACTCTTCCGCCTCAAGCAGGATGTGACACAATGTCAATTTTTTAGAGGAGTACAGCTGGTTTGAATTCAGAGTTTTCTTTCTCCTTGAGAAGTTGCCTCACCAAGATGTCCCTACAATTAAATTCAGAAAATATTGTTCGATTATAGTAGCGCCCTCCCCTACACCTTGGTGTAGTAGCTATCAAAAAGGGAGCCTTCGGGTCACCCTCGACTACGGTCGCCATCTTTACTTACTTATTTGTATAAACTGTTTAAGTTCTTTTCTTACATATTATTTTAATAGTAGTTATATTAAAAATTCTCATTCTTAATTATTAACGTGTCATCTTTGTTAATTTCCTATCTGTTCGTTCAGAATTTGATTTTGAAGGTTACATAATCCTGTACATAAAAAAGAAATAATGTATTCACTTTCCTTTTGCATGAGTTCAAGGTTGGTCATAGTTTTATTTTATGACAATGCTTGGCCACATATTGCTATGATAACGCTGCAAAAGATCACTGACTTTGTATATGAGACTTTTTCACATCCACCATATTTTCCTGATCCTTCCGCCCAGTTGGCTGGGGCGGTAGAATACACCGACTGGATCTATGCAGACCCGTGGTGTAATGGTTATCGTCGTAGGAAATGGACACGGCGACACGAGTTCAAATCCTGGACGAGACTGATTGCATTTCACATAGCACTAATACCCTTGGGATCGGTATGAATCCAATTATTCTCCCTCCAGCTATGGGTAAATAGTAGGGCAGACTGAATTCTTCAGCCTTGGTGAGGCAACTAGTCTAGGAGAAGGAAAACTCTGAATTCAAAACCTGTTAAACTCCGCTTAAAAATTGACCTTGTGTCATATCCTTGCTCGAATGGAGGGGTTGGGTAAATAGGAGGGGTAAGACCCGCCCTACCAACGAGTTTCCTGGATATGACATTAAACAATTTGATGGCGAGGCTCCAGTAATGCTGGAGCTTTGGAGAATATGGAGTACCCCTGCGTTTGTCATCGCTTCCAGGTCTGCTCTGGCCAGGAGTGGTAGCATTTGATAGGGTCCTATCTATGAGTCAAATAGAACAGTTTGACATTTAAACTGAGTGCAAACAAATAACGTATGCTAAATTAAACTGTTTGAAATAGAACTGTTTGGTCATTTAAGTGTGTGTAAACAAATGACTGATATTTAATAGAATTGATAGTGATATTTATGGGCCAAATATAACAATACTTGGAACCATTTAGCTTTGTTAACTCACGCTAAATTGAATTATTAGAAATAGAACTGTTTGATCATTTAAATGTGTGTATCTAAAAGGCGTTTACAAATCATATATTTAATATATATGTAAAAACAGGATTTGACATTAAATAACCCACAATGGTTAATATACCGTAAAACCAAACCAAATCCTAATCTCTCACCCACCGACTATCATTTTTTCAAGCATCGAAATATAATACTATAATCATTTGTGTATAAGACGAACTGTTTTTTCATTCCGAAAGTTAGGAGTACGTATTATACATGAGAACTATATGATTAACTTTTTTCCAGTCACATCCCTCACCATATTTAAGATGGGGTGACCGAAAGTAAGATATAACTATAGTTCAAACTAATATGCTTTATGCCATTACGGAGAAATGTCCATTTGAATGTGTGTTTGTTTATTATTTCGTTCCTCCTCATTGAGCTTATTGTTGTCGCAAACTTGTTGCATTTCTACGTTGGTTGGTTTCTTTGTTCAATGGCATATCAACCTTTGTAGGCTATTTAATGCCAAAGCCATTCTCCTAGAAGAACAGTAGTGGTACTATTTAACCAATAGCTGGGAGGATAAGGGGGTTCATACCTTTCCCAAGGGTATTTGCCCGAAAGTGAACGTAATAGCGTGACTGGAGTACGAACTCGCTTACTGCGATTCCGCAGTCCATCGCTTTAACCATTACACCCCGAATTTTTACGTGAACATATCCGTGTTTGGTCTAAATACTGAGTAAATTTTGTTTCCCAAAACATAATTGAAACTATTAAAGAAAATTTGAAGAATAAAATTTGTAGGAATGTGAATGACACTAAAGCCAAGTTTACTATTTAACTGGGTAATGTTTTTAGGGGGCTTTGGTGTGCCATTAAACGGTAATTTCAAACGGTAGGTTTAAACAGTAAGTCGCGCAGCTTTCTAGTTCGGATACTGATTCGAAAAGATAATATAGATAATAAAGTTTTTAAAAGGGAATTTTATACAAAAGAAACGAGAAAGAAAGGGTTAGAAAAGATAAAGTGTTGCAAATCTGTGGTACAATTTTCTGGATCTTATCTGAGAGAGAGTCCGGGAAACAAAGTTCTTTGAATTTGAGTATTTTTTTCTTTATTTTGTTTTGTAGAAATGTTTCAGAGTTCATTAAATTGCGAGTCTCTCTTCTTTAAAGTTCTTTTCAGCTGAATTCTCGGTCGAATTTTCTTTCAGTCTTTTAACTTGGTAGAATTTCTGTCGTAGTCTTTCGTTTAATTTTACTTTTATTTTTTGGGAAGCTCCATTCAAGAAGCGAATGACGAAACCCATCTGCTAGCTCAAGTTTTTCGTGCCTTTACAGTTCGGTTCCCGAATTCGTTCTGAGGGTTTGAATAGAAGTTCTTCACAAAAAGAGGAAGTAGCTTTTTGGTGCCGTATTGTCTGGTATTACTTCTCCCTATTCCACTCTGGCCAAATCAAGTCCGCACGTGACCGGCTTGATTTTTTCCTTAGAAATAAATTTTTATACTATATAATATTTTCTCTTAGTCATAACCAACCGATAAAAGTTGAACAAATGCCAAATTGAAATTAAATTTAGCTGCCAGAAATTTTAGAATGTCAGTGCGTATTATACATAAAAATATTCTTCCAGGATCTCGTAGTCAAAAGTTAGGGGGGTGTGTTATACAATAGTGCATGTTGTACACAAATAATTACGTTAAACTCTCAATGGCATTTATCATTTTATAAGTCCAAATTTTCAGTTTGTGGTTGATAATAATTCATTTAAAAAAAAGGGAAAAGATGCTACACGAACATGAACATGTTTTTTTCTTTTCTTTTTTTTTCATTTATGATTGGTTTGGTTATATAGTTTATGAACTATTGTGGGTTATTTAATGCCGAATTTGGTTTATTCATACATATTAGACATATATGATTTGTAAACATAAGTCAACAAAGTTAAATATTTCCAAGTAATGCTATGTATGACTAACAATTCAATTAACCATAAGTCATTTGTTTGTACTCATATTAAATGTCAGTTTGATCCGTATCAGGTGCTAACATTACTTATTTGTTTGCACACAGTTAAATGGTGAAACAGTTCAATTTCTAACGATTCAATTTTGCATAAGTCATCAAAGTTAAATGGTTCCAAGTATTGCTATGTATAATTACCAATTCAATTAACCATAAATCATTTGTTTGCACTCATATTAAATGTCAGTTTGATCCGTATCAGGTGCTACCACTTCGGGCCAGAGAACACCTGGTAGTAATGGCAATGAAGGAGTATTCCGCATTTCAGGAGCCTCACTATCAGATTGTTTGGTGCCATATCCAGTACACTCGTTGAGAGGTATTACTCCTCTGGGGAGATGCAGTCGGTGTATTCTATAGCCCAAGCCGAGTGGGCTTTTTATCTATGAGTGAAATAACGGAAATAACGATGTTTCATTTGAAAACTCCCTTATAGTGAACAAACAAAACCAGCGCTTGCTAAAGTACTACTCATCTACAATGACAAAAAGGAACAATATGACAGACATTAATCTGATTGATTATTTGACGCAGTGTATAGGATTCTGTCTTCATTTTATCCAACAAGAAAATCTATTATAAAACCAATAAGGTAAACTGAAACGATCTAATGCAATAAATAAATAAATGAATGAATGAATTGATAAAATAAAGTAAGTAAATAAATGAATAGAAATGATAAAATCGCAGAATTTAAAGACCAAAAAACACTGCATAATGTAATGATTGCTTCATAATATTTTTTGCGATTGTATTTTCATTCGTATTTGTTAAAATATTTTTGTTCACTTGATTCTATTCTGTCTAGACATGGCGAAATTTTTGCTTATTTACATGGAAAATAAAGCAAATAGATGAAAATATTGATTATTTGTTAATTAAATTTTGATTACCTGCAAGCTTATCTTCTAAATAGATTTTATCTTCAATATCTTCCCGATTATTACAAAACTATTTTATTTCCTTTTCATTTAAACTAATTTCATCATCTTTGACTGCCATGTGAAGAAATTACAGTTGAATCGCAAGCACAAATACCATCAAATTCCAAGTGCAGTGCCATGTGCAACTGCAATTGATTTCTTATCATCGTGTGATATGCAATTACAATAGAATTCCTCGTGAATTTCCATATACAATTGCAGTCAAATTGTAATTGCAAAATAATTCCTAGTGCAGCATCTCGTGTAACTTAAGTTGAGTTCTTCCCCTATATATATATATATATATATATATAGGGGAAGAACTCAACTTAAGTTACACGATATGCTGCACTATATATATATATATATATATAGGGTGCGGAAGCAAAATTAGGAATATTCTGGTATAATAATAAGCGACTCTATTATAAAACAAGAATTATTTTTATTCAAACAAATGAACAACAAAATAAGAAGATAGACACAAAACCGGAAATTTAATCAATATGGCCACCATTTTTCTGTTATTTTATCCAAACGCCTTCGAAACGGTTTGCATGCCGACAAAATAAATTCTTCAAACATTTTATTCCATTCCTCCTCAATAGCAGTCTTAAGCGAACCAATATTTGGATGGGAAGTTGGATTTGTTTTGTTTTCTAATACGCTCCAAAAAGCGTAATCAAGGAGGTTAAGGTCTGGGCTTGATGGAGGTCATGAAGAAACTCCAATTGTTTCGGAATTCTTTTGGCTTCGTTTCGGCGTTAAGCGAATCATAGGTTCTTTGTCGTTTCTTTTCTTGCTCACTCATATTGAACAGAATTTTAATAAAAAGTGTTTGAATAAAAAAGAAACGTTTAAAAAATCATTCTACATTTTGCTTTAGCACCCTATATATATATATATATATATATATATATATATAACAATTCCAGCTCCATCTTTGAGCATCAAGCTCTTTTTAAAATATTAACTGGGGAGGAGTTCCCGTAGCATAGTGGCTAACGTAATCGACTGCAACATCGTTGTGAGTTCGAACTCAAGACGTGCTATTACGTTCACTTTCACTAACCCGAGGGAAAGGTAAGAACTCCCATATCCCCACCAGCTATGTGTTAAATAGTACCACTACTGTCTTTCTACAATGATTGATGGCTTTGGCATTTAATAACCCACGAAGGTTATATGTCATAAAACAAAGTAAGCAAACCAGCTGACTGGGCCGGAGCTTTGTTTAGGTTTGAATTCCCTCATCTTTGTAGGAGTAAACTCTTTGTAGAGAAGGTGAAATAAGGTTTGCCGGATCTCCTCGGAAATTGATTTAAAAACAACTTTGTTACTTAAACTTAATTGGAGGATTTACACGTGGTGTAGTGGCTGACATGTGGTAACCGAGTTCAAACACCAGTCACGCTATGACGTTCACTTTTGGACGAATTTATGAACTCCTTTATCCCCTATCTATGGGTTAAATAGTACCACTACTGCTCTTCTACAAGAATGGCTTTGGCTGTAAATAACCCCCAAAAGTTGATATGTCACTAAACAAAGAAACCAAACTGAACCAAATCTTAAACTTTATTGACCGGCTAGCTTGACCGGAGCTAGAATACAAGGACTAAAAAGAAGACTTATCCAGTATATATCAAATCACACGCTTTTGCTCGTCAGGATGGCCTGTATTAAAGAATCGAAGTAGTTGTGTTCAAAAGGGTGTTTATTCAAAGGTAAGCGTTACTGGAAATCCATACAAATCAGGGGTGAATAAATTTAGGGTGTAAGGAATTGTCTGAGGTACTAATAAAAAATAGTACACTGGTTTGGTTAAGGACGCACTACTTATGTAGTGTGTCTTGAGTATAGTATGACAGAGCCCATACTTATCCAGGTCTACAACTAGTTTGAATTCAGGTTAAATGTAATATAATGGCCGAGGGATTTCGTTTGATGCCTTTGGGTTTAGTTAGGCGAAGAACCTTTCGGCTCAGTGCATTGGTTACTTAGGTGCAACATTAACACAGGTGTTCACGTGCGCGTGCGGGCGGAGCGAACGTGTCACACAGGGATGTCACAATAGCCCAGATGGGAAACGGGGTTATAGAGTGCGGGTGACGTCACGCACCGGAAGTGCGCGGAGGATTTGGGGAATTTGAAGAAAGTTAGTAGAGTTGAGACTAGACACCGAACGAGAAGGGTTGACTTTCGCTTGCTCGCGGAGGCCTTGGGCAGGTGTCGCACGAGATGGGGGGGGGGCAGATGAAAAAGCCAGGATAGAAAGATTGTGCCTCTCTCTTCTTATGTCGAAAAACCTTTAAACTCAAAGGTAATAAAAAGTTTCGTACCTGAACTGAGAAGTCGTAAGTGTTTTTCGTGTTTCGAGATTCCTATGTTCTATGTTATATATATATGAACATTATATGTCCATTTCACACATAGCCGTATCTCGCTATGGTACATAAAGAGCTCAGTCTATGGGACTGAGAAGTATTTGTTGGGTATTATTTCGTTAGTTGGTAGTTATCGTTGGTCGTTGAATTTGAGTTTAAGTGTCTGATTCCTTTCGTCCTTCTTCTTACCTCATTTAACTGGCTGGTTTCTTTGTCTGAGGAAGGCTGCAAGAGAATTTAAGGAAGGGGGAAAGGAAATAGACGAATTTACCTTTCAACTTCAAACTTAATTTCAGTTTTTAACGACTATTCTCTGAACGGAAGAATTTTTTCCTGAAACCAGTAGATATAGTCATGTTTCTCTGATAAGACGTTAAAATATATTAAAGTCATTTTCGGTGGGTGGTGAGTTTAAGGTCAGTGGTTATGTCCAGTATGTATTTTTCAGTGAGATATGATCAGTAGTGGTGGCTTGCTAGATGTAAACAAAGCCTGGTGCGAAGCTCTGGGAATTGGCAAACATGTGCGCTACCTTGCTAGCAACCAAGTGAAAGAGGGACCTTCTAGTACTAGCAGTGAAGGCTGAAGTGAAAGCGGATTTCTCTATGGTACCTGTAAGTCTGTCTTTGAGATATACGCAGATTTCGCTTTCTGATAGTGGTTTCTGGGAACTGTTACATTTTTTAGAATTTATCTTATTTTATTTTATAGTATTGAATTAATTTAGAAGGCTATTGCTATGCGAAGTAATGATTATTTGAGTCTTTGCAGTTGCCCTCTAAATTAAGTCAATACTATAAAATAAATAATTTGTGCAATGCTTCAAGCAAATTACAAGATACTTTTATCCTATTTTATTTATTCATTTTCTTTTTTTCTTTTCTAACCCCTACAAGTCTATTCTACTATATACCCATAGCTGGAATAACTGGATTCATACATTTTTCAATGAGATATAACTATGTGAAATACCGAGTCTCGTTCAGAATTTGAACTCAGGTAGCCTAGTCCATACTCTACGACGATAACTGTTACGTCTCGAGCGTCTCCTTCGACACGAGGAATACAAGGAATAAGATACAAAAAAGAGAGAAATATGCATATGTTGGTAAGTTCTTCTATAGTGCATTCGTATGTGAGTGCAATTACAAAAAAGATAGGACGCTATTGCGAGTGAAATTATGTCCCTAATAATAGAACCTACTTGGGACTCTCGTGATGTAATGGTTATCAGCATTTGGAAATCCCCGTGGTGCAATGGTTATCGTCGCAGGATATGGACACGGCGACACGAGTTCAAATCCTGGACCTGACTGATTACATTTCACATAGCACTAATACCCTTGGGATCGGTATGAATCCAAATATTCTCCCTCCAGCTATGGGTAAATAGTAGGGCAGACTAGGTTCTTCAGCCTTGGTGAGGCAACTAGTCTAGGAGAAGGAAAACTCTGAATTGAAACCTGTTAAACTCCGCTTAAAAATTGACCTTGTGTCATATCCTGCCCGAGCGGAGGGGTTGGGTAAATAGGATCAGCATTAGGAAATGGACATTAACATATATATTATATAGGGTGTCTCAATATACATAGGACCCATGTGACTGCTAATAACTCTACTATTTGTAATGTCATGGGAATTAATTTTTTTTCCGTGGCGCAGCGGATAGAGGCGTTGAGTCTCTACGGTTCCAGGTGAGCATTGTCAGAAGATAGCGGTTTCAAATCCTACCCAAGCCGGCCAGAGGTTTACTTGGTCAAAAACGTGGTGCGATAGACAACAACTATGGAAGGCAGTAATTACTGGGGATACGGTTACAAGACTCAGCATTCCTATCCGAGGTCGCGGTAAAATCACCTGAAGAGGGCTAGAAGTGAAATTTGGCCGAAACGTAGTGAAAGAAGAAACAACACAAAAACTACCAAGATGAGGACAAAAAGTCCGCAATAAATAAAAAAATAATTCTCAGATTAAGAAGCCTCATCTCAAAATGATTCCAATTAAAGACAAGTTGTAATGTCATATTCTTTTTTGTTTCAGATTTGAAAATAGTATACTTTAACAACTATTAATCCTCGATCACAATGCCTTGGACAAGAGAGGAAAAAATATTTTGTTTCACTACTCATTTGGAGACAAAATCATTCAAAACTGTATCAAAATAGATGCAACCCATTAATGTGATAATGATTTGATTACTAAGACAAAAAACTTAAAAAAAAAGATTGCATGTCCTGGAAGCTGATATAATAACAATTAAAAATATCAATTTGAAGTCTCTAGCTCAAAGGATGCATTTTCTACAGGGAGTGTTCCATTGCACTTGTAATACTGTGTTCAATAACAACCTAACTGGAAGTAAACTATCCTACTACTTCTGCCCCAACCTATGATATGTTGTCAGATACAGACTAGAGAAGCAAATAATAACTTTCTTTTGGAAAATTGGAGGAAAAGAATTCGTATTTTGAGTAACGCCTCTTTATTTTTATAATCCAATGGCCAACTGCTGTTTATTCCTGATTGACACATTGCCACACCTCCTCTCTTAACTGCCCACAGTCGGCTGATAACCTCTGGTCTTCGTTGATTTTGTGTCACTGGAGCAAAAGGTTAAACAATGTCTCAAAGTGCTGACTCAAATATCAACTTGTGACCACTGATTCATTTTCATTACTGATTGCTTTAGAATGAAGATCTAGTGATATCTATTAAATAAGACAACAAAATATTTCAGTCAGTCTACCTGATAGTTCATTATCCATTAATTTTAACTTCGGCAAGGTCTTATGCGATTTTTATATACTGGTTTTATTCAATATCACTAAGTTGTGAATCACCGTCTATTTATTGGGACGTCTTTCTTTCTTTCTTTCTTTCTTTCTTTCTTTCTTTCTTTCTCTCTCTCTCTGTCACTGTTTTCTTTTTGTTTCTCTTTCTTTATTCGATTGTTTGCTTACTTTCTTTCTTTTTTTCTTTCTTCTCTATTTAACCTATGTTTTCTTTCTTTCTTTCTTTCTTTCTTTCTTTCTCATTTGTTTGCGTTCGTAAAATATTAATTCCTAGTTTACGTTCTTGATCTTTCTTTCTTTCTTTCTTTTCTATTTAACCAATGTTATAGCTTTCTTTCTTTCTTTCTTTCTTTCTTTCTTTCTTTCTTTCTTTCTTTCTTTCTTTCTTTCTTTCTTTCTTATTTGTTTGCTTTCGTAAAATATTAATTCCTAGTTTATGTTCTTTATCTTTCATTATATTTTCTTTCTTTCTTTCTTTCTTTCTTTCTTTCTTTCTTTCTTTCTTTCTTTCTTTCTTTCTTTCTATTTAACCTGTTATAGTCTTCTTTCTTTCTTTCTTTCTTTCTTTCTTTCTTTCTTTCTTTGTCACTGTTTTCTTTCCGTTTTTCTTTCTTTTTCGATTGTTTTCTTTCGTAATATTTTCATTCTTACTTTCTTTCTCTTTTATTATATTTTCTCTCTCTATATATATCTCTTTTCTTTCAGTCTTTTTTCTTTCTTTTTTTTCAGTCTTTATATTTTCATTCAAATTTCCCTTTAGTTTCTTTATTTTTCATTATATTTTATTTCTCTGTCTTTTTTTTAACTTTCCTTTATTTTTCATTATTTTCCTGTCTCTTCTTTCTTTCTTTCTTTCTTTCTTTCTTTCTTTCTTTCTTTCTTTCTTTCAATTTTCATTCATTCTTTTTTCTTTCTTTGCTTTCTTTATATTTTCTTTCTGACTTTCCTTTTTTTTATTTTTCATTGTTTTCTTTCTTACAGTTTCTTCTTTCTTTGTAAATATTTTTTATAATTTATTCATTAAGTGGTACTCATTCATTGAGGAGAATTTAACATGTTTGTTTTATACAATTTATACACGTCATCTTCATGGGGATCTTTTTCAAATTGGCCATAAAGATCTCAATATAACTAGCCAACTTGGAGCCCTTAACCTCTATTAAAGAATAAAAAGATAAAAATTGTGTTAAAACTTATGACAATGAAATGAAATAGAGGGGGAAAGAGAACTTTTCATTAGATGAGATATTACCTTTTTAGAAAACAAGCTTTTTACTTTTATGAGGGTCAAATTCTAACCAGGATTTATTGTGTTTAATATTCGGGCGTGTAAAAAGTTTTTGATTCACGCTATCAACCATAGTAGAAAGTAACCACTGTGGTTGGTAGTATTGTGGTAGTTGATGCGCTGACACGTTGTCTATTGTTTCACTCCATGTGTGATCTGAAAGCCGCGCAGATAAACATGTGACGTAGTCTAATTCGAAAATTTACCCTTAGAACTGGGCTATAATTCGGCGGAAGCAGCCATTAGTATTTATTGTGAGAAAGGTGAACGTGCGGTTGATCTCAGTGCAGTAACCAGATGGCTAAAAAAAATTCTCTCGGGTTGCAAGAACCCTGATGATCAGGCAAGATTAAGTGATCCAAGCCATAGGGGCAAATCCTATGACTAACATTCGGAGAGTATCAAGCGAGCATGGAGTCTCACAATCCAGTTTGACTCACCATAGTATATTCTTTGTCTTTTTGAGAATCCTGTAATAGATGTCATTCATCAAGATGTAGATGCTGCACAAGGCCGCATGAATGGGGCACCAAATGAGAATCGAACTTACTCGTAAAAGTTCGATAGTCTAGCTTGCTAACCACAACGCTTTTTGTCGCGTGTTCCACCAAACAGGCGAGTGGGACAAAAGGCAATTTTAAGGTGTGTTCAGGCGCAGGGCTGCAGCCTAGATACGCCCGGCGGCTCCAAAATTGCATCGGGCGCCATCGGCACTCCCTGAAAAAAGGGGCACCTCAGGCACCAGGCGATAAACCTAGCCCCTTTAAGGAGGGTTAGAACCTGTGGAGACGTCTCCCCTTGAGGCTCGAAGTCTAAATCATATGTAAGTACTGAAGGCACGTTAAATATTTTGAAAAGATCTATGTACTTTTCCCCCGACACAGTATTATATATATATATATATATATATGTGTGTATGTGTGTGTGTGAAGTTAGGATAGCGTAGTCACAAATTCGCTTGATGATTCCTTTCCTCGCCTTGGAATAAGAAACTGATAGCCGTAAAGCACTGTTGATTCAGAATATATGCAATCCTAACGACGATATATATACACTTATCACATATGTTGTGTACTTTTTATTCATAAATATTGGAAACTATATATATATATATATATGTGTGTGTGTGTGTGTGTGTGTGTGTAAGCATGTGTATGTGTGTGTGTGTGTGTGTTCAAGGAAGTATCTTTGGCAAATGAATAATAAAAACAAAAACTTCATTATAGAATAGCGTATAATAGAAAAGAACAGACTAAACATAGAGATAAAAAAATTGTGACCTATGTATGGAATAAAAACTTTATATAACTGAATGCAGAAACAAAAAACAAATTGTTGAATAAAAGGAACAAACTCGTTTCAATATATAAACATAGAAACAAGTTTTTAAGAAAAAAAGACAAAAAACAAAACAAACAAAAAGCAAACAAACAAACAAACAAACAAACAAACAAACAATAACAAAAATAACCAAATACAAAACAATCAATTGCACAGAGAAAGAAAAGAATCAACACAAATAGATAGACATGTGATTTATATATATAAAAAAAACGTTTTAAGAGCTTGGAATAAGAAAAGAAAAACTATTGCTTATTTGAAAATTACAAAGTGTATATATATATATATATATATATATATATATATATAAACTCCTACACATGGACGTGCCAGTGTTTGTCGACCAGCAAGGATTTGCATACATAAGATCTGAGCGGACACTGGATGCAGTCTCGAGGACCTGCCAAGTGTGATAGTCGATATCGACGGATGGCGAGAGAGAGAGAGAGAGAGAGAGAGAGAGAGAGAGAGAGAGAGAGAGAGGTTACTCTGTGTAACCAGAACGAGTTAGTGATGTATATATATATATATATATATTTAAAGGCATTATGATATTTCATCAGCATTTCAAAATTATATATTTGCACACACACACATGTATGTATTACCCAACATCTCTGCCACGAGGAGTTTTTGACACAAGGTCAATTTTAAGTGAAGTACAGCTGGTTTGAATTCTAGGTTTTTATCTTCTAGTTCGGTTACCTAAATAAAGCTAGAGAACTCAATCTACCCTACTATCTACTCATAGATGGAGGAAGAACTGATGAATTCATGCTTTTCCTAATGGCATTAGTTCATAGGAAAACTAAGTCTCGTCCAGGATTTGAACTACCCGTGGTGTACTGGCCAACGTGCTGGACTGCAGCCTAGAGGTTAGACGAGTTCGAATTCCACTTTCGCTATTGCATTCACTTTCGGACTAATACTCTTGGAAAAGTTATGAAACATCTTATCCCTCCCAGCTGTGGGTTAAATAGAATCAATACAGTTTTTCTAGAAGGATGACATGCCATTGTGGGGGGAGTATGTAATTTGGTTATTTCAGTAGACTGCTCTCTAAATTATTTCCACCACAAATACAACACAAAACATTACAATCGCGCAAAAGAAATGGAATAGAACACAACGAACATTAAATAACAAACAATTTAATATGCATATAACAGAATATGAAAAACAAAATACATGATGTGTAAATGACCTTTTGAAAAATAAAGTTTGAAGAAGAGAATAAATTTGTTGAAAGATGTGTGTATGTTCATGTTATCAGAGTCCGTAAATAAGTCTTTCTTACTTACATTAAGTTTATAGCGGGTTTTATGATTGTGGCGACAGCGTGTCTCGTTGATGAAAGAAAGTTTGTCGGGTTTTCCTTTTGAATATAATTCTCGGCCATTTGAAAAGAGGTCATGAACTTTAGTTGAGGAAGGAAAGGAATTGGTTGGACATAGTATCGGCTACTGGCTTCGTGGCTTGTGTTCGTCTGTGTCTTCGTTTGTGTGTAAGCTTGTGTCTTGTGTGTATGGCTTCCTAACTCTGTGTTATTTATATCCTACAGGTGGATCAAAGAATCGCCCTAAAATCTTGGCGCGTAGACATTTATTGACCAATCAGATTTGTATTTTACTATTTTATTTTCAAGCCTAAATATTTTCTGTTAGTTCACTTCCGATCCTAATTTTCTAGAATGTTCTATTCCATGTTTTTAGTTGATTGGTTGAAAAATATAAAAATGTAATTTAAATGCTAATGCGGGTTTGATCCTAAATTTCTAGAATGTTCTTAAGTATGTTTTTATTGCTTATTTTAAGACTAGAAAAAATGTGTATCCTATACCATCAATATATTATTCGTATGGAAGGCCGAAGGCTTCCCAAACGTATTTTTCATCACGACCGGTTAGATAGCCAGCGTCTTCAACTCAAGCCAAGGAAACGCTTAAAAGACAACCTTAAGAATAATCTCAAATCACTGAAATTCGATATTCTGGATGGAGAAGAGCTCGCATTGAGATTTGAGGGGAGAAAAACATCTAAAACGGGATGTGTCTCCTTTGAAAATTTAAAAATAAAAATAAAAAAAGATATTAACATTTCACTATTTTAATGATGAATTAATGGTTAATTAATAAATAATTATTTCATTGAGTTTTCTTAATTGTACATTCAAAAACCATTTTAACGTGCTTATTTTCCTTTTTTTAGATTAAATTAAAAAAAAAAGAAACTATTGCTAATTCGATTTTCTATACTTAAAAAGTTGTGTGTGTGCGTGTGTGTGTGTGTGCGTTTGGCCTTTCGTTTGAATGATTTTTTGCTGGAAACTAATGCGCACCTAAATAGTTTATTGTAAAGTGACCTAGAATATCTTTCGTCATTAATTTTGACAAACTTAATGGGTAGAGTATTTGCTAATGGCCCGGAAAACCGGGGTTCAATCCAAGGTCGAGTCATACCAAAGACTCAAAAAAATGGTACTTGTTAACTCCTTGCTTAACACTCAGCATTAAAAAGTAGGGATCAAGGGTGAAGTAGAGCAATCCAGGGAAAGAAGTAGCACTTTCCCTTACACCTCGATGTAGTAGCTATTGAAAAAGGTGCCTTCGGTTCGCGTCCATTACGGTCAGCCAACTTTACTTACATTACTTGGATCTTGGCCCGGGAGACCTGGGTTCAATCCCAGGTCGAGTCATACCAAAAGACTTTAAAAATGGAACTTGATACCACCTTGCTTAACACTCAGCATTATAAGGTACGGTTCAAGGGTAAAGTGGAGCAATCCAGGGAATGGAGTAGCGCCCTCCCCTACACCTTGGTGTAGTAGCTATTGAAAAGGGAGCCATTGGGTCACCCTCGACTATGGTCGCTAACTTTTTTACTTACTTGGATCTTTGCCCTGTCGGCTGGGGCTGTAGAATACACCGACTGCTTCTCTGCAGAGGGGTAAGACCCCCCCCCCGCCAACGAGTGTCCTGGATATGGCACTAAACAATCTGATGGTGAGGTTCCAGCAATGCTGGAGCTTTGGGGAATGCAGAGTACCCCCTTCATTGCCATCGCTCATAGGTCCACTCTGGCCCGGAGTGGTAGCACCTGATAAAGGTCCTATCAATGGGTTAGATAGAACTAAACCGTGCTTCTTTCACTATACTGATTTTTGCATTTAAACTGCGTATTTATGCAAAACTGAATTGTTTAAAATAGAACTGTTTTGACATTGGAACTGCGTACTAGTGCAGAACTGAATTGCTCGAAATAGAACTGTTTTTGACGTCTAAACTGTGTACTTATGCTGAGCTGAATTATCTGAAATAAAACTGTTTGACATTTAACTCTGTGTATTGCCCAGTCGACTGGGGCTGTAGAACACACTGACTGCACCTCTGCAGAGGGGTAAGACCCCCTCCCTAACGAGTGTCCTGATATGACGCTTAACAATCTGATGGTGAGGTTTCAGCAGTGCTGGAGCTTTGGGGAATGCGGAGTACCCCTTCATTGCCATTGCTCCCAGGTCCACTCTGGTCCGGAGTGGTAGCACCTGATAGGGCCCTATCTATGGGTTAAATAGAACTAACAGCATACTTATGCTAAAATGAATTGTTTGAGTAAACTGAATAGCTTGAAATAGAAATGTTTTTGACAATTAAACCGAACTTAACATTTAAACTGCGTGCTTATGCTTAACTGAATTATTTCAAATAGAACTGTTTTTCGACATTAAAATTGTATTTACACTTAACTGAATTGTTACATATAACTGCTTGAATAGTTTGAAATGGGAATGTTTTTAACAATTAAACTGTGTACTTATGCTAAACGGAATTGTTTTAAATAGAACAGATTATTTACATAAAAATGGATTTGGCGTTAAATAACCTACAAAGGTTGATATGCCATAAAACCCAACAAACCCAACCTTTACTTGGATTTATATACCAAAATGATATACTTGTAGTTATCAACGTGTAATATTTCGACCTAAATCGCTTTATTCGTGTTTCTAGTTACTAGTTTAATTCAAAAACTTTTAAAAAGTATTCTAAAAATTTTATAACACTTTTAATTTACTTAACCTCAATGATCCAGTCGGCTGGGGCTGCAGAATACACTGACTTTATCTCTGCAGAAGGGGAGAACTATTCCAACGAATGTCCTGAAATGACATTAAACAATCTGATGATGAGGTTCCAGTAATGACGGAGCTTTAGGGAATGGAGAGTACCTCTTCATTGCCATCACTTCCAGGTTCATTCTAACCCAGAGTGGTAGCACTTATGGGTCAAAGAGAACTGTTTGACATTTAAACTGTGTACTCGTACTAAACTGAATTATTTAAAATAGAACTGTTTGATCCTTTAACTGTGTGTAAAAAATGATTGATGTTTGATTGAATTGTTTGCGGTACATCTTAATACTTGAAACCATTTGACTTATGGTAATTGAATTGTTTGAAAAAGAATTGTTTGATTAACAAACGAAAGACAGTGTATTTATTCTAAACTGAATTGTTCGAAACAGAAATGTTTGATCATTTAAGTGTGTGTAAACAAACGACTGGTGTTTAATTGAATTGTCAGTGATACATAGCAATACTTGAAAACATTAAACTGTGTGCAAACAAAAAATCAATGGTAAATAGAATTATTCGTATTTGAAATAAGTGAAACCAATTAACTTTGAGCTCGTTTAAAAATGTTATCGACAAAATGTGTTTAGAAATCATATATTCAATATATATTTATAAAAAAACATCTAGCATTAAATAACCAACAATGGTTGACATGCCATAAAACCAAAGCAAACCAAACCTAACCTCGAGTCAACTTTTGATGAATTTAAACCTTTAAAATTAATCAAAAATCGATTAGATATGTACTGTTATTTTGCCTGTTATACAAATAATTATGACGTGACTATCTTTCAAATAAAACTAAAATTTAACATTTAATAATGACTAATTTTATATATATATATATATATATATATATATATATATATATATATATATATATATATATATATATAAGTAAACATTTATGCATTTATTGAATGACCCTCTTAATTTTATTAAGAATCATTATTTATGATGATGTTTTAAATGTGAAAAATACTATTCTCAGTACATTTATTCAATTTGATCCGTTCATTTTGTTGTACTGTTAAATATACAACTAAATATTGATATACAGGGTGTTTAAAAATTTATATCATTTGAGATGTTCTGGGTGTTTCAGAAAAATAGATAAAATTTCGTAATCTAATTACTTAACCAATTCTCGTTCAAATAATCGCAAATTTTGACAGTATATGTGGGAACAATTCAAAATTCTATGTTTCATGTTTAAAAGTCTTTTCTATTGAATGGCATATCTATATTTGAAAAGAAAAAAAAAAGAAGTTAAATATAAAACATAGGATTTTGAGTTGTTTCTACAAATTTAAGATAATTTCAACGAGAATTGGTTATGTTATTGGATCACGAAATTATATCAAATTTTCACTTTATAATGACAGCTGACAACGTGATTAAAAAATGTGACTGAAGAAATGAAAACTAATTTGTTGAAAAATAATTTATTCGTATAACACGTTTCACTTAGAGTTTCATAAGATGCTTGGAAATTTCCTTTTGAAAACAATAATGGAAATATTTTAAATATCATGGAAACAGACATTGAAGATTAGTTGGTTAAGAGCTCTTAAAATTTTAAATCGGAAAATTATTTAAAAATCTGTGATTACAAGTATTACCATGAAACATCATCAGCATCACCATCACCGTCAAGAGGCACTGACAGCACGGAGTTTTCAGACTCACTCTCTCTCTCTCTCTTTCTCACCATCCATCCCTATCATCCATCGCTCATGTTAGGTCTTCTAGACAGCATCCAGTGTCCATACAGAACTGATGTATGCTAGTCTTTGCTTATCTGCAAATACTGGTGCGTCCGCAAGAGAACGTCGATTTTAAGTTCTTCCTTACTTTTCCGGCACTCCTCAGCATGGCTTGTTCGTCTCACTTAGATGGCTTGGGAAATGGGAGGTTAGTGGCCAGAAGCTGTTTCGAGAGGTGCTGCTTCCTGGATTTGCTCAAAACAGCACGTATCATTGTTAATAGTCGTAAAGTTTGTGATTATTATCAATACTAGAACAATACAATGGAAGATTATTATCAAATATTACTATGTTTTGTTTTGGTTTCTTTGTTTAATGGCATATCAACCTTCCTGTGTTATTTAATGCTAAAGCCGTCCCAGTAAAAAGAACAGGAGCCGAACTGTTTAACCTATAACTGGTATGATAAATGGGGTGCATACCTTTCTCTATGGTATTATTCCAAAAGTGAATGCAATGGCGCGACCAGATTTTGAACTCACTTATGGCGATGTTGGAGTCCAGTACGTTATCTAGTACGCCACGGGAGCTCCACTAAGAGTAATATCGCTTTTGATTACTTATTATAAGGTTATAACTATAGCAGAAGATTATTTTTAAGTATTTTTACGGCAGTGCTCAGCATGACTTGTTCGTCTTACTTGGATGACTTGGGAGATGGGAAGTAAGTGGCCAACTGCTGTTTCGAGAGGTGCTGCTTCCAGGATTTGTTCAAAACAACACGTATCATTCTTAAGAGTAGTAAAGTTTGTAAGTTGTTGTTAATACTAAAAAATATACCTATTACTATAAGCTATAACTATAGTCGAAGATTATTTCATAAGTATTTTTTCCTTTCACCTGGTTCCCTTTTTCTTTTTCTCTGGCTTTGTAATTCATTATAGGTACTGTAATTTGATTTAATTCTTTTCTCTTTATTGATATTTTAATCGGTATTTAAATTGATTAAAGTTAAAACATTTAATACATTTAAGAATTAGCGTTTTTGTTTAATTGGTTGATGTTGTGAAATTAGTGCAGACTCTAAACATTGGCATTTAGATTCATTTTGTAGTTTTTTTTTTTTTAAATTATGTCTTGGTGGTGGTTTTTATGCTTTAGAAAAACAAAAAATTGCATTACCTACTCGTCGCTCGAAACCATGCGTCGTTGAAATGAGATATCAGAGCGGCCATGTTTTTCTCTCTTCGTTCTGCGTGCTCACTTTGCCATACGGAGTAAGCTGTCTTTTCCATTCCACAAATTATGTAGATTTTTTTCTGGGTTAAATTTCTGATCTTCATTTCTATGGTTTACAAGAGCGCTGAGGTTGTCATTTGTCTTCAATGCCCGGTAGTGTTGTTATTTATGAAACTCTTTGCTTCGATGTGGCACAAGGCCGATTGAATGGGACACCTAATGAGACTCGAACTCACTCTTGCAGGTTTGCTAGTCAAGCTTGCTAACCATTACACTACCCGAGGTGCCTAATGCTAGGTAGAGTTCGTATATTCTCTTTTTTTAGAGGCCTTAAGATTTTTGTCGTGTCTGTTTCCATGACAACGACGTCAACATTTTTGCAATCATTTTCAGGTTGAATTTCAGCTACTTGTCCAGAATACGCCGTTGATAAATCTTTCTTTTATTTTTACAGTAATGCACAAAATAATTATTTAGAAAATTTAATAATTGCATTAGCTACGTGTAAGAGTAAAAGTTTTAGACATTTACTTCATTTTTTTTTAATGGGCTGTTACATTTAAGTCCCAAAGTACAAATTGGTTTCTTTGTTTTATGGCATATCAATTTTCGTGGGTTATTTTATGCCAAACCCATCTTTGTAGAAGGGCAGCAGTGGTACTATTTAACCCATTACTGAAAGATAAAAGGGTTCATTCCTTTCCTAAGTGTATTAGTCCAAAAATGAACATAATAGCGCGACTGGAATTCGAATTCGCTTACTTCACTGTTGCAGTCCAGCACGTTAGCCATTATGCAACAGGGTCTACTTCCTCCCTCATATAAATCAGTCATCGAGCATAACTTTGCACCTTTTTTTAGAGGTCTGGAGAAGGAAAGACTAAAGAGATATAGCTGATAGCCGAATGTCAGTTTGAGGCTTAATTGTTCAGTAAAGAAAATTAAACAAATGAATTAAAGTTACTCCTTTCTGGATGGTGAGAATGTAATTATTAAATATCTCTATCTTTTTTATTTTATTACAGCAGAAATAACAGAAAGCTTCATCGGCGGGCTATTTTGTACAAGCACAGAATTTGATATTCTATAAATCAGCTGAAATTGTAGGCCAAGTTATTCTGATAATAAACTGTAATGCAATTTCGCTGTATGCGAGTGAGTTTAAAGGTATTTAATAAAATACTTTTCTATGGCAATTTCGGGACTAATATTTTCCGAAAACTTGGTAATTTGTCCCTCACCCATGACCACGTTTCTCCTCAGAAGAAAGATTAGATATATTTCTATATTTCAGTCAATTTCACTACAGGATCAAGGTTAGGTTAGATTATTTTGTTTGATGACATATCAACCCTTGATGGTCATTTAATGCCAAATCCTGTTTATATATATATATATATATATATGATTTATAAGTGAATAGTTTGTACTTAACATAATTTTTAAAGGAGTCAGAGCTCACTTGTTTTCAGATAGTTCAATGGTTTCAAGTATTCTTATCTTACACAAATAATTCTATTTGGGATTAGTAATTAGTTTGCACACAATTAAAAGGTTAAATATTGCTAACATTAATAATTCTAAATGGTTTCGAGCATTGCTATTTATTGTGGGCATACAGTTAAATGGCTTCAAATATTGAAATTTAACACAATTCTATTTAATATTAATAGTAAAAGATTGAACAATTCTATTTGACCCTAACAGGTGCTACCACTCCGGCTGAAAGTGGACCAGAGAGAAATGGCAATGAAGAGATACTCAACATTCCTCAAAGCTCCAAAACTGGAGCTTCACATTCAGATTAAGGACCCTTGTTGGGCGGGGGAGGTCTTAACTTTCTTCAGTGAGCTGGTGTATTCATCAGCTTCAGCTGTCTGGCATGCTACAAAGATCAAAAACTGAAAAGTAGAAATAATCCAATTTTATATACATAAAAAAACATTCTTAAAAATGTTAATCAAATCTATGTTGGCTTGTTTCAAAGACCTATTGAGATGGAGAGTCGACAGATTATTAAAGAAGATTTGCTCATACCACCTAACATGAAAAGGGTAGATTTCACAACGCATACTGATGAGGGGTGTACTTGAAATGAAAGACAACACCCACAAGAACATCGGGAAATCTGTTTTGTTTTCTAACGTAAGAAATAAATTTGTGAACTCATATTCGCATGGGGAAGGTATACCTAAGATGACAAACTTCATACACAAATAGAAATTTATCGAAACTGTTTGAGAGTGGATTTTTAATAAACAGAAATTATATGGTGTACTTTGGTTTTATGGTATATCAACCATTGTAGGTTATTTAATGCCAAATACAGTTTATACATATATATATTAGATATATATATATTTACCAACCCCTCCGCTCGGGCAGGATATTTACCCATAGCTGGAGGGAGAATAATTGGATTCATACCTTTCCCAAGGATATTAGTGCTATGTGAAATGCAATCAGTCTGGTCCAGGATTTGAACTCGTGTCGCCGTGTCCATTTCCTATGACGATAACCATTACACCACAGGCACCTCCAATATATATTAGATATATATGATTTGTAAACATAAGTTAACAAAGTAAAATAGTTCCAAGTTCATTAACAATTCAATCAAATATCAAACATTTGTTTACACACAGTTCAATGAACAAACAGTTAAAAAGTTTACAAGTATTGCTATGTATCATAAACACCAGTCATTTATTTACACAAAGTTCAATGATCAAACAATTGTATTTCAAACAATTCACGTTAGCGTAAGTCAAAGTTAAATGGTTCCAAGTATTTCTATGTTTCACTAATAGTTCAATTAAACGTCAGTCATTTGTTTATACACCATTAAATGATCAACAGTTCTTTTTAAACAATTCAATTTAGCATAAGTCATTTGTTTTCACACTGTTTAAATATTAAACTGTTTTAATTGACCTATAGATACAACCCTATCAGGTGCTACCACTCCGAGTCATGGTGGACCTGGGAGCGTTGGCAATGAAGGGATACACCGCATTCCCCAAAGCTCCATTATTATTGGAACCTCACCATCAGATTGTTTATTATCATATCCAGGACACTCGTTCGGGGAGTCTTACCCCTTTACAAAGAAGCAGTTGGTGTATTCTATAGCCCCAACCGATAAGGCAAAAAACCTATAATTCATATGTACTAAATATTTGGTTTGGTTTGGTTTTATAGCATATAAAACTTTGTAGCTTATTCAATGCCAAATCCTTTTTATACATATATATCAAATATATAAGATTTGGTTTAGTTTTATGGCATATCAACCATTGTTGGTAATTTAATGCTAAATCCTGTTTTTATATATACATTAAATATATGATTTGTAAACACATTTTGCAGATATACAGTTAAATGATTAAATAGTTCTATTTCTAACAATTTAGCTTAAGTCATTTGTTTGCACACAGTTTAAATGTCAAGCAGTTCTTTTTTATCTATAGATCGGACCCTATCAGGTGCTACCACTCCGGGCCAGAGTGGACCAGTGAGAAATGGCAATGAAGGAGGTACTCCGCATTTTCTAAAGCTCTAGCATTACCGGAGCCTCAGATTTAGTGTTACCCCCAAGACACTCATTGGGGAGACTTACCCTTATGTAGAGATGCAGTCGGCGTATTCTACGGCTCCAGCCAACTGGGCCACCATAGCGAGTGGGGAGAGGATATGGTTTCCCAATGGCATCAATACGAAGTTAAATGCAAACAGTCTCTTTAAATGTGAACTAAATTTTATTTTCAACATTTTTCCCTTTTTTTTTAACAGGTTGTTTTGCAATGTGATATCACGACAAATCTTGCAGACTCTCTCTGAACTAAAAAAAAAAAAAAAAAAAAAAAAAAAAAAATGAAGAATGTTAGAATAAAAAAAAAAACTAATAAAAATAGCTAGGTATGCCAGGCGTGTGACTCACTGTCATCTCATTGAATGTAAAAATATCAGCTAACTGAAAAAAAAGAAAGATGGCTAAAGAAAACCTGTGACAATAATATAAGGCAACAGACTATTATCTAAATTCAGTAGTAGGTAATGTAACATCATATGATGCACTCAGACAATACACTGCACCTACTCAAATGTCTTCTGTGACTCAAAAAATTGTTGACCTTTGTCACTGGCCATTGGCCCAATATGGCATTCCCTTACAGGGAAGGCTGTAACTTTTATTTTCTGTTCATGTTCTATCTTTTCTTCTTTTTTTTCTATGTTTTATTTCGGCTAATGGTAGTTTGGGGGAATTTTGTGGTGGGTAAGAAGATACATTCTCTATGTAAGGGTTAATTAAAAAAAAGAAGATCTCTGATTATACAAACCAAATTTTAGAACAGATTGATAATGGAACTGGTATTGAAACGATCTATATATTTACCCGACCCCTTCGCAGAGGTAGGATGCGACACAAAGTCAATTATTGAGCGAAATTTAACAGGTTTGAATTCAGAGCTTTCCCTCTTCAAGAGCAGTTGTCATACCAAGGTTAAAGAGCCCAGTCTGGCCAACTATTTACCCAAAGCTGGATTTATATATATATATATATATATATATATATATATGCATTAACACAAACACATACATGTATTTACCCAACCCCTCTATACGAGCTGGATGTAATACAAGGTCAGTTTTTAAGCGGAGTTTAACACTTTTGAATTCTGAAATTTCCCTCAAGAATAGTTACCATATTCCAAGGTTAAAGTCTGCCCTTCTATTTTATCCATAGCTAGAGAGAATATAATTGTATCCATAACTTTTCCAGCGTTACGTGATTTGCAAACAGTCTCGTCCAGGATCTGAACTCGTGTCACCGTGTCCATTTTCTACAACGATAACCGTAGCAGTACGAACGCCTCCTCAAATGAAATGAAGTATGAGGATTGATTGATAGATAAAGGTTAGTTTGCTTTACTACATGACAACCTTTGTTGTTTTATTTAATGCTGATGTCCGTCTTAATTTTGTAAGCCTTCATATAGTTTCGAGTAACTCATGATAAAACTCCTTATTCGTGATATGCTTATACTAAACTGAATTGTTGGAAATGGAAATGTTTTTGTCATTGAAACTGTACTTCCACTAAACTGAATTGTTTAATATAGAACTGTTTTGACATTTAACTGTGTAAACAAAATCTGTACTTATACTAAACTGAATTAGCTGAATCATAACTGTTTGAATAAACTGGATAGCTTGAAATAGAAATGTTTTTGACAATCAAACTGTGTACTCATGCTAAACGGAATTGTTTGAAATAGAACCGATTATTTGTATAAAAATGGATTTGGCGTTAGATAACCTACAAAGGTTGATATGCCATAAACCCAATCAATCAACCATTATTCTTAATATAAATAATTTGCACAAAGTTACATGGTTTTAAGTATTCTTTTAAATGCTAAAAGCTTATTTCATGTATTTCTATTTAATACTAATAATTTCCCATTTTGACCTATAGATAGTACCCTAACATCGACTACAACTCCAAATCAGAGTGGACCTGGGAGTAATGTCAACAAAGAGATGACTCTAGACTCCTCAAATCTCCAGTTCTTGGAGCCTCACGACTGGTACAAATTAGTGTCATACTTTGGGCACCTTTTTTGTGGTGGGTTGGGGGATCTTACTCTTCTGCATATCCATATTTACCAACCCCTCTGCTCGGGCAGGATATGACACAAGGTCAATTTTTAAGCGGAGTTTAACAGGTTTGAATTCAGAGTTTTCCTTCTCTTAAGCTAGTTGCCTCACCAAGGCTGAAGAACCCAGTTTGCCCTACTATTTACCCATAATTGGGGGGAGAATAATTGGATTCATACCTTTCCCAAGGGTATTAGTGCTATGTGAAATGCAATCAGTCTCGTCCAGGATTTGAACTCGTGTCGCCATGTCCATTTTCTTTCGATGATAACCATTACACCACGGGCACTCTTCTGCATATCATATAGTCTTTTTTTTACTTAGTGAAAGCTGACTACATAAATTTGATTGCATAAATTACAAAAGTTGTTTGATAATTAAGGTCTCTTACTGTATGACGACATTTAGAAGAGAGTCTTACCCCTCTGCAGAGATGCAATAGGTGTATTCTACAGCCCCTGCCAACTGACCCAGTGAATGTATTGTTTTGAATGAATATACTCTTTAGCTTAAACCTTTTTTGCTTTTACCTATATCAGTCAAAAACTTTTACAACACACACACACACACACACATATATATATATATATATATATATATATATATATATATATATATATATATATATATATATATATATATATATATATATATATATCTGTATTGTAAGAAGCTTGGATATAACATCGAAGAAATAAACTTCAATATGTAATACAAGTTTACGAAATCAAAATTTTTAAATTTAAGCCCAACCTACTAAATTAAGGGAAAAACCAAGGGGAAAAATCGAGGAACTGATACCAGAAAAAGAACAAAGAATAAAATAAAATTAATAAAATTCTTCATATGATACTATCTTTCTATTGTTCTAAATAAAGCTTCACATGAATCCATAAAAAATAATCCTATTCTTCTACTGACAATTTAATAGATTATTTCACACTTTTGTCTGAAGGACTCCACAGAAATATGGTTAATATTAATGATTCTTGGAATTTCTTGTTTTCTTTGTTTAGTGGCATATCAACCTTCATGGGTTTTTCAATGCCAAAGTCATCCATGTAAAAAAGACTGTAATGTTGGTTTTTAACCTATAGCTTGAAGGAAAAAAAGGTACATGCTTTTCCCAAGGGTATTAGTCCGAAAGTGAACGAGACTGGAGTTCGAACTCGCTTACTAGGATGTCACGGTCCAGCACATTAGTTAGTGCTCCACGGGGACCTCTCTATTCCAAGAAATTCATTAAAAAGCTTATGCAAGAATCACTAGAGGTATTTCTGCTGCATCCAGTCGGATGTGAATGGTTTGGTTTTATGGCACATCAACCATTGTAAGTTATTTATTGCCAAATCTATCTATCTATATATATATATATATATATATATATATATATATATATATATATATATATATATAAACAGGTCTATTCTAAAAAATTCAGTTTAACATAAGTCTACAGGTTCAATACCAAAAACAGTTATATTTTAAACAATTCAGTTTAGCATAAGTACGCAGTTTAAATTTCAAAACAGTTCTATTTCAAATAACTCAGTTTAGCATAATTACACTGTTTAGTTCTTGCCGGACATTGGCATCATGGTTATAGTGTTCGCCAATGGCCCAGGAGACCTGGGTTCAATCCCAGGTCGAGTCATAGCAAAAACTCAATGGTACTTTTTGCCTCCTTGTTTAACACTCAGCATTATAAGGTATGGATCAAGGGCAAAGTGGAGCAATCCAGGGAAGGGAGTAGCATCCCCCTTCACCTTGGTGTAGTAGCTATCTAAAGGGGAGCCTTCGGGTCACCCTCGACTATGGTCGCCAACTTTACTTACTTTACTGACCCATAGATGGAACCCTATCAGGTGCTACCACTCTGGGCCAGAGTGGACCAGGGAGCGACAGCAATAAAGGGGTACCCCACATTCCCTAAAGCTCCAGCATTATTGGAACCTCTCCATCAGATCGTTTAGTGTCATATCCAGGACACTCGTTGATGGGGGGGGTCTTACCCCTCTGCAGAGATACAGTCGGTATCTTCTATAGCCCCTGCCACCGGGGCGCTAGAATGTGAAGGAGCCTATAAAAACATGTAAAATCAGGTGTATGGGACATTTGAATAATCAAATACGTTTCTATGGTCTATATCTTTTCAATTTGATACAAATCAATCTTGTATTTATGTTGTATACTCATATGCAGATGCTTGCAGAAACATAACGACGCAATGAAGACGAGCGGACACAGGTCTTTAGAAAAATATACCTCTCACTTTATTTGAAAGGGTTCGAAAGGGTTACTAAAGGTTTTACTGTGTGAGAGGTGAGTTGGAGACCGAACAGAACTGCAACATATCGACCCCCACTCTTATGGCCATAACAGCATTTCTTTCCCGTTCTCCTGGGCTGTTCAACCGGGGGCCTGGGGGCCAAGCCTCTCTGGGACATGGTCCTCATTCCAGCATCTGGTCTGAACTCCAACTGGTCTGAACTCCAACTGATTGAACTTCCTGTGCACCGAGTGTTTTCATACTTCTTGTGGGCGTCACAAATCGCACTCATTCAACCCGTCCACGGTCAAGGTTATATCCGGATATTCCTCGACTGGATGCACCTGTTATTTACACAGGTGCATTTCCTATTTTGACAGCTTGGCTGGGTCGGCGGTCAATATACAACACTTTGTCTGTACTTTGCAAAATAGAATATAAGACCTCCATAGTAAGTTATTATCCGTATTTTCAATTAGATGTCATCAGCAGAAACTCATATCATATATTGTTAGTCGTTTGGTGTTTTAAGACATATCAACCCTTATGGGTTATCCAATTATATATATATATATAATAGCATGAAAGCTTATCTGCGACCACTGGTTACATGCCGTATTTATACGATTATAAACCAGTGGTCGCAGATAAACATCCATGCTATTGAATATATATATATATATTATAGCTCTATCACAGATATTGAGCATTCTCCAAATTATTCTGCATTTGGTCTGCCACAAACCCACCAAGTAAGATTGTGACAACCATATACTGTTGTTATATATATATATATATACCATCGAGTAGTTTGTAGATTTGTTTTTTAACGAGTTGTTAGAGCTCATTTGTTTGCACACAGTTAACTGGTTTCAAGTATTGCTACCTAAGACTAATAATTTTATTTAGTATTTATCATTTTGTTTTTAAATATTGCTATTCAACATTAGCATTTCTATTTATCAAGTATTTCTCTGTAATGTAAATAATTTGCACGCAGCTGTATGGTTTAAAATATCTAATTATAATAATCCTTAGAAAATTATTGAACAGCTCTATTTGATCCATTGATGGGCCCCCTAACAGGTACTTCCAATCCGCGTCAGAGAGGACCTGGAGGTAATGCCAATGAAGGAGTACTCTGCATTCTCTAATGCTCCCGGACTGAAGCCTATCAAATACAGTTTAGTGTTAAAACCAGGAGGCACAGTCGGCTTATTCCACTGCTCCATCCGACAGGGTGGTATGCTATATTGCTATATACCATTATTATTTGTGGATAACAAGCACTCCTAACTTTGGACCGCGAAATTCTAAAAAAAAAAATTATGAAATGACATTTTAGAGTTTGTAGCTGCTAAATTTAATCTAAACTTAGCCATTGTTTATTTTTTTGTCGGTTTGCACTGAATAAAAATAAGAATTTATATGTAACATATTGACCTTCGACCCAGCCGTCAATCGAGAAACAGGAGCATCCGGTCGAATATATCACCTTGACATGTGGACGGGTAGAATTCGGTGCAGATGCGACGCCCGCAAGAAGCAGGTGGAAGTCAAACAATTATATAACCCGGTGACACAGACAAGTTGAGTTAGTTGGAGTCAGTTGCAGTTGAAGTTCGAGTTGCAGTTCGAGGCAGTGAGAACCAGCTCCCAGCAGAGGGCTTGGGCCCTCAGGACCCCCGGTTGAGCAGCTCAGCAGAATAAGAAAGAAGCGTTGTTATAGTCAGAGGAACTGGGGGTCAATATGTTGCAGTCTGTTCAGTCTCCAACTCACCTCTCACACTCAATCCTTTCGCATAAAGTGTGAGAGGTATAGTTTTCTAAAGAAGTGTGTTCATTCGTTTTTAGTGTTGATTTTTGTTTCCGCATATATATGTATACGTATAGTAGTATCACGGCTATACAACATATATAGTTTACATAAAGTTTTAAAATATAGGATCCGCACTTTTTTATTTTTAGTCAAATTAGCTAAGAAAACGTAAATTAGAATATTCTAGAAAAAAATCCAAATCAATCAGCAAACACATAGAGATCAGAACATTCTCAAAAAAATGGATCAAAAATTTTTCATAGAACCAAAAAATAGGCGTCTCAAAAAATAAGTAATTTCTACGATTCTGGTAGGTTAGATCAGGTCACAAATTGTGTTTACGCATACATCCCTACATTTGAACTTCAGTTGACCCGAAATAAAATCTACCCGCGTAAACTTAAGATATCCTATTTCGATTCACCCCAAAAGTATAAAAACCCAGAATATTTTAGGTCAAGGAAGAAGTGGCGGCACGCCGAGGCGACACAAAAATGACACGAATACGATACACGTGGAAGAAAAAGGTCAGACGCACTCAAATACATTAACATGTCAACAGTGGGCTTGAATGACCAATAGATAAAGTGACTAAGACACACCAAAATTCGCACATACCCGCACACATACACATATATATAAGTACGAATTGACCTCTCTCTTTTATTCTTGACAAAAAATATTTTTGCTTTGACATACAAACACACACCTCAATACATACCACACATTTATGAACATTACTACCTTATCCAGTTGTGATAAAGTAAAAGTGTTTTTTTTTTTAACATTCTTGTTTTTGTCAATTTTCTTTCGTCTACGTTTGTTTGTACAAATTGTGTTGTATATTGTGGAACTGGTACACTGATTTACATCTTAGAGAAAAACATCATTCCTCCAAAGCACAAAATTTACAAAGTATTTAGAGCTAACACACAGACATTTTCATACAAAAATGCAACAATCTTGCAATGAAAAGAAGCTTAGATTAGGAGAAACAAGATTATAAACAAACACATGTTCCTGTTGATATTTCTCTGTAACGGCGTAAAACACTAGTTTGGACTATAGATATAATTTATTTTCGGCCATCCCGTCTCGAATATTGTGTGGTATGTGGCCGGGAAAAATATCTGATCATATAGTTCTTGTGTATAATACGCATCCCTAGCTTTTATGCCTCAAAAATCCGGTAAATGTAAATATATTCTAAAAACTTTAGACATCAGTTGGTGAATACCAGTTTTAAAAGGAAAACAGGGACTTTTACATGAATAAATGCTAATTCTTGTGCACGCTTCTGTACCCAATTTTGACATCAAAACACCCTACTCCATGCTAAATCATTAATATGCATGATCAACGTGCAATGAGTTTTATATGTACTAACAAATGACGTTTATCATGGATATCTAATTTGCATTATGATTTTAAATATCAGGTTTTAGTGAATAACTGTCCTGTATAATTTTATATTTAAATTTATTGTTTTTTTTGTTGTTGTTGTTGTTTATATATGTGGCACGATAATGAACATTCATGTGTGTATTTACATATATATATATAGATGTGTATATGTGGGTCTCTGAGTGTGTTCGTGGATGGGTGGCCAAAAAGGGGATCTTATCTCCAGCATCTTTGAATCAGCGCCGGAGTGTCCCGACAACCTTTTTTTAAAATCTATTTTGGCGCGAAGACCACACAAAGAGCTGTGCCCGCGAAAAACTGCGAGACTGGGAGAGAAGGATGAAGAAAGTCAGATAGGGATGAGACCCCGAAGCAGTCAGTCCGAAACAGAGGTTCAATCAGTAGGGAGTGAGACTCCGGTACATGAAGTCAAGACAGTGAACACGATGGCCAGATGAGTCAGCATTTTTGGTAGCTGTGTAGGACTTTCGCAGAGTTCTATTGATGGCCACGAAAATAAATGCATACTAGTATGCTTAAAAATGCCAGAATTCATCGCCAGAGTTTTGCAGTTCTAAATCCGTGTTTGTCTGTTTCTTCCTTCCACACTCTGTTTATTTGTTTGTTTTGTTTCTTTTTCTTTTGTATAATCTGTGAAATCCCACACGGCCGAGTGTGAAAGTTAACAACAATACCACTAGATGAACGCCCAGGCCAACAAAACCTGCCGTTTGTGAATGATTTCATATACATATGTATGCATGTATTTATCGAACACCTCCATAACGAGCAGGGCATGACACAAGGTTAATTTTCAAGCAGAGTAATTAGTATTAAATAACTTAATCCCACAAAAGGATTTATTGGTCATTCAATAAACCAAGCCAAGTATATATATATATATATATATATATATATATACTCGGGGTTAGACTTCCTGATGATCTGATAAGGTGAAACTTTAGTAGAAGATTTCCGACTCGCGATTTAAGTTAGTTTTATAATTGGCTCCACTCGTGTTGAGCACTCTTGTAATTGTAGCATTGCAGGATTCGCGGAAGGTTTTAGTTTTCTTTTGACCAACTGACTGCATATCCCTTGATTTTTTTCAAGGGGTCTGACGAGGTTGGCCTTTTCTTTCGTTTTGACCTATAATATTTTTTCTTTTCCCCCCGGGCGGTGATTCGAGATACTCTTATCTCTTGTTCCTGGCGGTTTTTTTTCTTTTTTTCTGGTACCGTGAATGCTGGTAGATATTGGATTAGTAAGTATATATATATATATATATATATAAAAGATGGACTATCCTTTCCGTATGAGCAGGATGTGACACGAGGTCAATTATTTAAACATTTAAATTATCTAACATTCAGAGTATCCTTTTTCATAGAGAGGTTGCTATACGAAGGTAAAAGAGCCCAATTTGTCCGATTTTCTCATAGCTAGAAGAAGAAGAATTAGATTTAGACCTTTCTCCAGGGTATTAGCTCTCCGTAAAATACAAACAGAATTGTCCAGGACTTGAACTCTGGGCTTCCTGTTCATTTCCCACGACGATTACCATTACACGACGATGCCCAGTCGGCTGGGGCTATAGTATACACCGACTGCAACTCTGTAGAGAGGTAAGACCACCCACAACGAGTGTCCTGTATTTGACACTGAATAATCTGATGGTGAGGAGTTTTCGGTAATGCAGAGTACCCCTTCATTGCTATCGCTCTTAGGTTCACTCTAGCCTGGAATGGTAGCACCTGATAGGGCCCTATCTATGGGTTAAATAAAATCAAACTGCATACTTATGCTAAACTGAATTGTTTGAATAAGAACAATTTGTCTAAATTGAATCGCTTGAAATAGAAATGTTTTCGACAATTAAACTATGTACTTACATTTAAACTGCGTACTTATGCTAAATTGAATTGTTTGAAATGGAACTGTTTTTGAGATTGAAACTGTACTTACACTGAACTGAATTGTTTAATATAGAACTGTTTTGACATTTAACTGTATGTAAACAAAATCTATACTTATACGAAACTGAACTGGCTGATTTAGAACTGTTTGAATAAACTGAATTGTTTGAAATAGAACTGATTATTTGTATAAAACTGGATTTGGCATTAAATAACCTACAAAGGTTGATATGCCATGAAACCCAAACAACTAACCATTACACGACAATCACCTCAATTTCATATAAGGGAGAGTTTTGTGTTATTTTAATTTTATGAAGTCTTAATTAAGGGTAACAATTTGCAATGTACGTTAATTTTTAAATGGAGAAAAAGCTCGACAGCAATTGCACAAAAATGCTGCGAGCTGTATTGAAGAAATCTTGAATGCAGCATCCCACAAAACAGCAGTTGTATGGACACCTACCACCCTTCTCGAAAACTATCCAAATTAGACGAGCCAGACATGCAGAACACTGCTGGAGAAGTAAGGACAAACTCATAAGCGATGTACTCCAGTAGATTCATTCACACGAACGAGCAAGGGTTGGGTGACCAGCTAGAACCTATCTACAACAGCTTTATACTGATGCAAGATGTAGCATGGAAGACCTGCTGAGGGCGATGGACGATAGAGACTAGTGGCAAGAGAGGGTCAGGGAAATCCGTGCTAGCGGCACGCAATGATAATGATGATCATGATGTATATATGCCACTTACACAGAGATTTTTGCGTGTGAATTAAGAGAGACGAAAATGAGAAATTACGAACAAATCATTTTGTAATGACAATTACAAAAGCAAAAACACCCACTAATACGCAAATATATGATAATGGTCTTCATTTTTATTGAACATCATTTGGGTTTTATGATAAAACCTGGGTGATTCTAGATCGGTCGTCTTGGGCTGTAAAATACACCGACTGCATCTCTATGGAGGGGTAAGACCTCACCCAACGAGTTCTAAGATATGACACTGAACTATCTGATGATGAGGAGGTTCCAGTGCTGGAGCTTTGGGAAACGTGGAGTATTCTTTATTGCCATTACTTCCAGTTCCACTCACACTCGGAGGGTTAGTACCTGTTAGAGTTATCCACCGGCTCATTGGCCTATTGGGTAGAGTGTTCACCAATGGTCCGGGAGACCTGGGTTCAATCACAGGTTGCGTCATACCAAAGACTTAAAAATGGTACTTGATACCTCCTTGCTTAACGCTCAGCAATATAAGGCATATATAAAAGGTAATGTGGAGCAATCTGGGAAAAGGAGTAGCGCCTTCCCCTACACCTCGGTGTAGTAGTTATTGAAAAGGGAGCCTTCTTGTCGCCCTCGACTACAGTCGCCAACTTTACTTTTACTTTGAGAGTTACATCATTTACTATACTTGAAACTAAGTCGGTGCAAACAACAAATAGCAATACTTGACACTATGTGTTATATACAGAAATCTCTTCTGATTTACTAAAAGATTTCAAACCAACTCACCAGCAAAATGAATAAAAAAAAACAAACAAATAAAAACACAACCGTGGTGTAATGGTCACAGTGATGGAATGTGGAATCGTAGTAAGCGAGTTCGAACTCCAGTCGCGCTATTACGTTCCCTTACCCTTGGGAAAGGTATGAAAACCCTTATCCTCCCAGCTATGGGTTAAATTGTACCACTACAGTTCTTCGAGAAGGATGGCTTTGGCATTAAATAACTTACAAATGTTGATATGCCATTAAAAAAACAAGAAATCAAAAACAACGAGCGTACATTTCATTTGAAAAAAGGTAACATAAACCGTATGTTGTCTGAAAGATGGCTTTGACCAAAATGAATAAAACACGTCGCTGCACGGGTTGGCTCCGTGCATCTATCCGGTTGGAATGTAAAAATAAATTTACAATTAAAAGGGTCCTTTTTTCAACCAATCATTAATTTCTCTCACAAAGTTTTTCGGAGCCGATTAAATTCTAAACGTGGCTACAAAAACGGTCAACAAAAGTTCCAAAAAGCCAGTCGATTCCAGAGATTTCGTACAAAGAACCGTCATGCGTCGCATTTAGGATGATACCAAACACAGCTGACGCCATACCAATCTACATCCCAGTCAATCAAGCCCCGCATTTCCAACACTAGACCAAGAACGCTCATAGCTCAACAACTCACGTCACACCACGTACCGCAAACAACAAAGCAGCCGCCTAAGAACGACTTACACACATTCAACTTCTAACCCTTATTGGGTGGAAGAAGAAAGCCTGTATCTCTTCTAAGATACCGACCTTTATTAAAACATAAACGAAATTAAATCCATTGTTCTCATCCGTTGTCTATTGCAACCATACGCTTGTCAATAGCACATTTAACTGTGTGCAAATAAATGATTAATACTAAATAAATAAAACTAGTTGTCTTCGATAGGAATGTTATATTCTTACTAACGCAATGATAAAGACGCACGCAATGATAAAGACGCAGGAAGACTTCTTCACAAATATATTTACCTCTCACTTTATTGCTAGGGTTCGAAAAGGGTTACTCAAGGTTTGCGTGTGAGAGGGAGCTGGAGACCGAACAGAACTGAAATATTTTGACCTCCACTCTTATGGCCGTCAACGTTGTGTCTTTCTCGTTCTTTGATGCTCAACCGGAGGCCCTGGGGTCCACTCTGCTGGGTGCTGGCTTTCTTTACTGCATCTTATCAGCATCTTCTCTGGACCCCAACTCATCAGGGCCCCAAGGCCCCTCTGGCCTGATGTGGCTTTCCCTATCACATCTCACTCCAACTCTACTGCAACTGCTACTGGCTTCTGTCTTGACTGAGCTATATATTAGTTCAACGCCCACTCGATCTTTGAAATCGCATGTTTGATCGTCATCAAGCGGAAATAACTGTCATGCAGTTCACAGGTCACTCTCTTCCGGTGCGTCAGTCTATGAGTGTACCATGGGAATTTGATCATCATCAAGCGGAAATAACTGTCATGCAGTTCACAGGTCACTCTCTTCCGGTGCGTCAGTCTATGAGTGTACCATGGGAATTTTTTACCTCGTCCCATTTCATCAGCCAATTTCCGCCCACGCGATTTCCTCTCATAACTGCCATTAGAATGTGTCATTTCCTTCCGGTGCATCATCTTGGAATGGCATTTTTGGCCGGGTCGAAGGCCAAAATACAACAGCAAAACTTAAAATTATTTAACAGCGTGCAAACAAATGAGCTCAGGATCGTTTAAAAAATTCTACTTACAATTTATCTACACAGTATACTGTGAATGAAGACAACTATGGCCTGTTGGTTGGGTTTTGGAGTGTTACAACATACAATGAGAAAAAACTTCATTTAACACAAGACAAACAAGGAACATCTAATATTTAAACAATTTTTATAAAACAAAAACGTCAACTTGGATTTGAATGTTCAGAAGTTCCCCTTTGCTAGTAGTAAATTTTCGAAGTGGTGGAAAGTCAGATATCAAGAAAAAAGGGGAAAGGAGGAGAATGCTTTTTAAAGAGTACTTATTCCTTTTTCTTTTCTTTTCTTTTCTTCTCTATCTTTTATGGTCAGGCAGTGGAACTAGCAGAGAGGTAGTTTCAGCTCTTAACTCGAGGGCGGACGTTACTTCTCTACTGGTTATCGTATTTACGTGCTGTGCTTCCTTGGGTCTCCTTTTGTCCTCACTCTCTCGGTTCACAGAAAACCTGAGTATTTATCTCTCTCCACCGGCTCCAAATTCGTCACTCCAAAATCCTTCTAATTTTGGCGCGACCGCTTCCCATTGGCTACTTTACTTTTTATTATTTTTCTTTTTCTCTGATTTTTGACCGGATGGATGCGTGGAGCCTTATACGTGGCGACGCGTTTATACATTTTGTATGTGGCAGCCGACGAGTCAGCATCCGGTTGGGAGTTTTATTGTTAATTCCTAAATCCCCACACAACAACACCGATGTATAAAAACATAATCTTCTTTTCTGTTCCTTTTATTACCGAAAAATTAGAATGGGTGATGCACAAAAGTGTCGGAGATGGCCAGAATGCACACACAGAGAGGCGACCTTTCTGCTTCATTATCCCTGGGTCGAAATCTTCTCAGGTTTATATGATTTTTGAGACGCCCACACAATCCTTGTGGTCAAGGCTCCCGCCTATGCGTTGTACATGAACACGCCTCTTGTCTAGCACGTCACCAACACAACTTATGTGATACTTCCGCCGAAGAAACACCTGCGTTCTGTTCGCTTTAGGAAACAGGTGCATATCCAGTTATGCCACCCACGCAACGTACGCGGCATGCCAAAGGAATCTTCTGGTTAGTATTCAACATTTAATTAAAAATTATATTTATAAACAAGATTTGAAATGAAATAACCCATAAGGGTTATGCCATAAAACAACCAATCAACCATGTGACACTGATTATTAGGATGTGATAATTTTATATGGGTAGTAGGGAAGTGATAATAATTTTATATGGTTAATAAGAAAAAAAAGTATAGTCAGTAAGAAAGAAATAATAATTTTATATCGTTGATAATAAGAAAAATAATCGTATTGACAGCAAAAAAGAAATAAGAATTTCGTATGGTTTAAAAACAAAAAGTCAGAAATCGTAATTTTAAAAATCGAAAATAAAATTCTGAAAGCTAAATTACTTGGTCATTTTTTTATAAATTGAATTTTTTTTGTGTATGTGTATTGAAGTGGGTTGATAACAAATTGAAACTGTTTTGAAAAAAACGTTGCAGCAAAGCGCAGGTACAACGGCTAGTACAAATTAAAATTTGATATAATCATCATCACAATCATCATCATCATCATCATCAATGCGTGCTGACAGTGTGGATTCCCTAACCCTGTTTGAACAGCCTATTAAAATCAGCTAAGTAAGTCAGGATGCATAGATACTACTTTGATCTTTCACAGAGGATCAAGGAGTAACATTTTCCTCTAAAGCAGAGAGGGTACAGACATTACACTAATAAGGGGCATAGAGCAAGGGAGCGATACTTGAAATTCCAGAGCGTAAAGATACTATAATAATCATAGAGAAAGCTATGGAGCAATGCTTTGATCCGAGGCACAGATACGATACGGACCATTAGCAAAGGGCTGGGGAGCAATGTTTCGATTTTATTCCAAACCTTACATGTATCTATCAATCTGTTTCATCTGGTCGTGCTGATTTCACTGAACCACTTGACTTTCTTTTGCCATCCGTGTCTATCGTCAGTCGCTCCGGGCAACACCTCTAGACTTCATCCAATGTCCGCACAGTGTTGGGGAATGTTAGTCCTTGCTGGTTGGCTAACACTAGTGCGTCCATGTATAGGAGTCTATCAAAGAACATCACTCGTAAGTTCGTCTTTACTTACCCAGCAGTGCCCTGCATGTATTGTTCGTCTTACTTTGATGGTTTGTGAGATGGGAGGTAAGTGGCTGTACAAATGCTGGTTCCTGGATTTTTTCAAGACAGCACGTACTATTCTTGTTTAATTCTTATCTAGCTTTTCCTCTATGCCTTTGGTTAGCGTTCAGATGGTGCATCCTTACAGTATACCAACACAACCACGTTTTATTTTGTCAGAAAGATCAAATTTTCATATGATCGACAACCTGCTAATTGTAGTCCACACCTTCTCCATGGGCATGGTGACATCGTTTTCTGTAGATGAGATATTGTTGCTGAGGTATGTGAACTAGTCGACTAATTTTAGAGTGGTGATGTTTCCTTATTGTTTAAAAACATGGACTCTGTTTTATTTGCTTTCACGTTAAGATCAATGTCTCCTGTGATTTGCTTCAGCCGATATAGCAGGGACTCGGCTTGGGCTAATGTATTTGCGAGAAGCGCTGGTTAATCTGCTGACTCTGCGTCAGTTATCGTTTTTGCAGGACTGAGTTTGCTTCTTATCTTTCTCAATGAGAAACCATTTTCTTTCATTAGATTTATTGACGTTCGTAGTAGGTAATCAAGGCAGATTAGAAATATAATATGGTGCTAATGTGAGACCATTTTCTTTCGTTAGATCTATTGATGTTCGTAGTTGGTAATCTAGGCAGATTAGAAATAGATATAGTGTTAATTGTTGTAACCTTATAAATAAAGCTGGCTTATTTTCGATCGTCAGCAAAGCATATGCGCGTGCGCGCACGCACTCACACACACGCGCGTGCACATCTGTTGAATAAAGTCAGTTTTTTTATCTGTTATCAAAGTGTCTCGACTTGTTTCCTTTCTCAGAGAAGAACTCTCAGTTACCCTTTATAAACTCATTTTACGAAAGGCATAGCCATAACACTAATGTGAGACCATTTTCTTTCATTAGATTTATTGACGTTCGTAGTTGGTAATCTAGGCAGATAAGAAATAGATATGGTACTAATGTGAGACCATTTTCTTTCGTTAGATCTATTGACGTTCGTAGTTGGTAATCTAGGTAGATAAGAAATAGATATGGTACTATTGTGAGACCATTTTCTTTCGTTAGATATATTGACGTTCGTAGTTGGTAATCTAGGCAGATAAGAAATAGATATGGTACTAATGTGAGACCATTTTCTTTCGTTAGATATATTGACGTTCGTAGTTGGTAATCTAGGCAGATAAGAAATAGATATGGTACTATTGTGAGACCATTTTCTTTCGTTAGATATATTGACGTTCGTAGTTGGTAATCTAGGCAGATTAAAAATAGATATGGTACTAATGTGAGACCATTTTCTTTCGTTAGATCTATTGACGTTCGTAGTTGGTAATCTAGGTAGATAAGAAATAGATATGGTACTATTGTGAGACCATTTTCTTTCGTTAGATATATTGACGTTCGTAGTTGGTAATCTAGGCAGATTAAAAATAGATATAGTTTTAATGTGAGACCATTTTCTTTCGTTAGATATTTTGACGTTCGTAGTTGGTAATCTAGGCAGATAAGAAATAGATATGGTACTATTGTGAGACCATTTTCTTTCGTTAGATATATTGACGTTCGTAGTTGGTAATCTAGGCAGATAAGAAATAGATATGGTACTAATGTGAGACCATTTTCTTTCATTAGATATATTGACGTTCATAGTACGTGATCTAGGCAGATTATAAATTTATATGGTGCTAATGTGAGACCATTTTCTTTCGTTAGATCTATTGACGTTCGTAGTTGGTAATCTAGGCAGATTAAAAATAGATATAGTTTTAATGTGAGACCATTTTCTTTCATTAGATATATTGACGTTCATAGTACGTGATCTAGGCAGATTATAATTTTATATGGTGCTAATGTATCCCTTTGCAAAACAATGTCGAAGAAGTGGGTTTTTGTACAGCATCATAATAGCAGTGACAGTTTCTTTGAGGAGATTACATGTTAGTTGGATTTGCTCCCTTTTTTCTTGTGTATGGAATCAAATGCCTTGAAGAAATATACGAACACTATTGTTTCCTCGAGATTTTTTTGCTAGTACTCATTCGGTGATTTTGTGGATGGTCAGACTATGTGAAGTTTATTTCATTTCCACCATGCTGCATCGCATGGTTTCCATTTCAATAGGCTAGCATGGCTCGTATAATACTGTTGTGGCCCCGGAAAGGGTCACCAATGAAAACGCAAACACGGATATTATATAACAGATTATATAACACAAAAAAAGATAGAGTTACATAGAAAAGTTAAGAAGTCTCGTACTGTTCGGATAACACCGATATTGATCTGCCTGTTTGAATATAGCGAATATATCTTTCGTGCTACGTTGGTAGGGTTTTGATAATGTAAGTTTTCCTTGTCGAAAAAAAAAAAGAGTCTTGTGCCTTTTTTCCCTTCAGTTTTAATTTAGTTAAAGTTTAGTAATCTTATTTTATTTTAATCAGGTCAAGTAAGTTCAGTTTATTTTTTCATTTCTCGCGTACGCCACATTCCATTCAATTTGAGAATAAAAGAAAGTTGAAGAAAATAATTTTTTATATGATGTCCGACAAATGTATATAGAATTAAAAAATGTTTGTACAATGTACTGTTTGCTCTATGACTACTTCTATGATGGAATATATATATATATATATATAAGTGATGAAATATATATATATATATATATATATATATATATATAATTGATAATATTTATATATATGAGGAAATAATATATATAATTGATGATATATATTTATAATTGAATATATATATAATTGATGATATATATATATATATATATATATATTGATGAAATATATATATATATTCATTGATGAAATATATATATATATATATAGTTGATGAAATATATATATTTATATAATTGATGAAATATATATATATTTATATAATTGATGAAATATATATATATATATATATATATATATATATATATATATATATATATATATATAGGAACGGTTCATATTCTAGTGGTCCTGGAGATTGAAGTCCAAATCATGGTCGAGTCATACCAAAGACTCAAAAATGGCACTAAATACCTCTTTGCTTAACGCTCAGCATTATAAGGTACGTATCAAGGGTAAAGTGGAGCAATCCAGTGGAAGGAGTAGCGCTCTTCTCTACATCTCGGTGTCGTAGCTTTTGAAAAGCTATGATCGCCAAGTTTACTTTATATATATATATATATATATATAAATAAAGGGTGATTAAATTTAAAATAGGAGTAACGCATTCCTAAACACAGCTAGTTCAAAAATAAATAAATAAAAATTGACCTTTGTACCACATTTTGTGTCCTGTTTACACAAAGTTGTGACAAATATTTACTACAAAATCATTTTAAGAACATCTTAGTCTGCTCTCAAAGCTGACCTTGAATTTAGATTTAAGCCGCTCCTGTTAGAAAAAAAATTTAATGTAGGATGTGTATTCATTGTTCGTAAAAGATAATGATTTTATTATTAGTTAAGTTAATATATCATGTTTTTTAAACAATTAACGAACGGAAATGGAGGAACAAATCTCTTGAGTCAACTTTGACTTTACATCCAAGTAAAGGGGAATTTTGAAGTACTTTAGGCTTTAGAATATCAATGATATGATCGCAGTCATATGTGAAGTTTATTTCAATTTATCTGGTATATTTATTTCTGATTGGCTATATACAATTATTTCTTTTTTATTTGACACGTAAAATTTTTATTTCTTTCCTATTATCCACAGGAAATAGTGACTCCTTATTAATTATAAAATATTACTTGGTTTTTACCATATGAAATTCTTATTCCTTACTAGTCAAGAAATATTTTTAATTTCATTCTGGCTAATCATATGAAATTACTATTACCCGTGATAACAAATATATATGGGGTTGAAAGATTCAGTCTTTACAATGATAATGATTTATTGATTTTAATGGTATGTCAACTTGTCGGGGTAATTTTATGCCAAGAAGTTAGGAAATTTCATACATTGTACGTTTTTATTAATATTTTTTGAATTGCCCAGTCGGCTGGGGCTGTAGAATACACTGACTGCTTCTCTGCAAAGGGTAAGACCTTACCACCACCACCACCAACAACAACAACAACAACAACAAAACAATCTGATGGTGAGGTTCCAGTAATGCCATCGCTCCCAGGTCCACCCTGGCCCGGAGTGGTAGCACCTGATAGGGTCCTATCTATGGGTCAAATAGAACTAAACTGTGTACTCATGCTAAATTTAATCATTTGAAATAGAACTGTTTTTTACTTTGAAACTGTGCACTTATGCTAAAGTGAGCTGTTTGAAATGAAACAGATTATGTACGCTAAACTGAGTTGTTTGAAATAGAACTGTTTTTGACATTGAAACTGTGTACTTATTGCTAAACTTAATTGTTTGACATGGAACTGTTTTCATATGCTAAACTGAATTGTTTGAAATAGAACAGATTTTGTACTTACGCTAAACTGAATTGTTTGAATTAGAACTGTTTGACTAAACTGAATAGCTTGAAATAGAAATGTTTTTGATAATTCATATTTACCAACTCCTCCGCTCGGGCAGGATATAACACAGGGTCAATTTTTAAGCGGAGTTTGACAGGTTTGAATTCAGAGTTTTCCTTCTCCTAGACTAGTTGCCTCACCCAGGCTGAAGAACGTAGTCTGCCCTACTATTTACCCAAAGTTGGAGGGAGAATAATTGGATTCATACCTTTCCCTAGGGTATTAGTGCAGGGTGAAATGCAGTCAGTCTGGTCCAGGATGTGAACTCGTGTCGCCGTGTCTATTTCCTACGACGATAACCATTACACGCCGGGCACCTCCCGTTTTTGGTAATTAAACTGTATACTTATGCTAAACTGAATTGTTTGAAATAGAACTGTTTATATGTATAAAATGGATTTGGCATTAAATAACCTTCCGAGGTTGATATGCCATAAAACCCAAACAACCAACCAATTAATATTTCGTAAGGGTTCTTTTTTCTTTTTTTTTCTTTTTTTGCATACAGTTGTATATCAATTATTTCTTTCTTTCTAACACTAATAACTTGCATATAGATCTATTTGATCTCTAAATGAGAACCTATCTAGTACAATCATTCCGAGCCAGAGTGGACCTGGGAGTAATGGCAATGAAAGGGTACAAAACTCCCCAAACCTCAAAAATGGAGGCTCAACACCATAGTTTAGTGTCCGATGTCCAATTCTTTTATGGGTGTATCCTGACTTTCAGCAGGGGATACACTCAGTGTATTCTGAGCCTCATCAGCAGGACAGAGAAACTGTGATTACAACATATCCTCACCATGGTATGGCAGGTTACCTTGCGTCGATCACCAGTCTTTTCGAAACCATATTGGATACTGAATAAAAAATCAGATTTATGTCCAGCAATATAAAAATGAATGTGTCTGTACTTTTCAAAAAACGCCATTTGTAAACCTGTAGCAGAAAGAAACTTGTATTTTTGTTTGGCGCGTAATTTAATTTGACCGTTAGAGTCGCCGAACATTTTCCCCCAATCAGGATGACCTGTCCTATTCAACCCGAACCATATTTCTTAGCAGCACCAAAAATTGAAGAAAGCCCGCGAATCTCTCTCTCCCTCAGAAATCCTCAATGGGAACGGACGTCTTATTGTCTGCTCCTGAATAGCAGTAGCAGCATCATACACTATGAGGAGAGCCATCTACTTTATGGATCCCTTCGGTCTATTCTTCTTGATCAAGGGATCCTAGTTAAAAACAAATTAGATGATACACTCTAACAACTTCGAACCTTCTTTCCTTCCTACGAGACTTGCAGCACACTAGCGTAAACCCCTTACTTCATGCTGCTATTAAAACATTAATTTAAAACCTAACGACGTCTTCGTTCTTCTCCACCGCCTTTATTTTCCATCAACATTTAGCGAGGGGATAACAACCAACAAAATACCAACGCTACCAACGAAATATCAACGCAAACAACGTAATACCAACATCATCATCATCATATCGCGCTGGTAGCACGGATATCCCTGACCCTCTCTCGCCACTCCTCCCTATCGTTCATTGCCCTTGGTAGGTTTTCAGGACAATATCCTGTATCCTCACATAGCTGCTGAATGTATGTTCGTGCTGGTCGTCCTGCTTTTGCGCGGCCATGTGTGGGGATCCATAAGAGTACATCTCTTATGAGCTCGTCCCTACTTCTCCAGCAGTGTCCTGCATGTCTGGTTCTTCTAACTTGAATAGTTTTCGTGATAGGGGGCAGGTGGCCGTACAGTTGGTGTCTTGTGGGGTGTTGCTGCCAGGACTTGTTCAAGATTGCACGCAGCATTCTTGTGTAATTGCCATCTAGCTTTTTTTTTTTTTTTTTTTTTTTTTACGTACACATGGGAAGCAGCATGATGTACGTAAAGGTATTTGAATAAACCCATGGACGACCAAACTCAATACCTAAACGGGTCCTGGACGTGAGGTTGACGACTTTACGCTCAGGATCGTTAGTTCGATCGGGGAACTACTGCTGCTCCTCTATAAGAGTGGCTTCTATAGAAGAGAATAAAACAGCCATCGAAAGATAACCATGACCCACACTCAAATACCAACATAACCAACATAAACCAAAAAACCAACAACAACAACAATAATAATAATGATATCCCCCTTCGCTATAAACCTTCTCCGTATTTGGAAGCCAACCGGTATAAACGTTCGAAAAGTATCCATGTGTCGGCACTAGGATTTTTAAGATCATAGGGTCTCATGAGAGACATATAAGATTCTCACATTTTTTTCCCGATGAGATGCTTTTCTTTTATTGTTAAAATTTCTGTAAAGTCTTAGACATATCATTTTGTTTTTTTCCAATATTGGTTAGCTTTTTAGAATTAAACCATTTCATATCGTATATGTACGTCTCGAAGCTCCAAGTTTACTCGGCGGATTTTTTTCCAAGAATTATTTAAGATCAATCCACAAAAATAAGACAACATAGACAAAAGATACGCAAAATGTTCAACTTTTATTATGAATATTGAAAGGTATTATATATTATCTTGTGGATAGAATGCACGGAAGGATTTTTTTATCTGTATTTTGAAATATATATCAAAAATCTTTTAACATCCTCTTTCTGAAACTTGTATTGTAGATATTAATAAATTGATAAAGTCCAAAATGAAAAATAAAACAAATAATAGAAGACGAAACTAAGAATAAAACCAACGATTAAATATATCAATAAAACAAATAATAAAATGCGAATCTAAAAATAAATCCAATAATATAAAAATAAAACCCATAATAAAACACGGAAATAAAGATAAAAATAATAATGAAATATAAAAATACTACGAATAATAAATAGAAAATGGAAATAAAAAACGAAGCTAATAATAAAATATAGAAATAAGACAAATAATAAAATACGAAAATAAAGATAAAACAAACGATAATATATATATATATATATATATATATATATATATATATATATATATATATATATATATATATATTATGAGAGTGTTGGTCGTCAATAAATCACTATGTGGTTATGTATCGAACCAAGTGCAATATAATATGGAGAGTGCTCAATATCTATGATAGAGCTATTATAATGATAATAATGATAATAAATAAATACATATTATATATATTTAATCCATAGAAAATATTATTCTGCAACCTAAGGTTTCATGAAGTTTATGACAACATTCATCAGGCAGTTAAGAAGATGGAATGAAATTGAAAATCGAAAATGCGACAAAATACAGTTGTCTGTATTTTGTCGCATTTTCGATTTTCAATTTCCATTCATTTTTTATTAAATTAAAAATTTCAGATAATTTAGTTCCTTTAGCCATTTATGCTTTTATTATTTCAAGTGTTACAGTTTTAATAGCTTTTATATTACGTAGACTATATATAATAATTTTTTAAACTAAATTATATCCTTTTTTCTTTAGTTTTTATTTGTGGTCTTATATTTATGTCAAACATATTTTTTTTAAATTTAGCGTTAATGCTAATATACATATAAATAAGAATTGAAATTTCTTCTTGTTTTAAATTTAAATGTCTCTTAATCTTATCTTTCATATATCTGATTTTCATAATTTGAAAATTCTAAACAGTATCTGTTTCTTCATTTTTGAGGGTGGTCTTATAGTTTTGTCCAGGGGTATATATCCATGTCTTGAGCAGAATTGACTCGGCGGATCTCATCTGGATACCACCTCACATTGGTATACATGGAAATGAAAGGGCAGACCAAGCTGCCGAAAAGCCCTCCTGATTGACATATGCAATGCAAAAATTCCGTACATTGACTTAAAACTATTCATAAGCAAATTCATACTAAACAAATTGCAAAAAATCTTAGAATGATCAAATATAAAACAGGCTCTACCGTATACCAGATACCCTAGGTGAGTAGCCGGCAGGCTACAAAAGAAATAGGAAAGAAGTGATACCCTCCACACCCGCATTACCCACTCACACCTCCTAAAAAGGGAAGACACCCAAATATGTTCAACGTGCAAAGTACCACTCACAGTCAAACGCATTCTCATAAACAATGACAGATTTAGATAAATTCGCATAAAATATTACCAGACAAGCAACTTAAAAGATCTCTTCAAGGACACCAAACCAGAGGAAATCTTGAGCTTTCTGAAAGAAACCAACCTCTTCATCAAAACGTAGCCAAATATAATAAAACATGTAACAAAAGCACATAGTCTAAACCCTAAAACACTCACAAAAGACAAAACCAATCTTCCTGGCATTAAATAGCCCACAGAGGTTGATATGCCGTTAAACAAACTATAACTTAACTTGACGGAGCCCATCCCTCTTCATGTCAGGTTTGAATTGAATTTTTCTTCTCCGAGACCAATTACCATACTGTTATAGTGATCTATCTACACGATAATGAACTCTTCCTCCTTCATAAATACTAACTATATTCACTCTCGGAGAGACTTCCTCCCAGCAGTCGAACCTGACAGTTTTCGGATGGACACTTCTACCTACTGTACTCACACTCTTATTTTGTATATATGTTCTGTCTATTATTCTATACACTTGTTCCATCTAATTTCTCTTCTTCCGTGTCTTCTTTCTGGCTCCTAACAGGCCACAACTCTTATAAAGGTTAAAGAGCCTTTCTGCCCAACTATTTACCCACTACTGGAAGGAGAATAGATGGATTTGTGGGGATTAATAAAAAAAGAAATGAAAAGTTATAATAAACAAATAAAAAAATGTGGCTGTTCTCGGAAGCCCTCGGACAGGAAGCAAAATACGCGCATGCCTGAAAGATAGGCTTCTTGCCACCAAAAAGAAAACCTTTCTCACGAAACGTTTACCGCTGGTACTGAAAAGACCCTTTTGTCTCGGCTGCTAGCATTGAGCGCATGTGCTGATTAGGTCCCGGCGCCAGATAGTCAGCTATGTCTCCTGCTAGTAAGCCGCCTTTGCCAAAAATACCTCTCTGAAAACACCCACAGGACAAACGACAAACTTCAAACTTTTAGTACCAAAAAGGATTCTAATGTATTTCGACACCTTGTCTGGGAAACGTGATAACTTCTGCTGGTTCAGGAAAAAGTTCTACACCACGGAATGACGTGAACACCAAAATAAAGTTTTGAGTTAAAAGGAATCCTCGTCTCTTTCCATCCATCCTTAATTCTCTTGCACTCTTCTACTGACAAAGAAGACGACAAGTTAATGGTGTAAGAAGAAGAAAAAGGAGTCGGGTACGAAACTCATAATAATCTCTATAGAACCCAACCGTTCACCGACAACTATTACAAACAAATAACCAAAACCTTCTTGCACCCCAGAGATTCATACCCTTCCCAGCTGTATTAGTGTAATGTGAAACGCAAACAGCTTCGTTCAGAATTTGAACTCGGGGTGCCGAGTCAATTCCCATATGGATAATCGTTACGCCATGAGCGCCTCCTAAGAAGATAAATCGCGAACAGAATGGAAGAAATAGGACTTGAAAAAATAAAATTAAGTGTAGTCTTTAATTATTTGATATAACAATTTATGAGTGTATCTTTTTTAATGTTTGAAAAGAAATCTGGAAAAACCAATCTGCCTATGTGGTTGTCATGGCAACGTATCTATGATTACCAATCATTCCGGGTTTTTAAAAACGCAGAAACGAAAACATTCGAAATTGTGCTTAAATAATAGTTAAAGCACAATCTCGTTTTTTTCTTCTTCATATTTCTTCCATATATATTCCTGTATGATATATATATATATATATATATTCGCCTAATGAGTAGAGTGTTCGCCAATGGTCCGGGAGACAGGGGTTCAATCCCAGGTCGAGTCATACCATAGACTCAAAAAATGGTACTTGATCCCGCCTTGCTTAGCACTTAGCATTATAAGGTACAGATCAAGGGTAAAGTGGAGCAATCCAGGGAAAGGAATAGCGCCCTCTCCTACACCTCGGTGTAGTAGCTATCAAAAAGGGAGCTTTCGTGTCACCCTCGACTAAAGTCGCTAACTTTACTTACTTTATATATATATATATATATATATATATATATATATATATATATATATATATTATAATATTTCATATATACATATGTATATATATGTATATATATATTCCTGTATAATACAATAAAATAAAAGGCCTAGTCGGTGGGACTTAGAATACGATGACTGCATCCTCTGCAGAGGGGTAAAACCTTCCTCAAAAAGAGGTGTACAAGATATGACATTAAACAGCTTCTGGTAGTGAGGCTCTAGTTCTGGAATTTTGGAGATTATGGAGTACCTTTTCACTTCCATTACTCCCAGGTTAATTCTAACCTGAAATTGACTTGTCAGGGTCTCATTTATGAGTCAGATAGATCAGTTTGCAAATTATTTGTATTAGATAGCAATACTTGTTACCATATAACCGTATGTAAAAACTCACACAAAAAAATGTAAATATAGTACGCAATTCCTTAACGCCAAGGAATGAATAACCCCAAACAGGTTGTCATGCCGTTAAAATCAATCCATCCGTCAAATATGTCTTATGAATTAAACAGATAACCTAAACTACTGAAAATAATATTTTCTGTCATAGCCGGTCGTAACTCTTCTCAACAACCCAAATGGAAATATCTCGACATCTACTGCTCATAAGGCAAAAATAGACCGAAATTCAACCGGTTTCTTGCACCCACTTCCATGACAAACGTGACAGAAAAATAAAGAATCATTAAAATATTCTTCGACCAATAAGAAACCGAGGTACGGGACTCTTGGTAAAAGCAGATCCGAGCCACTAGTGCACTATATAACAAAAGCTGATTTGACTTAGAAGGCAGAAAGGACCAAAGCAGCGGAGACAGAATACGTCCAACGAGCAGCTCAAGCACCCATGACAGTTTTTCTGAAAAGGTATTTTCATAATAATTTGAATCTCTAGGGTTTATTATTTTAATAATTCGAAGAACATTTATATATTTTTTTTTATAGTTATGGTTAGTTTTCATTAATGGCCCAGAAGATCGAAGTTCAATATCATGTCGAGCCATACCAAAGACTCAAAAAATAATACTTGATGCCTCTTTGCTTAACACTCAACATTATAAGGTACGAATCAAAGGTAAGTGGAGCAATCCAGAGAAATGAGTAGCGCCTTTCCCTACACCTCAGTGTAGTAGTTATGTAGCACTATGGGGGTAGGCTGCCAAAGCAGACGATTCAATTGTCTGTTTTGGCGCGAAACCAGACAAAGGATTCTTGGACATGAAATCTCGCCGTACCCGAAAGTGGTACGGGGAGGAGAATGAGAGTTGACGACGCGACCCAAAGAGAGGCAGTTGGTGGCTGGAGAGCAGAGAGAAGGCAGTTGAGACTGGACAAGAGGAGGCGAACAGCAGAAGTTGGCGTGGAAGAACGGAGGGGCAGTCAACACCAGACACCGGAACAGAGAGGTGAGGAGACAAGATAGGGTCCAGTGAAGAAGAGTCTCAAGATGTCTGATTCCAGTAGCATTGTGGAATTTTCGCTAGTGACCCGCGCTAGCGTTAGTCCATATCTACTATCAGGAATGCACATGCATGTAGTGTTGCATACCTTCCTCTGCTCTTGGTAACCCCAAGCTTTGTTCGTGTTTGTTCGTCTGTTTTGTTTTCTCCTGTTTCCCTCGATCGTATTCTTGTGTAGGTAAAGAAATGTGCGTTGCCCCCTCGAACCACTAGTTGATCACCGGCCGGCTAAGAAGAAGACATGGTTAGAAGACTGAGAGAGATAATGTGGGGGGGGGGTGAGGGGGTAACGTTTCACAGTTATTGCAAAGGGAGCCTTCGAGTTACCCTCGACACCGGCCGGCTAACTTACCAACCATATAATTGATAGAATTCTTTTTAAGTTTCGCAGCGAAGTGTAGTCTGATTCTAGATTCAATTGTTACATATTCAATTAATAATGTTAATGGAGAAATTAAATGTCTTTTTTTTCATCAAATATAAAATTCTTCTTACATTTTACTATTACAATATATATTCCGTTTGGTTTCTTTGTTTAATGGCATATCAACCTTTGTGGGTTATTTAATGCTCAAGCCATCTTTCTAGAAGAACAGCAGTGATACTATTTAACCCATAGCTGGGAGGATAAGGAGGTTCATACCTTTTCTAAGAGTATTTGTCCGAAAGTGAACGTAATAGCGTGACTGGAGTTCGAACTCGCTTACTACGATTCAGCAGTTCATCGCTTTAACCATTACATCACGAGGACACCCCCTTATATATTTGGCTATTTTTCTCTGTAAGCGATTTAGAAAAAGAATATGGGGCGACGAGAGGATTTGTTTGCTTATTAGTTTTCGTTTCGTAGTTTGTGGGTTGTTGTAGTATCTGACTCCATTGTTCTTTTCTTACCTCATTTAACTTGTTAGCGTCTTCTTTGTCAGTGGAAGGCTGCAAGAGAATTATGGAGGATAAGAAGAGAAGACAAGAAGATACCTTTTAAATTTCAACTTTATTTTAGGGTTTAAAACGGCTATTCTGAAGCAAGTAGATGTTTTCCTGAACTAATAGACGTAGTTGAGTTTCTCAAACAATGTCATTTTCGGTGGGTGATGAGTTTGTTTGTGTAGGTGTTTTTGTGAAGTATGAAGAGAAGAGACGGCTGCTAACAGGAGAGTAATTTTTTTGTGAGTTGTGAGTTTGAAGGTCTGTCCTGTTGTCTTGTAGATATGTTCAGCAAAAGCTAGAACTGGTGGGAGAGGGAGCCAGTGTCCCGCTAAGCAGACATGTGGTCTTCCCTACAAGCAGCAAAAGAGAAGTGGTTCTCTCCAATCCACGTGGTTATTGCTGAAGGAGGCAGAGTTTATTTTTAGCGCTGGTAAGTCTGTCTTTCAAGCAGGCACGGCTCCTACTTCCTGTCTGAGGCTTCTGGGATCTGCTACACTTTTGAATTAATTTTATTTTCATTTTTATTTTCATTTTTATTAATCTCCATAAGAATCTTTACTTATATTAAGACTATTGAAAATACTCAAAGGAAAATCAGCTTGGTTTCTTTGTTTAATAGCTTATCAATTTTAATGGGTTGTTTAAAATCTAAGTCCTCCTTGAAAAAGAATAGCTGTTGATAATATCTAACCATTGCTGGGAGGATAAAGAGTTCATGCCTTTTCCGAAAGTAATTGAAAGTGACGGTAATAGTGCTACTGGAGTTCGAACTCACTTTCTTTGAGGCCGTAGTGTAGTAATTTAGCCATTACTCCCAAAGCATAATTTAAAAACCTATAAATTTATCCAGATACCAATATTTTTATTCTAGTTCTTCTTTCTTCTGATTTTGATTACTTTTTCTTATATCAGGACCAGTCACCTGGGGCAGTAGAATACACCAATTGCATCTCCATAGAGAGGTAAGACTCCTCCAATGAGTATGCTGGATATGACACAATATAATCTGATGGTGAGGCTTCAGTAATGTCGGAACTTTGGGGAATGCAGAGTATCACTTCATTGCCATTGCTCCCAGGTCCACTTTGACCCGGTGTGGTAGCACCTGTTAGGGTCCATCGTGTTTATGGGTCAAATAGAACTGTTTAACATTTAAACTGTGAGCAAACAAATGATTTATACAAAATTGAATTGTTTGAAATAGAACAGTTTGATAATTTAACTGTGTATGAACAAATGATTGATATTTAATTGAATTGTCAGCGATTCTTAGCAATACTTTGAAACATTTCATCATCATCATGTCGTGCTGGTAGCACTGATATCCCTGATCCTCCCTCGCCACTTTTTCCTATCGTTCATCGCCTCAGGCAGGTCTTCTGGACAACATCCTGTATCCTCACATAGTTGCTGAATGTATGTTCGTGCTGGTCGTCCTGCTTTTGCACGGCCATGTGTGGGGGTCCATAAGAGTACATCTCTTATGAGCTCGTCCCTGCTTCTCCAGCAGTGTCCTGCATGTCTGCTTCGTCTAACTTGAATAGTTTTCGTGATAGGAGGCGGGTGGCCGTACAGTTGGTGTCTTGTGAGGTATTGCCGCCAGGACTTGTTCAAGATTGCACGCAGCATTCTTGTGTAATTGCTGTCTAGCTTCTTCTCCAGCCGTTTTGTTAGAGTCCATGTAGTGCATTCATATAGCAGTATCGATGCGACCGCTGCCTGGAAGAAACTGCGTTTCATTTTATCGGTTAGGTCTGATTTCCATATAATCGATAGCCTATTGATAGCTGTCCATGCTTTCGTTAGCCTCGTGTCGATGTCTTTTTCGGTTGATGCGACGCTGCTTCCTAGGTAAGTGAATTTGTCTACTAGTTTAAGAGGGGTTCCGTCTAGAGTGGAAATGTCCCCTGTTTGATTATAGCACATATATTCCGTTTTGTGTGCATTGACATAGAGGCCTATGCCTGCGGCTGCTCGTTCCAAACTATGCAGTAGTGTTTCGGCTTGGTCAGGTGTATTTGCCAGTATCGCTATGTCATCGGCGTAGTCGGCGTCGGTAATTGTTTTTGCGGGGTACCTTCTACTTCTTTTCTTTGTCAGCTCGAAGCCGTTCTCTCTGATTTTATCAATCGATGTTCTAAGTACGTAGTCTAGACAAATGATAAAGAGGTATGGGGCTAGTGTGTCTCCTTGTAGTACACCTGCAACAATGTTGAAGTATTCTGTGTCTCCATCTGGTGAACGTACTTTCACTTTGGTGTTTCTATAGAGAATCGTTATTGCTGCTACGGTTTCTTTTGGTAGGCCGTATGCTAGTAGGATTTGTTCCATCTTCCCTCTGTGAATGGAATCAAAGGCCTTGGTAAAGTCGACAAATAGTATTGTCGCCGGTAGGTTTTTTGTCTGTACTCCTTCAAGGATTCTAAGGATGGTCAATATTTGTGAGGTCGTGGATCTATTTCTTCGGAAGCCATTTTGTTTTTTCCTAAGAATGTTGTCAATTTTGGGTTCTAAATCGAAACACTTTAAACTCTTCAATTGAATTATTGGGATTATTGGGATTTTACTCGTTAAGAATAAGACGAAATCAATATCTGCAAAAAAAAAAAAAATATATATATATATATATCAAAGAAAAAATAAGGCTTACTGTAGTACGAGACGTGACAAGAGAAAAGGAACATTTATCTGAAAAAAAAATGGGTTTATATTTAGTGAAAGAGATAAAGAAAAGAATAATAATTACAGAAAGAGGTGTTTTCTGCAAACTTAACAATAGCATTTGTCTTGATAACAGTTCTTTCAGTTCCATGTAGTTTTGGTGGCTGGTCTGTACAAATTCAAAGACTTGAAAAAGGAGAATTTTGTTCCCCACGTGCGTAGAGTCTCTCATGGGATGACTGTCCTCGTATGTAGTGCGCCACATGCTGTTGTTAACAAGTAACCTGATTCGTCAGCAGTCAAGATTCCGGGTTACATCGTTGGTGTCAAAGGGGAAAAGAGATCTGTTAGTTTGAAGAACACGCGTACGTGTGGTGGTACAGCAGATGTGCTGATACCGTTCCGTGATTGATTGTTTTTCAGCCAATCACGGGGCACGTAAAAGGTTACTCCGTAAATAATTTCCAATATTATTATTTGGAACCTTTTGGCTGTACAAATAAATAAATAGCAATACTTGTAAGCTCTTCACTGTGTGCAAACAAACGATCAATATTGAATAGAATTATTAGTGTTAGATAGCAATAATTGAAACCATTTAACTGTGTAGAAATAATAGCAATATTAGTGTGTAAACAAATAAGTTCGAACTCATTTAAAACTGAAATTACTGATTTTATCGATATTATGTATATCTATTTAAATGTGTGCAAACAAATAACTGATGTTAATTTATTACTGTTACATAGCAATCTGCTATATACAGAAATCTCTTCTGGTTTACTAATACATTTAAAACTGTAGGGAACGAATAAATAAATAAAAAATTAAATTTGAAAAAATAAATAAATAGAATAAAAAAAAACTATTAAATTTGAAGAAACTCCCAGAGGTGTCTAACGGAAAAGGAGATGACGCATGCGTAAAAAAGAAAAAAGGATTTTCCTCTTGAAAAAGGAGACGATATTATCTTTCTCTTTCAGGCAGTGTCCGTCGAACCGACAACACCATTTTGCTGTCTGGTGTTTTGGGCACCACGCTACGTCCTGGGACGTAGCGTTGGTTAGTCCCTTCCCTTCACCAAGTAAATAAAGGAAAGTATGGAAGAAATGTTTTCGTCTCTTATCTGTTTCTATCTTTTCTTTTTGTATATTTCTTTTGGGACTTTCTTTGGGCAAGGCATTGCGCCGGCCAGTCAACGTGGGGTAAAACAGTTTAACCAAAATAAGGAGTCAGATATCTACGGCAACACACAGCCTTGCCCTTAGCCCCTGACCTTCAAAGCCTTAAAATCCCACAAAACTCACTCACAAGCAAAATGAATAAATAAACAAACAAATAAAAACACTAGGAACATACGTTTCACTTGAAAGACGGTAACATTAACCGGGTGTTGTCCGGATGATGGCTCATAACAAAATGAATAAAACACATCGTTGTGCTGGAAGGTTCTGCACATCCTTTCGGTTGAAATTTAGAAATAAATTTACAATTAAAAAGATTTTTTTCAACTAATCATGAACTTTCCCAGCAAAGTTTTTTCGGAGCCGGTTCGATCCCAAACATGGCGATAAAACGGTCAACAAAAGTCCACAAAAGTCAGACGACTCCGGGGACTACGAGCAGAGAGAACCTTCGTAGTATTTGTCGCTGCCTCCCACCAGACACGACTTGACACAAGGTCAAAAGCCCGAAGGCCAATTAAAGTGGGGATAAAGGGGAGGGGAAGGTCGGGAAGGAGCCGAGACTCGAACCCTGCTTGTCAGTGCTGCTCATCGGCTCACTTAGTGCAATGTGAGCCTGATGAGGCAAGCAGTTTCACGAACCCAAATGTGGGTCCGGGCACGTATGCCAGTTAACGGCTTAAACTAGACGCTTGGTCTAGTGCCGTACAAGGGGGACAAAGGAGACAAAAATGCAGCTCGCCCACCCGAAGGTAGCCTAGTCGAAACTGGGTGCCTAATTAAAGGCCCCAAGTCTGCCAACCTTCGTGCGTTACATTTTGGATAAGATCAAAGACCTACCAATCCCTATCACAGACGGCCGAACCCCGGCATTTCCAACACCACAATATCGCTCATAGCTTACCAACCCACGTCGTACCACCGGGTCAAAGCAAACAAAACAGCCACCCAAGAACAATTTATACCCACTCACTTCCTAACCCTTATTTGGTGGAAGAAGAGAGCATGTATCTCTTCCAATATACCGACTTTTATCTATTTAATAATAAACGAAATTAAATAACTTACAATGGTTGATATGCTATAAAATCAAACCAAACCAAATCACATATATTCAATATATATGTATAAAAAGGATTTGACATTAAATAACCAGCAATGGTTGATATGCCATAAAACTAAACCTAATCAAACCAGTTAACATATCAACTATTTTATTTCCTCAATCTTAACAAACTGAAAAAAATATTTGATTGGATCCAATTATAATTTAGAATAAAATGTTTGAAATGGTGAATGAAGCTGTAGCGATAAGGAATGTTTCTTATTGTTTTTTGGCGAAGAAATGTGTTCTTACACGTGTATGTTATTCCCTCGCTAATTGTTGTTAGATATATAGAAGAGAGAGAGAGAGAGAGAGAGAGAGAGAGAGAGAGAGAGAGAGAGAGAGAGAGAGAGAAGTAGGCAGTCGAAAAGTTTTTATGATAGTTTTTAATGGCAGCATGGAATATGGAGTTTAGGTCTGTGCTACAAGTCTCGTAGGAAAGGAAAGAAGTAATGGTAGAGTGGAGAAAGTATTTTTGCAGCTAAATGCCTGGACGAAAGGTGTATTGTTATTTTAAGGCATTGTTGGACGTGCGAGGGAGATATGTTCGCGGTATATAGCAAAAGTCATGTTTGCTGTTTGAGGAAATAAACATTGAAGTCACCGTGATTTTGGCTCTGGTTGTTTCGGGGAGAAGCGTGCGTGTCTTCAGAAAATGTTGCCCAGAGGTGAAATAATAGCTAGGTGTCAGAGCGAGATTCGGCACCGCAGTCGACATAGCCAATTTTGAGGGTGTCAATGCACACAAAACAGAATATATGTGCTACAATCAAACGGGGGACATCTCCACTCTAGAAGGAACCCCTCTTAAACTAGTAGACAAATTCACTTACCTAGGAAGCAGCGTCGAATCAACCGAAAAGGACATCAAAACGAGGTTAGCGAAAGCATAGACAGCTATCAATAGGCTATCGATTATATGGAAATCAGACCTAACCGATAAAATGAAACGCAGTTTCTTCCAGGCAGCGGTCACATCGATACTGCTATATGGGTGCACTACATGGACTCTAACAAAACGGCTGGAGAAGAAGCTAGACATCAATTACACAAGAATGCTGCGTGCAATCTTGAACAAGTCCTGGCGGCAACACGCCACAAGACACCAACTGTACGGCCACCTGCCCCCTATCACGAAAACTATTCAAGTTAGACGAAGCAGACATGCAGGACACTGCTGGAGAAGCAGGGACGAATTCATAAGAGATGTACTCTTATGGACCCCCACACATGGCCGTGCAAAAGCAGGACGACCAGCACGAACATACATTCAGCAACTATGTGAGGATACAGGATGTTGTCCTGAAGACCTACCTAGGGCGATGAACGATAGGGAAAAGTGGCGAGAGAGGGTCAGGGATATCCGTGCTACCAGCGCGATATGATGATGATGATGATGATGATAAAGTTGTTCCAGTGTGTGGCGTATTGAATGTATCTAATCCATATTCAACTGGGAACCCTTGGTCTAAGAAAAATAGACAAGGGGTCCATAAATTAGACTGCTTCCCTCATGGTGTCATGATGCTGCTGCTGCTATTGAAGTGCAGACGGTAAACGTCTGTACAGAACGAAGTTGTTCTGCGAAAAAGAGAGTGTTTGGCAGATTTCCCCAGTTTGTGCTGTCCGGAAAGTTGGTTCGGAGTGAATAGGATAAGTCATCCTGATTGGGTGAAATTTTGCGTCGACCCTAACGGTCGAATTAAATTGCGCGCCAAACAAAAATGCGAATTTCTTGCTGCTACAAAGCTAAGAATGTTGCTATATTTGATGAGGTATTTACTTGAACAAAACACGTAAATTTTGAGTTTGAAAATATCTTCTTTTTAATGTTCCGATTTATAATGAAATCATTTTATAAAACACATAAAAATTGATAGTAAACACCTTGAAACATCCGTTTAATCTTCATTCCTGTAAATGAATCAAATCATATTTCTTTCTTATATATTCATTCATGATACGATAAAGTTCAGAGACTCAAGCAGATAATCTTATCTGCCGAAAATAATAATTAACTCATTCAAAATGATATGATAAACAAAATTATTTATAAGTAATTCCTCTTTTAGGGTTCTAACTTCCCCCAAAAGGTAACCAATTTTACTTGAGTCTGAAAATATCTTCTTAATTCAATTGTTGCGCATTTAATTTCATAGTTAATTAAACATGTTAATGGAGAAATTTGATATGTTTTTTATGCCAAATATAAAATACTTTTGACTTTTGACTATTACAATATATATTGGACTATTTTCCTCTATAAACGATATAAAAATACAGACTTTTTTTTTTTTTTTAATAATGACTACAGTAAGCCTAATTTGAAAGTTTTAAAAAAATTAATAAGACTTAAACCTTTATCTATATAGGTACATTTTCTTACTTTTTCTCATATCGACATCTTTATTTTCTCAATTTTAACAAATAGAAAATATTTTGTTGGATTCAATTATAATTAAGAATGAAATTATTAAAAGAGTGTATGAAGCTAAATATCTTGGTATAACGTTGGATGAAGAATTTGCTCGAACAAGACGCATAAACTTACCAACTGCTAAGGCATACGTTTAATTAGAAAATGCGTTTATATTTAAGAATTTCTCAAATGAATAATCCAAATTTAATTTTATCGTAATTGTTACCGGTTATAGGTGGTGTTACCAGTGTTTGGTGCTAGAGTAGATATTTAGTGGCGTCCTCACACAAGTTCTTGTATTATTAGTATATCCATTGATACACTAACATTGAATAAACGCAAATGAAAAACGAGAAAAACTCGTATAAGAATTCAAGACATTTAATGCTTACTTATATAAAAAATACATAACAAGTATTACGGGAAAATTTTGACAAGACGCAAACGTATCCCGAAAAAGATGAAATGTACGCTGTGTTTCATAACAACCAGTGCATAAAGAAAGCGTACCAAGTAACTTACTTGTTTTTGCTGATTTTCATTTCAATGGCGAAGAGAAATATAGTACTTCAGCAGAGTTGAAGACAAAGTCTCGCTTCTGCTCAACGGTCAGAGGTGAAAAGCATGTCGATTACACTCCAAGAGGTGTTATCTTTTCAAAAAACAGGGACATCACGCGTAAATCCCATAATTTTAATCAGCCTTTTGTTTTCAAAAGGCTGATTAAAATTATGGGATTGACGCGTGATGTCAGACACCCAAGGGAAGACTATTATCTATCGTCTCCAGACAAATTAATTGAAACTCACATTCTATCTCAGTTTAACTATGGTAATATAATTTTCAAAATTCAACTGAACAATTATAAAAGGAAATTACAAAATGTTACGTTTTTACGTACAAATAATTCAAGAACACTGAATGAAAACACAGACCTGGTTGCTTGGAATTTAACGAGGGTTTGTTTAAAGTAGCGTAGAGAAATGCCTCTACCCAAAAGCAGTCACTTAACTCAAGTTTTGTCATGACCAAATGATGTCAATGCATCTTCACCGCATCTGCCATGGCTGCAAATCTTTTTTCCGGTGTTGTCCCCAGAAAAACTAACTATCAATGAAAGCATATGTGCCCTCACAATTCGAAGGGGAGTAACTCTATATTTTTGTTCCTTTGTTTTATCTCTAACTTATATAAAGACTAGCCGTGGTGCCCATACTCTCGGCGAAACTGTTAAAAAGAATTGCTAAATGATATATTTACTTAATCTTTTATTTGGCATGTAGAGTAGATGATTCTAAAAAGATTTAGATCTTTGCACCCAGAAAACATTGTATAAATTTTGAGTAATTAACGGTTTAAATTTATTTGAGAACTTGGCTTACTTTGGAGGAGTTAAAGTCAGGTGACTATAAACTTAGAGCTAGAATATAAATTTTAACTTCAAATTATCCCGGAGCCGTTGAATGATAAGGACATCAATTTCCATCTGTGATCCGAACGGCAACTCCTGACTTTCGTATGTATGCAGAAAGGTGCCTATCATGAATAAAGAATTGTGCAGACAAGAAAAGATGCTAGTTATTCATCCAAGCAGTAAAGAACATGGAACTGTGTAGCAGTGAAGAAGAGAAGAACGGCTAACGGCCTAGGAAAAGAAAAAAAATAAATTGGCGAGATGACTCTCCAATAAAATTCTGTTTCATATTATTGAAAATTTAATTCTTTATTTCAAGTTGATCATGATTGGAGTGGGAGGTTCTTATAGTAGAAGTTTCACAATTGGATTTCAACATGAAAAGTCAATAAACGTTGATGGATCGGAATAAGCAACACATTGTTGGAACTCATTCATATATTCTTACTTCAATATTACAGGTACGTTTATTTACGTATGTTATGTATTAAATGTTTCTGCAAGTGTCTGTGAGTTTATCCTGTCTTTCCTTCCGTTTATTCTGTGTTAGTATATCACGGATATATTAATGCTAATATTTATCATTGGTGAGTGGGGACTCGACAAGATGGATTAAGATATAATCAATATCTTTTCTTTTACTTTTATTACCCAAAATGTATGGATGGGTAAAGTAAGACAGTGGCCGAGGTACGAATCTTCAGTGAAACTTCTTCTGCTTTAGATCAAAACCTTCCAGGTTATACAATATTCCGGACGCCCATCCCAATTCTCGTGTTCACAACTCCAGGCTGCCTCCTACACATTGTACGTGGACATGATTCTTTCTAGCATGCCACCCTTGCTAATTCTTGTGGTCATACTTCCAGCCTGCTGCCTACACAGTGCACATGATCACACTTCCTTCTAGCATGTCACCCACGCAATTTACGTGGCATTTCGCCTAGAAAACTTGCATTACAATGAGTAAAGTTGGCGGCTGCAGTCGAGGGGGACTCGAAGGCTCCTTTTCAATAGCTACCACACCGAGGTGTAAGGGAGGGCCCTACTCCTTCCCCTGTATTGCTCCACTTTACCCTGGATATGTACCTGTGTGCTGAGTGTTCAGCACAGAGGTATCATGTACCATTTTTTAAGTCTTTGGTATGACTCGACCTGGGACTGAACCCAGGTCTCCCGGGCCATTGGTGAACATTCTATCCACTAGGCCAATGAGTTGGTATTTTCACTGGTTCCCCTCAGACTTAAAAGACTGATTTGTACGCCGTGATTTACAGTATTTTACTGTTGGCAAAAAATAACGAAAGATACTCAATGCATTGGCTGTCTTTCTCTTTCATTAAATCAGCAGCAGCTAATTTTCGATGTTCTTTATACTTCTGACTTTAGTCATTCCATATTCACTCCACATTTCATCAGGAAGTATCATATCATTTCATCATGGAAAGAGATGGTTGCAAATTGTATTTTGCCCCTCAGAGGTACGGATTTTTAAAAGATTAATGTCTGCTTACAAATTTTAACTCATCATTATTGATAGAATAAATTTACTGAGTTTCTCAAAAGTCCTTTATAATACACAGAAAAAAATATTGCATGAAACTTAATGAATATAAGTGTTTTTAATTTTATATGGGATAATTATTTATAGGGCAAGCTCAATGTGCACCAAGCTTTTTAGAAATAAACTCCACTAGTTACTTGGATTTTGTCATAGTATTGTCACGTGACATCCCACGGAGACGATAGAAATAAGATTAATACTATTCCCCGTGTTTGAATTAACAGTAGCAAGCCACCAGAGAGTGACCGTTAAGAAAGAATGTAGGTCACAGAGGGGATACCAACAGATGTTGGTACTTGGTAACCTCGCTCAGGTCGCTGGACACCAAGAGGAAGAAAAGAGAAGCCAAATGATTGGCTGGGACCCCAAAACGGAAGTGGGGACTCCTTCCCGTCAGCGGAAATAGTAAGAAAAGTCAGTTTTTGGACATGGTTCGTAGGAGACAGAACCAAAAGCCAAGTACTCCGGGTGAAGAAGACGAAAAAAATATCTGCGAGATACGAAGAAGCCATTTTCTTCAAGCCAGTGTTAAAAATAGCCTAAAGTCTATTAGCCCGTAAAAGAAGAAAGATTCTCCAGTGGAACCCCGTCGAAAAATAAGATAAGTAACTTTGGGACCATTCCTCCTTATACCCAAATTTTATATACCACTCTCTCTCTCTCTCTCTCTCTCTCTCTCTCTCAATTTGAAGGAAAACGAAAGAAAAGAAAAGGAGAAAAACATTTATGTTCATGGACTGTTCATTTATTATATATTTTGACACTTTGAAGGTGTATATAATTGTAGTAAAAGATTCATGTATTTTAATGTTACCACGTGGTCTAAGTTGTTATTTGTGGCGTCTGCTACGAATTTGTTACTTCATGCTTCCTTTTCAGCTTCTGTTCGCCTTATGTTATCTTGCTTAAAATTGTCCTATAAATTCCTTTAAAATATCACACGGGAAACCGGAGTTGCCGACTACTACAATATAATATTATTACGACTAAACCTATAGGTCCATATCTTCCATTGTCTAGGGGAGGAAGGAAAGCGACCTGGTGGGTGTGTGGATAGTGTGAAATTTGGAACCCCTTGCCAGTGGCGGTCAGTCTAGCCCTAAATTAATCCCTCACGTAATATGCCAGTTCTTATATGCCTGAGAAAAAAACTCTAAACGAGGACTTATTCTATAAGGGATCAAGTGCCAACCTGCCCCGTATTCACACGTGCAAAAATAAAGTCCCGTTTTGGGATTTTAGTCATATTGCCCTCACAGTATCATCATCGTCAAGGAATGCTGACATCATGGATTCTCTTGACTCTCACACCATCTGTCCCTATTGGCCATTGCACTTGGTGAGTCTTCTTGACGGCATTCTAGTGTCTACACTGAGCTGATGTAATAAAAAATTTGCTGGTCGGCCTACATTGGTGTGTCCATGTGTAAGAGTCCATAAACATTTCTGTGGTTTTGATGACACAGCATCCTATACTGTCAACTAACCTCAGACTGTAACTTTCAAAACAAAATCTAACAAATTTGAAAAAATATTATACTGTTTAATTATCATAATTTCTAATTGCGTAATTAAGTTATTCATCGTTCAAGAGCAATGGCTATTGCATAATAAATTCAACTGAAACAAGTTTGGGTGATGGTAATCTTTCGATGGCTGTTTTTATTCTCATCTATAGAAGCCACCCTTATTGCAGTAGTTCCCTGATTGAACTACCAAGGAAGTAGTGTCTCATCAACCGAGACAGACATCAACACACAACTAGCAAAGGTCTGGACAGCTATCGATAGGCTATCGGTCATTTGGAAGTCAGACTTGACTGATAAAATGAAACGTAGTTTTTTCCAAGCAGTGGTCACGTTGATACTGCTGTATGGATGCACTACATTGACGCTAACAAAGCGTATGGAGAAAAGCTTGACGGCAACTACACGAGAATGCTACGAGCAATATTAAACAAGTCCTGGAGGCAGCACCCAACAAAGCAGCAGCTGTACGGCCACTTACAACCCATTATGAAAACTATTCACGTTAGACGAACCAGACATGCAGGACTCTGCTGGAGAAGTAGGGACGAACTCATAAGTGACGTACTCCTGTGGACCTCCTTACATAGACGAGCAAAGGCAGGACGACCAGCTACAACCTACATACAACAGCTCTGTGTTGATACAGGATGTAGCCTTGAAGACTTACCGGAAGCGATGGATGATAGAGAAGGATTGTGGGAGAGGGTCATGGAGATCCGTGCTGATGGAGCGACATGATGATCATGATATATATATTCCTTTATTCATTTATTTATTGCGAGAAAAATGATTGAAAATTTCTTTCTGTAAAGTTGGCAACTGTAGTCAAGGGCAACCAGAAGGCTCCTTTTTCAATAACTACTACACAGAGGTGTTGGGCAGGGCACTACTCCTTTCCCTGGATTGCTCCACTTTACCCTTGATGCGTACCTTATATTGCTGAGTATTAAGCAAGGAGGTATCAAGTACCATTTTTAAAGTCTTTGGTATGACGTCTCCCAGACCATTGGAGAGCACTCTACCCACTGGGCATCTTGCCTCCCCAGATTTTGACACAGTTGTAAATGATTCTGTGTAGTCTAATTATTTGTTGCTTTAGTTTTTCTCCAAATTCACTCCCCATTTTATCTTATTGAATGGTTGTTGGTAGAGAGGATATTTAGTCGATTCTCCACTCACCAGGGTTCAATAATAGCATCGGTATATCTATGATACACTAACACTGAATAAACGGAAGGAAAGATAAGATAAGCTCATTTACACATACAGAAACATTTAATACTTACATAATATACATACAAGAAGTATTAATAAGAATAACAAAAATGGGTGAGTTCCTGTGGTGTTGTGGTTAACATGCTGGACAGCAACATAATAGTGAGTTCGAATTCCATTCACACTATAATGTTCACTTTCAGACCAATACCCTTGGGGAAGATATGAACCACTTTATCCCACCTGCAGTGGGTTAAATAGTACTACTACTGTTCTTCAACAAGGATGGCTTTGGCCTTAAATAACCCATAAATGTTGATATGCCATTAAACAAAGAAACGAAACTAAACCAAACACAAATGTGTCCCAACAAATAAAATATGCACATAAGTTCTATGAATAAGCAGTGTATGAATGGGGTATAAAAGTGGTAAAAGTCTTACTTGAGATAGATGGTCAGTAAATTATACAGTAAATTATACTGTAAAGCTATGCTGGTTTTACTATATCATTGTCAGGTGGGAGGTACGCAAAGAACAAAGAACAGAGACAATAGAGCCTGAGATGGATTCTGAGATTATCATACATCCCATTATCCTAGGGAGACAATAAATTATTGTGGAAGAACATTTATGTCCATTTCGCATATCAGAGGTAGAGATTTTCAAAGGCAAATGTTTGCAAAAAAGATTTGCTGAATCTCCCTAAAGTACTTTATGGTAATAGATTGAGGATATTTTTTAAAATTTGCACAGAATAATTTTTATTTAGTAAGCAATGAGTATCTTGCTTCTTAGGAACACACGCCACTGATAACCAGATTTCCTGGAGCAAAAGAGAACAAGAGTTTCATTTTTGCCATGTCTCACCTTTTATTAATGTTTCCAATAATGCTGTCATAGAAATGACAACCTGAGAGGATTTCAATAAAATAAACAAAAACAATTTATACTGAAAGAAAATACAATATGATCTAAATAGTTGATTCCTATTAGGAATGTGTGGGGATTAAGTAAAAAAAAAAAAATTTATATAAATTTTTATAAATGTAGCAGTTTCCCTGAAGGTATCCGACAAGAAGCAAAATCCCCTCATGCCTGAAGAGATGAGTTTTCAGGTGCCAATAGAGAAATTCTGTTATTCTGCTGTTACCACTGCCATCGAAAGGAACCTTTTCTCTCGGTTGCTAGTCATGAGCCCACATGCTAACTAGGTCCTTGGGCCTGGTTGTTAGCCATGTTTTCTGCTAGTAAGTCACGTCTGCTAAACATACCACACAAAACATACGACCAGTCCTCGAACTTGTAACTTGCTGAAAATGACTCTCTAATATAATCAATGCCTTGCCTGAGAGGTGCGACTATTTCTACCAGTACAGGAAAATGTTCACACCACAGAACAGGCATTAAACCTAAAAGAAAAGTTCAAATTAAAAGGTATACTTGTCTTTTTCTTTTTGTTCTCCATAATTACCAACCCCTCTGCTCGGGCAGGATATGACACAAGGTCAATTTTTAAGCGAAGTTTAACAGGTTTGAATTCAGAGTTTTCCTTCTCCTAGACTAGTTGTCTCACCAAGGCTAAAGAACCTAGTCTTCCCTACTATTTATCCATAGCTGGAGGGAGAATAATTGAATTCATACCTTTTCTAAGGGTATTAGTGCTATGTGAAATGCAATCAGTCTCATCCAGGATTTGAACTCGTATCGCCGAGTCCATTTCCTACGACGATAACCATTACACCACGGGCACCTTTCTTTCTGTTTTCAATTCTCTAACAGCTTCCCACAAAGAAGACAAGTAAATGGGATAAGAAGAAGAAAAAGAAGTCAGATGTGAAATTCATAATCATCCTAATAGACTTCAACAACCTACAATTACAAATAGATAACAAAATCTTCTCAGTCCAATGAATGTGATGAACCTATGCAAATAATGAATGGCATGATTTATTGTTGACTTAGTGTAACTTAACCTTTCTTCATATCCAAAATAGTGTAACTTAACCTTTCTTTATATCCAAAATAGTGTAACTTAACCTTTCTTTATATCCAAAATAGTGTAACTTAACCTTTCTTTATATCCAAAATAGTGTAACTTAACCTTTCTTTATATCCAAAATAGTGTAACTTAACCTTTCTTCATATCCAAAATAGTGTAACTTAACCTTTCTTTATATCCAAAATAGTGTAACTTAACCTTTCTTTATATCCAAAATAGTGTAACTTAACCTTTCTTTATATCCAAAATAGTGTAACTTAACCTTTCTTCATATCCAAAAAAGTGTAACTTAACCTTTCTTTATATCCAAAATAGTGTAACTTAACCTTTCTTTATATCCCAAATAGTGTAACTTAACCTTTCTTTATATCCAAAATAGTGTAACTTAACTTTTCTTCATATCCAAAATAGTGTAACTTAACCTTTCTTTATATCCAAAATAGTGTAACTTAACCTTTCTTCATATCCAAAATAGTGTAATTTAACCTTTCTTTATATCCCAAATAGTGTAACTTAACCTTTTTTTATATTCAAAATAGTGTAACTTAACCTTTCTTTATATCCAAAATAGTGTAACTTAACCTTTCTTCATATCCAAAATAGTGTAACTTAACCTTTCTTCATATCCAAAATAGTGTAACTTAACCTTTCTTTATATCCCAAATAGTGTAACTTAACCTTTCTTTATATTCAAAATAGTGTAACTTAACCTTTCTTTATATCCAAAAAAGTGTAACTTAACCTTTCTTCATATCCAAAATAGTGTAACTTAACCTTTCTTCATATCCAAAATAGTGTAACTTAACCTTTCTTCATATCCCAAATAGTGTAACTTAACCTTTCTTTATATCCAAAATAGTGTAACTTAACCTTTCTTTATATCCCAAATAGTGTAACTTAACCTTTCTTCATATCCAAAATAGTGTAACTTAACCTTTCTTTATATCCAAAATAGTGTAACTTAACCTTTCTTCATATCCAAAATAGTGTAACTTAACCTTTCTTTATATTCAAAATAGTGTAACTTAACCTTTCTTCATATCCAAAATAGTGTAACTTAACCTTTCTTTATATCCAAAATAGTGTAACTTAACCTTTCTTCATATCCAAAATAAAAGAAGAAAGAAAAAAGGAATAACGAATTAACAACAGTTAAGAATAATTTAGGTACACTTTATTTTGAATAAAACTATTGTGATACCAGAATAATCGGAGGTGGCCGCATGGTATAATGGTTACAGTGATGGACTGCAGAGTCATAGTAAGCGAGTTCGTACTCCAGTCGTGCTATTACGTTCCCTTTTGGGCAAATACCCTTGGGAAAGGTATGAACCCCCTCATCCTCCCAGCTATGGGTTAAATAGTACAACTACTGTTCTTCTAGAAGAATAGCTTTGGCATTAAATAACCTACAAAGGTTGATATGCCATTAAACAAAGAAACCAAACCAGAATAATCGTTTTGTATTCCAATTGAATAAAGAGTCTATTTAAAACAAGCAGAAATCTTCTGCCTTCTCAGTGGGACTTAGAATATGCTGATTATATCTGTTGTGGAGGGGTAAGGCCTCCACTCTGCTACAAGGGGTATCATAAACTACACCTGATTGTGAGGCTTTAGTTCTGGAGAAATGGGAATCTGGTATATCCCTTCATAGTCATTACTCCTAGGCCTACTCTGACCCAGAGTGGTATTTTCTGTTAGGGTTCCATCTATGGTTCACATATATCTGTATAAAAATAATTCCTATTCAACAAGATTGAGTGCAAAAAAAAAAAAACTCTTATGAAATAACTATGCAAAGAAATCAATCAATCAATCTTGAGAAACAACTACACAAAAAATGTAAATATAAATTTATAATGTATGAAATTCCCTAACCTCTTGGCATAAAATAACCCGTGACAGATTGATATGCTGTTAAAATAGAAAAAAAAGAAAAATTTTATTGAATAAAATTAAATAATCGAATTAAAGACTTTATCAGCATTAAGTTAAACATTTTCTTAAGTAAGTTCATTGTTCGTATTGTAATGAAATAATGAGTGCAAATTAATAGGAAATAAAAAAAGAGAAAACCCAAAATATGAGGGTAGGCTGAAAAGTTCATAGGCTGAAAAGTTCATATGATAATGTCATATTTGCAATTAATAACTTTTTTTTGACTAATGAGATCTAAACACTGCAACATTGATGGAAGAAATGTGTGAACTGCAAGAAGAGATTATGTAGAAAAATAAACTTCATTTGGTCACATTTCATAAGAGTATCTTGGTCTGTCCAAGAACTTTTCACCCTTCCACCAGGTTTTAAGTGTTACTTCTTTTCTTCTTTTTCTCTCCTTCTCTCTCTCTCTCTCTCTCTCTCTCTCTCTCTCTCTCTCTCTCTCTCTCTCTCTCTCCCACAGGAGTTGACTTGGATAGCCAGAACAATAAAACTAGAGAACAATAGCTGAAGTGCATTATTCAAAGAGACCCTGATAAACCACCCTATAATTTGTAGTATACAATGCCATTCACAGTCGGTTTAACTTATCAATAATGATTAAACTCAAATAGATGAAATGTTTCATGGTCAGTGAAATATTTCATCTATTTGAGCCCTGTCAATATGAAGGAAGGGCTCCCCAAAATGCTAAAGTCAGTTCTCAATTAACTTTCAATGTTCTTGTACTTGACCTGAAAAGTATTTCAATCTCTTTTTAAGTGGGGTGGAGGATAAAGATTATCTTTTTAGCTGTTTTTTTTTTTTAGCCTTCTTACTCTAGCACAAAGCCACAACTATGGAGCACACTGTAAGAACCCAACTCACAAATAAATAGCATATGTGTTACCAAGAAATGAAATTCAATGGTAGCTGAATCTGCGTAAATTGTGTGGCATTAATCTATAGATAAATTATATTTCTTGCTCTTTTTAAGCTTGTATATTTTTATTATAGCATTTTATCAAAATAAAATGAAATTTGAAAAATATTTTGCAATTGTATTTTCTGAAAAAAGAAGTTTAAAAATACTTTTATATTTGAAAAAAAAAAAATTTCTGATGACAGATTTGAAAGAAAAAATGAAATTTGAAAAATATTTTGCAATTGTATTTTCTGAAAAAAGAAGTTTAAAAATACTTTTATATTTGAAAAAAAAAAAAATTTCTAATGACATATCTGAAAGAAAAAATGAAATTTGAGAAGTATTTTGTAATGACATCTAATCTAAAAAAAAAATAGAAACTAAAAAAGTATTTTGTAATAACATCTTATTTAAAAAAACTGAAAAATATTTTTGTAATAACATCTTGACTAAAAAAAAGAAATTGAAAAACGTTTTATAATGATATCTTATTAAAAAAAGGAAATTTGAAAAATATTTATAATAAACTCATATCTGAAACAGAAAAAATTTGAATGTAATGACATTTTGTAATGACATCTGAAAGAAAGAAGAAATTTGAAAAATACTTTTACAATAACATAGAAAAAGATTGAAAAATTTTCTTATGGGAATATCCGAAAAAATTGAAGAAATTTGAAAAATACCTTATGATTACATTGAAAGAAAATTGAAAAATATTTTTGTAAGGACTTCTTATTTGAAAAGTAAATCAATACTGAGTCTTTCTGATTATCTTGAAATAAGTAATAAATATTTGGTGCTCCTTGTATATTTTTGATTTGACATCTGAAAAAAAATCTCAACAAACTTAACTACCTTGAACTAAAGAAGTGAAAGAAAGAAATTATAACTATGAAAAAATTAATAATAATAACAATGTATCAATTCAGGGAATTTAGACAGCTTCAGATTAGATTTACTACTTGTCTACCACTGTATTTTCAATGTACTTTTTAAGTTACTTAACTGTCAGAGAATAACACCCAAATAGTTCTGCTAAAAAATAGTTATACACCCTAATAGGGAATAACACCCAAATAGTTATGCTAAAAAATAGTTATACACCCTAATAGGGAATAACACCCAAATATTTATACAGGAAAAATAGTTATACAACCTAATAGAGAATAACACCCAAATAGTTATGCTAAAAAATAGTTATACACCCTAATAGTTATACTAAAAAATAGTTATACACCCTAATATAGAATTACACCTTAATAGTTATACTGAAAAATAGTCATGCACCCTAATGAAGAATTACACCCTAATAGTTATACTAAATAATAGTTATACACCCTAATAGAGAATAACACCCAAATAGTTATGCTAAAAATAGTTATACACCCCAATTGTTATACTAAAAAATAATTATACACCTTAAGAGAGAATAACACCCTAATGGTTATTATGAAAAAAACAACAAATAATAAGATGAAAGAAGTACTATTTAAGATTAATATCAATAAAAATTTTATGCAAGGATAACTTAAAACTATTAAATCTCTTAGTTTTTAAGGCTTCTTTATTTTCAGACCATACTGTTCTTTCCCCAGCATTAGGAAAATTTTAGGGCAGACTGTTTTTTTAGCCTAAGTAAGGCAACTATTCTAAAAGAAGGAAAAATACTTTGTTCAAACCAGCTGTAATCAATTTAAAAATTGACTTTACGTCACATACTGCTTGTGATGGAGGGGTTGGGTAAATACAAATCATGATTCTATGATTCTTAAGGACATATTTACTCAACCCTCCACCACAGGGAGGATGTGACACAAGGTTAATTATTAAGCGAAATGAATATTATAAAAAATTGGTAATAATAAAACAACATTTTCACTATTCCAAAGGAAGAAAATTTTAAATACTAGTATTGGAACATTCACAATTAGGGAAGATAATCATTCATTTAGTTTGGTTTAGGGGAGGATTCGATTTGTTTAATGGCATATCAAACTTCATGGGTTATATTCAATGGCAAAGCCACCCTTGTAGAAGAATAGCAATGAAAGGATTAAACAATAACAAAAGGCTTACTTGGTGAGAGATGGTAAGAAATAGTCATTTAATTTCCCTGACAGGATCAAAGATAATGTCTCTATAGTTCAACTACCGATATTTACCCAACCCCTCCGCTCGGGCAGGATATGACCCAAGGTCAATTTCTAAGTGGAGTTTAACAGGTTTGAATTCAGAGTTTTCCTTCTCCTAGACTAGTTGCCTCACTAAGGCTGAAGAACCTAGTCTGCCCGACTATTTACCCATAGCTGGAGGGAGATTAATTGGCTTCATACCTTTCCCAAGGGTATTAGTGCTATGTGAAATGCAATCAGTCTCGTCCAGGATTTGAACTCGTGTCGCCGTGTTCATTTCCTACGACGATAACCATTACACCACGGTAGTTCAACTACCAGAAATGAAAAGAGGTTGAGAATGGGTTTGTTGAAATTTCATGTGACCCACTACTGGACCTCAATGGGACATGCAAATCATCTAAGGGAGATAATTATCTAATATCTCCCTACACTGAGATTGAATATGAGAACAGTGCTTTATTTTGATGGCCATTGATGCCAAATATTCTGCTTCCTACAAATAAGTTTGGTTTTATGACATATCAACCATTGTAGGTTATTTAATGCTGTGAAATCCATTTTTATGCATATAAACTGTTCTATTTCCCACAATGCAGTTCAGCATAAGGTAACATTTTCAATGTCAATAACAGTTCTATTTCAAACAATTCAGCTTAGCATAAGTACAGAGTTTAAATATCAAAACAGTTCTATTTCAAGCAATTCAGTTGAGCATAAAGACACAGTTTAGTTCTATTTGACCCATAGATAGGACCTTAGCAAGTGCTACCACTCTGGGTCAGAGTGGACCTGGGAGTGATGGCAACAAAAAGGTACTCTGTATTCCTCAAAGCTCCAGCATTACTGGAGCCTCACCATCTGATTGTTTAGTGTCATATCAGGACACTCGTTGTGGAGGATCTTACTCCTCAGCAAAGATGCCATAGAAGTATTCTACAGCCCCAGTCAAATGGGCCATACAAGGATGTCCTCGAGGTGTAATAGTTAAAGCAATGGATTGCAGAATCGTAGTAAGTGAGTTCATACTCCAGCCGCGCTATTACGTTCACTTTCGGGCAAATACCCTTGGGAAAGGTATGAATCCCCTTATCCTCCCAGCTATGGGTTAAATAGCACCACTACTGTTCTTCTAGGAGAATGTCTTTGGCATTAAATGACCAACAAAGGTTGATATGCCATTAAACAAAGAAACCAAACCTGGGCCATACAAATAAGTGTTGCAAATGACATGACTCAAATTGCTTAGTAAATAACTGCGTAAAATTTTCTTTTCAACTTTAGATTTAAAAAAATTACATTTGAAAAATATATTTATAAATTCAGATGAAAAATTTACTGATTGGGAGGTAAATTTAATCCCTGTCAGGAACTTCTGTGATTGGGCAAGAAGTACTATATGCCTCATACAGCAAAGTACATTAGATTTTTGTTTATTAAAGATGAGATAAAAAATTTATTAAGGAAATTCCACCTCATTGAGTCATTTAAGTATCTTTTTCTTTCCTTCAGAATTATTATTTTATTTCCTATAAAATTTTGTTTGATAGTCTGACTTATCTTCCTTAATGGAAAAATTTTTAAGACCCAAAGATTTTAACTTCTACTTCTAACCCTGGCAAAAATTATTGAATCAGAACATTCGGAGGATGTTTACTTAGCTGTTTTAGCAGTAAATAAAAAAATTACAGATAAAAAATAGAACATTTTTATTTATTAGCTGAACATTCTGGCTTCATAAACAATTCCCTAAACAAACTAAATTAAATCATTAAAATTAATGGAATAAATTTTTTTTCCAAGTAAAGGAAAACGTAAAATATTACAATGTTGAGGAAAAAATTATGGAGTGATCATGTATATGATATACCAAAAAGAAATATGAGCTGAAGCCTAAATATGCAAATCTCCCTCCAGTTAAAAGACAGTTTTTGCAGACAGTAACAAGTGGTTGGCCTGGTCTAATTGAAAGGAGAAATGAACCAGTTCATCAATGCTTAACTTCTTCCTTTCTTTTTCTTCTTATTTATTGATATTTACTAGTCTGGGTACATAGACCATAACTTGCTTATACTACCTGCTATTACTTAGTGGTCACCCATCTAAGCAATGAATAGACTCATAACTGCTTAACTTCTTCCTTTCTTTTGCTTCTTATTTATTGATATTTACTAGTCTGGGCACATAGACCATAACTTGCTTATACTACCTGCTATTACTTAGTGGTCACCCATCTAAGCAATGAATAGACTCATAACTGCTTAACTTCTTCCTTTCTTTTGCTTCTTATTTATTGATATTTACTAGTCTGGGCACATAGACCATAACTTGCTTATACTACCTGCTATTACTTAGTGGTCACCCATCTAAGCAATGAATAGACTCATAACTGCTTAACTTCTTCCTTTCTTTTGCTTCTTATTTATTGATATTTACTAGTCTGGGCACATAGACCATAACTTGCTTATACTACCTGCTATTACTTAGTGGTCACCCATCTAAGCAATGAATAGACTCATAACTACTTAACTTCTTCCTTTCTTTTGCTTCTTATTCATCAATATTTACCTAGTTTGGCACATAGATATTAGCTTGCTTATATTATCTTCTGTTATTAAGTGGTCAATCATCTGTATTTAATGTGACATTGATAAGGAGAGCTCCTGTCTTTTTTTTGAGGAGTACAGTTGTTTTTAGTTTTTTAATGAGTGGTTATTTTAACCAATGGTTATTTTAACTAAGGATTATCTTAACTAATAGTTATTGAGAATTGTCTTAGTGATTAAATCATGTCAGATATTTTCTTTAATTATATTCTCTTTCATGCTGGTATTCCTGTCCCTCTGAATAAATGGAAATAGATTTTAAACATTTGCAGCTACAGTATGCCCCATAAGTATACTCCTAAACATGTTTTATAAAAAGTTTTTTTCTTTTTTTTTTTGTTAATATCAACCTTTGTGGGTTATTTAATGCAAAAGCCATCCTTGTAGAAAGACAGTAATGATACTATTTAACCCATAGTTGGCGGGTGGATAAGGGAGTTCTTACCTTTCTCAAGACTATTAATCTAGAATGAATGTAATAATGTGACTGGAGTTCAAACTTCCTTACTATGACATCACATTTCAGCAAGTCAACATCTATGCTACGGACATCTCCCTAATTTTCTTTTAAACCAAAGATGTCAGGCTTTTATTCTATTAAATAGTCCCTTATTCCATAGAGTTTTATATTGGTTGAAGCATCTCTGAAACTCTTTATTCAGTATAATGTGGAGCTGTGCTATTATATTTCTTATAAGTCCTCTACATTTTCAAATCTTAGCCTTGAGATGAATTTTCAGTTTAAAAAACAAGAAAAAATATCCTGGAATTCAATGGAGACTGCTGCACTTGCACAACTCTCTGTTTTGGCAGAATCTGGGTCTGGTAAGTATGGGGGCTGCTGCACTTGCACAATCCTGTGTTTTGCCAAAAACAAGGTGTGGTAAGTATGGAGGGTATTACCTTTGCACAATCCTGTGTTTTGCCAAAAACAAGGTGTGGTAAGTATGGAGGGTATTACCTTTGCACAATCCTGTGTTTTGCCAAAAACAAGGTGTGGTAAGTATGGAGGGTATTACCCTTGCACAATCCTATGTTTTGCCAAAAACAAGGTGTGGTGAATATAGATAGTACTGCCCATGTACAATCCTGTTTTTTGCCAAAAACTAGGTGGAGTGAGTATGGAGGGTGTTGCACTTAAACAATTCTGTGTTTTCCCAAAATCTAGTTGTGGTGAGTATGGAGGGTATTACACTGACACAATCCTGTGTTTAATTAAAGTTTGTGTTGAAAAAAGTATTGAAACTAGCTTTATATTTAAAAGAAAATTTTTTACCGACTTGTCTAGTGTAGCGAGAGAAAAAACTTACCTCCTGGATCAAAGCGCCTAAAATTGTGCTTTGCGTGTCGGGCAGTAGAAAATATGTTCACTCCCAAAGGCAGAAGTTATAGTGGGTCGATCTCGAGTCTCGCGAGAAGAAACATACCACGTATGTCGGAATGTCCATAAAAGAGCATGCCAGCAGCAGGAGTGGTCGTTGTTGCTGTTGTTCTTTGCGGACGGCTTTTTGACTGACAGAGCGAACGAATTGGACTGAGCGAACGAATTGACCAGAGTTGTACCGAGGAAGGGATGCTAGGCGCGTGTGTTGTTACCTTTAGTCAACTGAGGCTACCCAATTGTCTGAGGATACAACAGTAGGGAAAACAAATTACGGAATCCATTTCCTGCCGTTGTACAATTACATACGAGAGACTCTTTTCTGCCTGTTGCCGAGGAGGCATAACATCCACCACCACTCCCTTCTACTACAAGCTATTTCGGCACGTTTATATTCGCTCCTCGCTGCGACGGTCCCGGGTTTCGGCGCAATGGCAAAGGTTCGCCTTGACAGCGACATTTTAAAGCCATTTTCCGGCGAGGGTGATGTGGTGGCGTGGCTAAAAAAGGTCAGGCTAGTGGCCAGACTACAGCATGTGGATGACGTCGCCAGTTTACTGCCATTGTACCTGGTGGGAGATGCTCTGGTTCTCTATATGGAAATGAAGGAGGAGGATCAAAAGGACATCAGCCTGATCGAGGCCCGTCTTAAGGAAGCATTCACGTACGGTGCGTTCACGGCATACAAAAAAATTGACCATGGTTAGGTGGGCTGGTGAACGTGTCGACGTATATACCAACAAAATCTGTCAGTTGGCTGGATTGGCTGGGTTCGAGGGAGCTGGATTGGAGAGGTTTACGAAGCTTTCTTTCGTCACAGGTTTCCTTAATGCCATATCAATTGAGCTGCAGCAAGCCCCGAAAATCGAAACCCTGGCTATGGGAGACCTGCTACCGCGAGCCAGAGTATTGACAGCTGGGGACCAAAACCAGGACGTGGCATCGCACCTGCTGCTAAGAGGGGCTTCATTTCCAATGTGATCTGTCATAGATGCAACAGCAAGGGTCACATTGCAAAAGACTGCTGGAAGCGCGGGACACGTTTTTTTTAAGCGGTGAGATGGGACACTGGGCCCGGGACTGTTCTGAAAACGAAACAGGGGACCAGGCATCAGCGCCTGCCTTCTCCCCAACGAAGATGTAAATGCGGAGCTCCCAGCAGCGAGCATCTATGTTGATGGGGCAAAGTGCTCAGCACTAATTGACACCGGCTACTCGTGAACAGTCATTGATGCAGATCGATGCTGGTCTTGGAGGAGAGCGATTGTGAACGTGATGATTGCAGGCATGTCTCGTCCGTGCTGTGGTGACGGAATGGTAAGTATGTCTACGGAGGAAGGTAGTTCTGCCAAAATCAGCGTGCTGGTGGTGCGTGGTAAACCACAGGGATTTGACCTACTGTTGGGGATCGATGCTATAAAAGCATTGGGAGGTATGGTTGTTGGACCAACAGGATCGGTACAACTCGGCAACAAGTGTGCAGCCATTTCCATCAATGAACCCGATTTCACCGCATCTTTCAACCATCGGAGCCGGGCCTGGAAGTGGTCAGAAGGGCGTGCACCGGAGGCACTAGACAACAGGGTGGCGGAATATCCAGTAGCGGCAGAGATTCGGGAGGACTACGAGCGGGAGCTCCGCACATGGATGAGCAATGGCTGGCTTGTGCCATACAAAGAGGAGGAACTGGGATCCTCCAAAGGGCTGATCCCCCTGATGGCTGTACTGCAGCAGCATAAATCAAAGGTACGTCCAGTGATGGATTTTCGACAGCTCAACAGTTATGTTGATGTTTTCACAGCCAACGCAGATGTTTGCGCCGCTAAATTGTGTGAATGTTGGCAAAAGGGTCCCAATGTATCCCTGTTGGACCTTAGGAGGGCATATCTTCAGGTGCGTGTCCAGAAGACACTGTGGCCGTTCTAGACCGTGAAGATTGGCAGACAAAGATACTGCCTGACATGTCTAGGATTTGGCCTTAATGTGGCTCCCCTAATCATGAAAGCCATTGTCAGCGCGGTGCTGTCGCAGGAGGAGGCTGTGGGCCACGCAGCGTCTGCTTACATCGACAACATCTATGTCAACGAAGATGTTATGCCCGCGACCCGCGTTAGAGAACACCTTGCTAGATTTGGACTTGAGTGAAAGGACCTAGAACGATTGGAAGATGGTGCACGAGTGTTGGGGTTAGCGGTTGCAATGGAACACGGTAAATTGCGGTGGAAGCGAGGAAGTAGGGTTCCAGACGCCCTCGATATTGTCATGCTACGGGCAGTGTTCTCTTTATGCAGGAGGCTTGTCGGGCACTTTCCGGTGTGTGGTTGGTTCCGTGTGGCTTGTGGAGTACTCAAGAGGAGGGCAAGTTCGGTGACAAAGGGCTGGGATGATGAGACGAGGGACAACTTGCTGCAGCGTATGATATCTGAGACTGTGGACTCTGTGCGGCGAGACGATCCAGCCCATGGAGATTGGTGTGTAGATGGATGGGAATTGAACGTGTGGATCGATGCCAGATCCTTAGCGATCGGAGTAGCATTGGAGAGACACGAAACAGTGCTTGAGGATGCCTGTTGGCTGCGACCTGAAAACGACGCCAAACATATTAACCTAGCCGAACTGGACGCCGTGTTAAAGGGCATCAATTTAGCTCTCCAATGGCAATGCAAAGTGCTGCACGTGAAAACAGACTCTGTGTGCGTGCACCATTGGGTATCGGACACTCTGACTGGGAGAACGCGAGTGCGTACGAAAACAGCCACTGAAATGCTTATAAGGAGGCGGCTGAACACTCTAAAAAGCTTGTGAAGGAGTATGAGTTGACTGTGGACGGGGTATTGGTTCCGTCAAATAAGAACATGGCCGACCGACTGACGAGGGTGCCTCAGAGGTGGTATACTGCCATGAAGAAGGAGAATGGACACAGGCCATTGATCGGCGCTATTCACGTGGATGAGCTTAACGCAGACCGAACCATGGCCATCCACAGAAGCAGTGGACACCCGGGAGTGCGGCGTACCTCTTACTTCGTAAGGAGAATTTGCCCTGCGACACCAAGAGCAGCTGTCAAGATGGCCATAAGAACGTGTGAAGAATGCCAGTCCATAGACCCAGCACCAGTCCACTGGGAAAAAGGAACACTGGAGGTAGACGATAACTGGCAGTGGTTAGGAATGGACATCACGCACTCTGGTGCCCACCATTTCCTAACAATCACAGACAGTGTCCCGTCGCGTTTCTCAATTTGGAGGCAATTGTCAAGACTCTACCAGCGTGATTCGCCAGCTGGAGACGGTGTTTTTTGAACGTGGCTCACCACACGAACTCCTTACAGATAATGACACGGCCTTCTGCAGCAGGGAATTCAGGGCCTTTGTAAATGATTGGGGAGTCAACTTGCGGTTTCGCTGCGCGTACGTCCCAGGCGGGAATGGAATAGCAGAGCGATGTCACCGCTCAGTGAAGCGTATTGCAGCCAGAATGCACTGTCCAATTCAGGAGGCTGTCTTCTGACACAATGTCACATCCTGAGACAACGTGTGACCTCCCACCGCGCCCGCCAACAAGATCTATCGTTATGAGGGGTTGACGCCCCGATAACGCCTTCAGGTCTTGGACGCAGCTACTACCAGGTCGGGAATCGCGTGTGGTTCAAGACGGTGCAGAATCGATGTACTACGAAATTCGGCAAAGGTCAGGTGACCGAAGTAATTAGTCCACAATCCGTCTTGGTGGACGGAGTACCCCGCCACGTAAAGGATCTGCGCCCGCGACACAGTCTGACATCGCTGGAGGAGGACTCTGATGGCACACCATCAGAGAGTGCGGCAAAGAACCTACTGTGTGACACCACAGACACGGAATCAGACGATTCGCCGGAGGAAGGCGCCGTTGTGGAACCCCCTCCCGTGCCTTTGCATAGAAGCACTCGGCAAAAGCGACCGCCGCCAGAATGCCACATTTGTGATCATGAGATCAGGGGGGAGTGTAGCGAGAGAAGAAACTTACCTCCTGGATCAAAGCGCCTAAGATTGTGCCTTGCGTGTCGGGCAGTAGAAAATATGTTCACTTCCGAAGGCAGAAGTTATAGTGGGTCGATCTCGAATCTCGCGAGAAGAAACATACCGCGTATGTAAATTTCTTATGCCGGAATGTCCATAAAAGAGCATACCAGCAGCAGGAGTGGTCGTTGTTGCTGTTGTTCTTTGCGGACGGCTTTTTGACTGACAGAGCGAACGAATTGGACTGAGCGAACGAATTGACCAGAGTTGTACCGAGGAAGGGATGCTAGGCTCGGGTGTTGTTACCTTTAGTCAACTGAGGCTACCCAATTGCGCCTCTGGTGGTGCAATGGTTAGCAAGCTCGACTAGCAAACCTACACGAGTGAGTTCGAGTCTCATTGGGTGCCCCTTTCGTATGGCCTTGTGCCACATCTAAGTAAAATGCTTAGTAAATTACTACCCAATTGTCTGAGGATACAACAGTAGGGAAAACAAATTACGGAATCCATTTCCTGCTGTTGTACAATTGCATACGAGAGACTCTTTTCTGCCTGTTGCCGAGGAGGCATAACATCCACCACCACTCCCTTCTACTTCAATAAAATGTCTACATAGAAATTATAGATAATATCTCTTTTGCTTTATGTTTGTATTTACCGAACTCCTATTCCATATAAGTAAAAAGTAAAGTTGGCGACCGCAGTTGAGGGTAACCTGAAGGCTCGCTTTTCAATAGCTACTACACTGAGGTGTATGGAAGGGCGCTACTCCTTTCCCTGGATTGCTCCACTTTACATTTGATCCATACCTTATAATGCTGAGTGTTAAGCAAGGCAGCATCAAGTATCATTTTTTGAGTCTTTGGTATGACTCGACCTGGGATTGAACCCCTGTCTCCCAGCTTTAGTTGGGTGTATTCCAATTGCTGCTGTAGCTGTTCCTTTGAACCTAAAATCATAAAAATTGGTCAGCCATCTCATAAGATGTATAGCAATAACATACTGAATTTTCAAGAGTCTACAATTATTCTAAATACCCATACGAAAAAAGTCTGGGAATTTCTCGTATGCACCTCGTACATGCTGCTAGGCTGTGCAAATGTCATTATTTAAATGTTAAAATAAAAAAATAGACAATTTAAGCTGTTGATACTCAGGTCAATGGTCTGGCTTACTCCATATACAGGGTGTGAAACAAGATCAATTTTCAAGTGGAGTACAAATGGTTTGAATTCTAAAGTTTTCTTCTTTCTAGACTGGTAGCTTAATAAAAGCTCAAGATTTGGTTCGGTTTGGTTTGGTTTTATGGCCCATCAAACATTGTAAGTTATTAATGCCAAATCCATTTTTATAAATATAAACAGTTCTATTTCAAACAATTCAATTTAGCATAAGTATGCAGTTTAAATGTCAAAAAATCCTATTTCAAGTATACAGTTTAGTTCTTTTTGACCCATAGTTAGGACCCTATCAAGTGCTACCACTCCGAGTCAGAGAGGATCTGGGAGTGATAGCAATAAAAGGGATACCCTGCATTCCCCAAAGCTTCAGCATTAATGGAACCTCACCATTAGATTGTTTAGTGTTATCTCCAGGGCACTGGCAAGTGGAGTCTTACTCACCCCTCTGTAAAGATGCTGTCAATGTATTCTACAATCCAAGCCAACTGGGCCAGAAAAGGCTCAAGAACCTAATCTGCCTATTTATCCATACTTGAAGGGATAACAGATGGAGTTATGCCTTTCCCAAGGGCATTAGCACAAAAGGATACACAAGCAGCTTGGTCTAGGATTTGAACTGGGATCACTGATCCCATTTCCTCTCATGATCACCATTATGCTTTGCACATCTCTAATGAGATAAAAGTTGTTTTATATGAGGTGCATATGATAAGTTTCCAGACTTTTTTCGTATGGCCACTTTTATTGATAGTACACACATGAAAATCTGGTCCCCTTCGAAGTAATCTCCTCCAGCTGCAATGCACTTGTTGTACCGTTCCAACAACTTCTGCAAGGCTCCATGGAAGTCCTCTTGTGTGAGTGTGTCAATGACCTTCATCACAGCCTCTTTCATCTCCTCAATTGTCTCATAACGACAGCCTCTGAGCTTAGGGAATAACCAAAAGTCACTGGGAGCAAGGTCTGGACAATAGGGAGGGTGAGGAACTGTCTTGATGCCCATCTTGGTCAAATAGTCTGTGACAAGGTTGGAGCTGTCGACTGGTGCATTGTCCTGGTGGAAATACCACTGACCCGATTTGAAGAGTGCTGGCCTCTTCCTAAGGAATATCTTCCTGAACTCCCTTAAAACCTCAACATAGCCTAACCCTAACTGTTTGGCCAATCAACTGTGGTGTATTGACTTCCTTTAGAGTGTTCGCCAATGGCCCGGGAGACCTGGGTTCAATCCCAGGTCGAGTCATACCAAAGACTTTAAAAATGGAACTTGATACCACCTTGCTTAACACTCAGCATTATAAGGTACGGTTCAAGGGTAAAGTGGAGCAATCCTGGGAATGGAGTAGCGCCCTCCCCTACACCTTGGTGTAGTAGCTATCAAAAAGGGAGCCTTCGGGTCACCCTCGACTATGGTCGCTAACTTTACTTACTCCTCCCACAGCTCTCATCATCCCTCACAGATTTCCTGCCTTCCTTGAATCTATTATACCACTCAAAAACTGATGCTCGATTCATGCAAGATGGTCAAAAAGCAGTCTAAAGCATTCCATACATTTCTGTGGCCTTTTTCCAAGTTTTAAACACAATTTTATTGCATATCGTTCTTCTAAAGTGTCAGATTGCATTTTTGAAGTTCACCAGCTGTGACAATCAGGCTTTAGTAGGGTGTATTCCAATTGCTGCTGTAGCTGTTCATTTGAAGCTGAAATCATAAAAATTGGTCAGTCATCTCATAAGATGGATAGCAATAACATACTGAATTTTTTGGAGGTGCCCGTGGTGTAATTGTTATCGTCATAGGAAATGAACACGGCGACACGAGTTCAAATCTTGGACGAGATTGATTGCATTTCACATAGCACTAATACCCTTGGGAAAGGTATGAATCCAATTATTCTCCCTCCAGCTATGGGTAAATAGTAAGAAAGACTAGGTTCTTCAGCCTTGGTTAGGCAACTAGTCTAGGAGAAGGAAAACTCTGAATTGAAACCTGTTAAACTCCGCTTAAAAACTGACCTTGTGTCATATCCTGCCCGAGCAGAGGGGTTGGTAAATTGGATAACATACTGAATTTTCAAGATTCTACAATTATTCTAAGTACCCATACGAAAAAAGTCTGGGAACTTCTCGTATGCACTTCATACATGCTGCTCGGCTGTGCAAATGTCTTTATTTGAATGTTAAATCTTAAAATAAAAAAAGACAATTTAAGCTTTAGTGTTGATACTTTTTGATCATACCTTATATCTTATTGGCAGTTTTGTTGGAATAGGCATTCTTTTATGGATAACATGTTTTACTGACTGCTATTTCTATTGTAAGTGAATATGACCAACTGGATAAGCACAGCCCTCGGTAAGAAATCCTGATATAGAGCAAGGAGAGTAAATGAGCTGTTGATTCAGTGGGTGAGGAGAAATGACCTATTTGATTCTAGATAGCATCCATGCCTCATTGAAAAATATTACATGTACATGTATGAAAAATAAAGGAACAAATATTACTAGATTAAAATATAGTTGTTATGAAGTAAAGTTGTCTTTGGAAATTGTCATTGTCTTGTTGACGATTGTAAAAGGGTATATAGTGACTCTAAACAACTGACTTTATTGATGGTGATATTGTTTTTATCGTAGTATCTCATTTACATATGATACTACAGTAGTATCAAGTCTTTATCTCATTGATACAAAAAAAAAAAAAGAAAAACCTTTTGAATGTTGTTAAACAATTAAAATAAGTAAATTTTTGTTAGTTAGTTTTATGTTATGTCAAACATTATTTTGTTTATCAAATAAGAAAATTACAAGTTATTCTCTTGATGGCTATGGAGGGTAGAGGGAGAAGGCCGGATGGAAGGACTTGAGCCTGTGACTTGGGCACGGCAAGACGGGCAGAAGTAGCTAAAAGGATGACAAATCAGGTGAAAGAGAACAGAAAGGACTGAATAAGAATGTTACTTTTTTTGTTTATAAATAGATGTTAATTTGCCTAAAAAAAGGAAAAAGAAATGAGAATATTGTCAATTATTAATATTACCAGTTTTCATATTTTATTTTCTACATAAAATTTAAAAAAATGAGGAATTTTTAAATTTCTATTTTTTGGAAACTGCCAATAATTAAAAAAAAATTGTACTTTAGATTCTTAAAAATTGTTTAATTATTTCATAATCTTATCTTATAGAAATTGTTTGTATTTTTTTTTATACTAGGATGAGTCAAAGGTTTTGCAATATTTTGGTAAAGACAGGCAGCTTTAGAGGCTTTTGCTGAGGTTGTGAAGATGGCAAACCACACTAGACTGTGAGTTACCAACTGCTACCAGTTGGATTTGCTTCAATGGCTTAAAGCACAGTCTCAAAATCTATGGTTTTTGGTTTCCTTGACCCTACCTGGTGGTTGAGGTTCTTGTAACCCAAGTAAAATTTCTTGAACCATCTGTATTGTGATCAATTGTGTCTTTGTCTTTCATAGAACAAATGTCTTTGTTTACTTCTGTGGCGTTATAGCCCAGTTTGAACTCATAAAGTATAAAGTAAAGTAAAGTTGGCAACCATAGTCGAGGGCAACCAGAAGGCTCCCTTTTCAATAGCTACAAAGTGTAGGTGGGGGCGCTACTCCTTTCCCTGGATTGCTCCACTTTACTCTTGATACATACCTTATATTGCTGAGTGATAAGCAAGGAGGTATCATGTACCATTTTTGAAGTCTTTGGTATGACGCAACCTAGGATTGAACCCAGGTCTCCTGGACCATTGGCAAACACTCTACCCACTAGGACAATGAGCCGGTATAAGTTCCCAAAATAAACTACATCACACATTTATCTATGCAAATCATACACAGAGTGAAACAATGCACAACATGTCAGCACACCAACTACCACAATACTACCAACCACAGCTGATACCTTTCATGGCTTCAACTGCTGCAGTTGCATAATATATGTGCTGTAAACTAGTATGTACCAAAACATCACAAAACTTTTGATTCACTTGAATATATTATAGAACACATTTCCTGCTGTACTGTTATATGTGATGTTATTGCATCCACCCAGGTATTTCTGGGTAGCCTTTCTTGTTTATGCTTGATTTTTAGATGAAAAAAATTTCAAAAAATAGAATAGGAGCCTTATGCTTTTTGTTTGATAACAAATATTCTACGAAAATAGAAGACTTCCTTCTTAAAATTTCCTGTTTTGTAAGTAGAACAGTTGGTAAATAATAAATGTTTTTTTTTATTTTACTCAAAATTATTGTTCATTACCATGTATGTGTATGTGTGTGTGTGTGTGTGTGTGTGTGTGTGTGTGTGTGTGTGTGTGTGTCTCTCTCTCTCTCTCTTTCTCTCTCACTTTATTTATCTCAGTCTCTCTCACACATTCTTTAACCTGTTTTTTCCTCTTTTCTTGAGACATTCTCCAACTTTAACTTGTCTTTTTTCTTCTTTTTCTCCCTTTTGAGCCTTTTCCTTCTTCTTTTATTGAAACTCCTTCTTTCACATAATATGCCTTTTTCTTTCTTATCACCAAAAGCCTGTTTTTTCCTCTTTCCTCAAGACACTTTAACTTGTCCTTTTGTCTTTTCTTCCCTCTTTAGCCTTTTCTTCCTCTTTTCTTGAAGCTCTCTCCTACCTTTACCTAATGTCTTTTTCTTTCCTGTTTTTACTTTTTTTTTTTTTGCTAGATTCTCAGCTAATTTTAAGTAATTTGCCTTCTCTTTCTTTTCTTTACTCTGAATCCTTTTTTTTTTTCTTTTCTTAAGACTCTCTTCCATTTTTAGCTAATTTATCTTCTCTTCCTTTCCCTCTTTCTTTGACCTTTTTCTTTCTTTTTTCTTTACATTCTCTCTCCTACTTTTCTGTAGATTGTCTTCTCTTTCTTTCTCTGCTCTTTTTTTCTTTTTACTTCCTCTTTTTTTTAACTCTCCCCCACACTTTTATTAGTTTTTTCTTTTTTTCCCCCTTCTTTTTTGTCTGTTTCCTTTCTCTTTTCTTCACTTGCTCCATCTTTTACCCAATTTGTCACTTCTTTCTTTTTCTTCCAATTTTCTTTAAATTTTCTTTCCCTGAATTTTCCTCATGTTTTTTTGTTATTTAAACCTTCTTCCCCACCCCTACTGATATTATGTTTGTTCTATTTCTCACCCCACCACAATTTTATCTATTTATTTTTCTTATGTATTCTTTAATCATGTATTGCCTGTCTTCTTTCTTTCTTTTTTTATTTCTTTATTTCTTTCTTTCATAAACTATTTTTTCTTGACTATTTTACTTTTTTCATTTTTTCCTTTCTTTCACTAGATTGTCAGTTTGTTTCTTTCTTTCTTTCTTAAATCATGTAGTTCTTCTTGCCCTCGTTTCTCTATATTCTTTCTTTCTTAATCTTCTTCTTATCCTTGTTTCTTTCTTTCTTTCTTTCTTTCTTTCTTTCTTTCTTTCTTTCTTTCTTTCTTTCTTAATCTACTTCTTCTTGTCCTTCTTTCTTTCTTTCTTTCTTTCTTAATCTACTTCTTCTTGATCTCATTTCTCTATATTTTTCTTTCTTTCTTTCTTTCTTTCTTTCTTTCTTTCTTTCTTTCTTTCTTTCTTTCTTTCTTTACTTCTTCTTGATCTCATTTCTCTATATTTTTTCTTTCTTTCTTTTCTTTCTTTCTTTCTTTCTTTCTTTCTTAATCTACTTCTTCTTGATCTCATTTCTCTGTTTTTTCTTTCTTTCTTTCTTTCTTTCTTTCTTTCTTTCTTTCTTAAACTAGTTCTTGCTTTTGTTATTTATCTTTGTTTTTTCCACTTTGTTTCTTTAGTGATAAATGTTCTTTTGTTTGTTTCTTTCATCCTGTGTTTGTTTTTTTATTTGTTTATTTGTTTCTTTAATAATTCAATTCTTCTTGCTTTCTTTCTTTCTTTCTTTCTATTTGTTTTGCTCAAATCCTATTCATTACTCTTCTTTTTATTTTCTTTTTTCTTTCTTCTGTCTATTTTTCTTTTCTTATTCAACCTCCCCCTCCTCTTCCCCTTCCTCTGATTCTTTCCTTTTTCTTCTCTTTCCTGACTGTATCTTTCTTTTCCTATACCTTCTCTCTCAGTAGTTATTACCATTTATTTTTCACAGTCTATCTCTTCAGTCTAATCCTTATGTTTTCTTTCTTCTCTCATCACCCCTCCTTCTTGTTTTCTCTTACCTTCTTTCTCTTTTTTCCTTTTTTTCCTTCTATTGATTAACCAATTTTTTTCTATTTTTTTTCTTTCTTACCTTTTCCCATTTCTCATACTTTTGGCTTCTTACACACTCAAACCTTTAATTACCTTTCTTCATCATTTCCCCCCTCCTACTTTCTCTTCATACCTTTCTAATACTATCCCTCTTCTCACCTTTCCTGTTTTTTTAAATTTTTTTTCAGGCTCCCCTTCCATTTCCTCCTCTTCCTCCACCTCTCACTTCCTTACAACTCTTTTCTTTTCCCCAACCTCTAGAAATGACATAGGTCAAGGTCAAAATGACCTCTTACCACCCTGTTACTCTCCCGAGAGGCAGTGCACCAACCAAATATAGCCTGCAAACAGCTGCATTTTGTTAGTGTCTACGAGACACAGTGGCCTGTCCGAGAGCAGAGGAGCGTTGTAGCTGGTAAAGCTGGGGAGGAAAAGGAGGAAGTAGGAGGAGGAGGACGGGGTCATGTTGAACTGAGGGGATGGACAGACAGACTTACAGACAGAGGAAGCAAAGAGCAGACAGACATGCTATTAGAGGGGTTATTCTTTGGCCTCGGCTTGTGACTGGAGTGGTACAAATGAACAATACCAAGCAATATCTTCGATGTTTATATATATATATATATATATATATATACATGCATATTTTTTTTTGGTGTGGGGGTTACCAATCAAACCTTCATTTTGAGGTTATGAAGTTTTCATTGTGGATATGGTTCCCTCAGCACACACACAGACAGACAGACAGACACACACACACACACACACACACACACACACACACACACACACACACACACACACACACACATATGTATTGTGAGAATTAGGGATTTTACATTACCAGGAAATGATTTGTGTTCTATACATATTTACCCAACCCCTCCGCTCGGGCAGGATATGACACCAGGTCAATTTTTAAGTGGAGTTTAACAGGTTTCAATTCAGAGTTTTCCTTCTCCTAGACTAGTTGCCTCACCAAGGCTGAAGAACCTATTCTTCCCTACTATTTACCCATAGCTGGAGGGAGAATAATTGGCTTCATACCTTTCCCAAGGGTATTAGTGCTATGTGAAATGCAATCAGTCTCATCCAGGATTTGAACTCGTGTTGCAGTGTCCATTTCCTATGACGATAACCATTACACCATGGGCACCTCCTATGATTTGTGTTCTATAAGAATAATGAAAAGTTACTTTAATGTGGCACTTGTGGTGTAATAGCTATCTGAGTTCAAATCCTGGACAAGGTTTGTTTACATTTCACATGGGGTGAATACTCTTGGGAAAGGTATAGATCTATCTATCCTCCTTCTAGCTATGGGTAAATAGCAGAGTAGACTGGGCTCTTTAATCTTGGTATGGCAACAAGTCTAGGAAAAGGAAAAACTTTGAATTCAAACCTGTTACCCAGGCATCACCTGGGACATCAATTCTCAAGAATCTCCATGCATGAATGCATGTGTGGAGCCAGCTTAAGCCACATCAGGTGAATGCCATCACACACACACACATACACACACACACACACACATCTTTAACATAAACCAGCTTCTAAATGGGGTAAAATAAAAAACCCTACCTCTTAAGAGGAGGGCTCTTATGAGTTGTGATAGGGCATTAACTAATTATTTAAAAAAAAAACTTTGTATATCATTGTCAAGGAAGTATAGACAAGCACAAAGTTACAACGAACACAATCAGTCAGTAAAAAGTGAACAGCTTCTGGAACCTGGCTCAAGTTCGAACAAATTTTGTATGATATTTAGAACGATAATGAAATTCTCTAAAAACTGTTTCCTGGGTATGACACAATACTACATCCAGGGGTGAGGCTCAAGTTCTCAAGCTCCACAGAGTGTGCTGTCATCCCTTTTGTTACCATTAGTCTCAGGTTTAGTCGGATCCAGAGTTGTAGTATCAGTTAGGATCCCATCTCTGGATGAAATAGATCTTTTTGAAAATCATTCATACTAGATAGAATGCTTGAAACTGCAATTTATTATTAAATAGAATTATAATTGTTTGAAAGAAATACTTGAAACCATTTGACTATGATTTCTATTAGATAACGGTGTACAAAACAGAAGATTCTATAATAATTGAAGTGAGGGAGTCCCTGTAGTTTGGTTCAGTTTAGTTTTATGGCATATCAACCATTGTAGGTTATTTAAAGCCAAATCCTGTTTATAGTAAAATAAAGCACATTATTGCTGAGTAATGAGTTTGATCCATAATGGGTGCCATGATATACCATATTTGACGGCATATTAGATGCACGGGTGTATAAGATGCACCCCAATTTCAGCAGGGCAAATCAAGAAAAAAAAACAAAGTACTAATATTAAACGTAATTAAATTATTGTAATGAATATTATCAATGATAACACTTTTAATCTGCATAAGAGCCTTTTAAATAATGACAATAGATATATGAAAGTTACTCTAAAGTGTAAACTATTTAAGAGTTATTAGGTTGCTAATTTCGGCCAACTATTGCAAATTATTTCAACTGTTCTATTTCTAACAATTCAATTTAGCATAAGTCAATAAAGTTCAATGGTTCCAATTATTGCTATGTATCACTAACTATTGAATTAAACATCAGTGATTTGTTTACATACTGTTAAATTTAAAAACATTTCTATTTCTAACAATTCAATTTAGCATAAGTCATTTGTTTGTTTTCAGTTTATAGATAGGACCCTGTCAGGTTCAACCACTCCAGGCCTGTATGTGTTGCCCTTTATTCATTTTAGAAAGGATTGTAATTATTATTATTATTATTATTATTATTATTGTTGTTGTTTAAGAAGGTATATCATTGTCTTGCAAAAAGCTTTTTTGTCTGGGTTTTTTCAATGATTAGAGGTAAGAACTCGTAATCACTTGTGATGATGGACTGCGGCCAAACTGTAGCACAGGGCCCGTATAGGCTCTTCTAACGCTGCAATATGCAAGTTATTTAAGGTGCAGGAAGCAGCACTGCTGTAGTCTAGTCTATTAATGCATCATTCAAGAAATGACCGCCATTATCTGAGATGTGATGGCTCTCATCCAAATCTTACCTTCACTAAATAGTTTTTCTTTCCAGAAACACAACAATTGATACTTACCACAAGAATCTCTCTTGATATACATATACATACAGGCACATGCTATAAAGGTCTGCATAATGTAACAGTTATCATTGTAGGTAATGAAATTGGTGACTCAGGTTCAAATCCTGGACAGGATAGTGTTTCATTTTGGTTTAGTTTTATGGCACATCAACCATTGTAGGTTATTAAAGCCAAATCCATTTTTACACATATAAACAGTTCTATTTCAAACAATTCAGCTCAGCATAATTACACTGTTTAGTTCTATTTGACCCATAGATATGACCCTATCAGGTGCTACTACTACAGGCCAGAGTGGACTTGGGAGTGATGACAATGAAGGTGTACTCTGCATTCCCCAATGCTCCAGCATTACAATCAGATTATTTAGTGTCATATCAGCTGTGTGGATTTAATCTGATGCTTGTATATAGTTTCTAGATAAATCTAAATAAAATTAATCTCAATTTCAATGGTGGGTGGGTGTTATTCTTTACAAGCGTCAAAAACTGTGTTTATCAAATGTTTGTAGTCTTTTATTTCTTTTTTTCAACTGTAAACATATTTTTTATCAAACAAAATTCTTGAACTGTTTCTCAATATCCAAGCTTCCTGACAAATAAATCAGTATCCTTTTACCTTGAAAAATATTCCAAATCTTTACATATGACAAGAATAATGTTCCCCTTGCAAATTTATCAAATAAAAAACTTATATGACAACATTTTATCCAATGTGTTGAATGATTTATTATAGGGGTAGGCAACCTTTCACATTCCATGCATTATTTTCCTATGCACAAATTCATATATCCCATGAAAATCATATTCTCATATTAATTTCTCATAAAATTTTAGAAATTTTATAGAAAATAACTTACATGATAATTTTTTACCTAATGTGTAAAATAATCTAAAAAAGGAATGAGCAACCTTTCATATTCTATGCATTAATTTTCCTATGCACAAATTCATGTTTGCCATACAAACCTTGTACTTACATTAATTCTTGTAAAAAATAGAAATTTTGTAAATAATAACTTACAAGGATCATTAAATAAGTTTCCAGACTTTTTTTTCGTATGGCCACTTTTATTGATAGTACACACATGAAACTCTAGTCCCCTTCGAAGTAATCTCCTCCGGCTGCAATGCACTTGTTTTACCGTTCCAACAACTTCTACAAGGTCCCATGGAAGTCCTCTTGTGTGAGTGTGTCAATGACCTTCGTCAAAGGCTCTTTCATCTCCTCAATTGTCTCATAATAACAGCCTCTGAGCTTAGGGAATAACCAAAAGTCACAGGGAACAAGGTCTGGACAATAGGGACAGTGAGGAACTGTCTTGATGCCCATCTTGGTCAAGTAGTCTGTGACAAGGATGGAGTTGTGGACTGGTGTATTGTCCTGCTGGAAATGCCACAGACCTGATTTGAAGAGTGCTGGCCTCTTCACTAGGAATCTCTTGCTGAACTCCCTTAAAACCTCAACATAGTAACCCTAATCCTAACCCTAACCCTTTGGCCAATCAACAGTGGTGTATTGACTTCCTTACTCCTCCCACAGCTCTCATCATCCCTCACAGACTCCCTGCCTTCCTTGAATCTCTTATGCCACTAAAAACTGATGCTCGATTCATGCAAGATGGCCGAAAAGCAGTCTGAAGCATTCCATACATTTCTGTGGCATTTTCTCCAAGTTTAAAACACAATTTTATTGCATATCATTCTTCTAAAGTGTCAGATTGCATTTTTGAAATTCCCCAGCTGTGACAATCAGGATTTTGTAGGGTGTATTCCAATTGCTGCTGTAGCTGTTCATTTGAAGCTGAAATCATAAAAATTGGTCAGTCATCTCATAAAATGTATAGTAATAACAGTGAATTTTCAAGAGTCTATGACAATTTTAAATGCCTGTACAAAAAATGTCTGGAAACTTATTGAAGGCACCATGTATATGATAAATTTTTCCTAATGTGTAAAATAATTTCTAACTGGGCCGGGCAACTTTCTAATTTCTTTACGCATGAGTTTACATATGATATACAAATCAAGTCATCAAGGATTCTCTTGACTCTCTCTCACCATCTGTCACTATTGCCCAGAGCAAATAGATGTAAATTTTTGCTTGTCACCTAAAACTGATATATTCATGTGTTGATGTTGACAGGAGAACATTGCTTTTGAGTTCAGCCTTATTTCTGCAGCAGAGTCTGGCATATCTTTTTTGTCTTACTTGAATCATTTACAAGATGGGAGGTAAGCGGTTGTACACTTGCTGTTTTGTGGGGTGATGCTTCCAGGATTTGTTTGAAACAGCACTCAGCATATTTGAGTTGTTTCCATGTAGTTTTTCCCCAGGCATCACATTAAAGTTCAATTTGTACAGCCATACAATAGTACTAACACAACTACCGCTTGGAAGAATTCCTATTTCAGTGAGATCAGATTTCCATATGCTAATAACCAATTGATAGCAATCCATAACTTTCCTATGCTGACATCATTTTTAATCGATGAGATACTGCCACTGAGGTACAGGGTGACCCCAAAAAAACAGAACCCATATATTTTTGACTGAAATTCATAAATTTAATTCTAGCCTTTTCTTTTTATCGGATATGAAGTAGATTCTGTGCTTGAAAAATTGGGACCATAGTATTCACCAACATGTCCAGAAGTTCGAGTGTACAAAATTAGAATTATTTTGCTTTATTTTTGTAGAAATAATAAAAAGTTTATGGGTTCTGTTTTTTTGGGTCACCCAGTTGATGGCAACTTGAAGGCTCCCTTTGCAATAACTACTACACTGAGGTGTTGGGGAGGGTGCTACTCTTTTCTCTGGATTGTTCCACTTTACCCTTGATACATACTTTACAATGCTGAATGTATCAAGAACCATTTTTTTGAGTCTTTGGTATGACTCAACCTAGGATTGAACCTTGATCTCTCGGGCCATTGGTGAATACTCTACCGATTAAAAAAATGGGCCAGTTAATGTGGTGATGGCACTATCTTGTTTAAAACACATGAACTCTGTTTTTACTAACATTAAATCTAACTAAAATCATTGTAAATGGGAGGAGGGCTATTCTGTACTAATAACCACACTATATCAAATAAAAGTTGTTACAAATTAAGTAAAAAACAAAACAAAAATTATTTAGGTCAAAACACCAATTCCTTTGTGACACTGATCTTTGTACTCAGTTTTTCATTATCCAATATACTGGATGTTTAAAAAATTTGATATCATTTGAGATGTACTGGGTGTTTCAGAAAAATTGATATCTTTTCGTAATTTAACAACTCGATTAATTCTCATTCAAATGGTGTCAAATTTTTACAGCAAGTGTAGAAACAACTCAAAATTCTATCTTTAATGTTTTATGGTTTGGTTTGGTTTGGTTTGGTGGGTTTTATGGCATATCGACCTTTGTCTGTTTTTATGTAAATCATCATCATCATCACCATCATCATGTCGTGCTGGTAGCACAGATATCCCTGACCCTCTCTTGCCACTTTTCCCTATCGTTCATCGCCTCTGGCAGGTCCTCTGGACTACATCCCATATCCTCACATAGTTGCTGAATGTATGTTCGTGCTGGTCGTCCTGCTTTTGCTTGGCCATATGAGGGGGTCCATAAGAGTACATCACTTATGAGTTCGTCCCTGCTTCTCCAGCAGTGTCCTACATATCTGGTTCGTCTAACTTGAATATGTAAATAATCTGTTCGATTTAAAACAATTCAGTTTAGCATAAGTACACAGTTTAATTGTCAAAAAAATTTCCATTTCAAACTATTCAAGCAGTTATATGTAACAATTCAGTTAAGTGTAAATACAGTTTTAAAGTCAAAAAATAGTTATATTTCAAATAATTCAGTTAAGCATAAGCACACAGTTTAAATGTAAGTATGGTTTAATTGTCAAAAACATTTCTATTTCAAGCTATTCAGTTTACTCAAACAATTCATTTTAGCATAAGTATGCTGTTAGTTCTATTTAACCCATAGATAGGGCCCTATCAGGTGCTACCACTCTGGGCCAGAGTGGACCTGGGAGCAATGGCAATGAAGGGGTACTCCGCATTCCCCAAAGCTCCAGCACTGCTGGAACCTCACCATCAGATTGTTTAGTGTCATATCTAGGACAATCGTTTGTGGGGGGTCTTACCCCTCTGCAGAGGTGCAGTCAGTGTATTCTACAGCCCCAGCTGACTGGGCAATTCATGTTTGATGTTTTTCTTTTTACTTTTTTTTTTTACAGGTATAGAAATACCATTCACTGGAAAAGAAAAAGCATTCAAATATAAAATATATCAAGTTTAAACAGAGAATAGGTCAAGTTATTATCATTTTTTTCTAAAACACTGAGAACATTTCAAATGATGTTAGATTTTTTATCACAACCTTATATGTCCCTTACAGCAAGCTGAACAATAATGTATCAGATTTAATTAATTAAAATTTTTTGTATACAAAGAAATAAAGTTAGATTGTCATGAAGACTGTATTTGGTTAATTTGGATAAATTTCTTTTATTTATTTATTTATTGATTGATTTATTTATTTATTGATTTATTTGTTTGTGTGTTTGTTTATTTTTAAAATTATAACATTCCTCTTGTGCTTGTTGTATTTTGGAATGTTTAACCTTGTTTTTAGTGGAGTGTATGTATTTCCTTTTCTTATATACATCATATCCGGTGTCTATGTCTTTTAGAATAGGACAATATTTGGGAAAGGCAGGGTGCGGTAGGTATTAAAAAAATAGGAAATGTTTTAATTGTATTTTAGCTATTATACCCTGTATTCACTGACTTTTTATAGATGTCTGTCATATTTTTCTCTGAGTTGACATGTGTTTCTCCTTTCATGCTCATTACGTTCAGAGGCCCAGCTATGGGTTAAATAGTATCACTGCTGTTCTTCTACAAGGATGGTTTTGGCATTAAATAACCCACAAAGGTTGGTATGCTACTAAAACAAAGAAACCAAACAAAATCATTTGGTTTGATTGTGGAAAATGGGATTGACAAGCAAAGTTCAAATTACGTATTTCACTTTTGTGGCAATGGCCTTGAGAATGACATGAATCCAACACTTCTCTCCCCTGCTATGTGTAAATGGTACAGTAGACTGGGTTCTATAGCTATGGCATGGCAACCAGCCTAGGAGAATGAACTAGAGGAATTTAATGAGTACTTCTATTTTTGAGTCATGTTATTGGAACCTCAAATTCATCATTTCTTGTTTTTTTTCATCTATTGTTCTATTACGTGGGTTGGGTTGGGTTGGTTAGTTGGTTGGTTGGTTTTATGGCATGTCAACCCTTATTGGGTCATTTAATGCCGAAATCAGTCTTTTTATTTTTTTAAGCAAGTGATTAAGCTTATAATACACATTGGTGTTAATTACCTGGAGTCAAAAGGAGTTTCAGGTCTTCCAGTATCAGACCTTCTCTTCCAGGTCATCCAATTATAATAATCCATAGTAAACAGTAATATTTTCAAGTAACCATTCTTAATACAAATAATTTGCTCACAATTATATGGTTCCTCCAAGAGGTGCTCATGGTATAATGATAATGGACATGGTGTAACATATTGACCCCGGACAAGCTGTCAAAATAGGAAATGCACCTGTGTAAATAACAGGTGCAGCCGGTTGAGGAATATCAGGATATAACCTTGACTGTGGATGGGTTGAATTGAGTGTGAAATTGTGACACTCGCAGGGAGAAGAGTGGGCGTCAAATTATTATATAACTCGGTGCACAGGAAGTTCAATCAGTTGGAGATAAGATGCGGTAGAGAAAACCAGCACCCAGCAGAGGGGGCCCTCAGGACCCCTGATAGAGCAGTTGAAGTTCAGATCAATTGGAGAGAAGATGCTGGAATGAGGAACATGTCCCAGGAGAATGGGAAAGAAACGCTGTTATGGCCATAAGAGTGGGGGTCAATTTGTTGCAGTTCTGTTCAGCCTCCAACTCACCTCTCGCACAGTAAAACCTTTAGTAACCCTTTCAAACCCTTTCAAATAAAGTGAGAGGTATATTTTTCTAAAGAACTGTGTCGCTCGTCTTTATTGTGTCGTTGTTATGAGTCTGCATGCATTTGCATATGAGTATACAACAATGGTGACACAAGTTCAAATCCTTAATGAGGCTGATGGCCTTTCGTGTAGCACTGATACCCTTAGGAAAGGTATGAATTTAATTACTCTCTCTCCAGCTATGGATAAATATTAGGGCAAACTGAGATGTTGTCTTGGCAAACGAAAACTCTTTATTCAAACCTGTTAAACTCCACTTAAAAATTGACCTTGTATCACATCCTGCTTGTGTGGAAGTGTTGGTAATTAAATATATTCTTTCAAGCATTCCTATCTAGCACCAATAATTTGAAGCAGTTATATGTTTTAAAGTAATTAATAATAATAATCCTTAGTAAATAATGATAGCTTCAAAAAATTTTTAATAAAAATATATTGCATACAGTTATATGGTTTCAACCGGGCCATTGGCCTAATGAGTAGAGTGTTCGCCTATGGTCCGGAAGACAGGGGTTCAATCCCAGGTCGAGTCATGCCAAAGACTCAAAAAATGGTACTTGATGCCGCTTTGGTTAACACTCAGCATTATAAGGTACATATCAAGTGTGAAGTGGAGCAATCCAGGGAAAGGAGTAGCGCCCTCCCCTACATCTTGGTGTAGAAGCTATTGAAAGGGGAACCTTCGGGTCACCCTTGATTATGGTCGCTTGATTATGGTTTCAAGTACTCTTATGTAATACTAATAATTTTCAAACAGATCTATTTCACCCATCGATGGAAGCCTAACAGGTACTTCTACTCTGGGAGGAAGTGAACCTAAGTTCAAATCCTGGATGAAGCTGTTTGCATTTCACTTCATGATGATGCTCCTGGGAAGGCATGAAACCATCTCTTCTCCCTCCACCTATTTGTAAATACTTGGCTGAATCAAAAGTTTTGCAATATGTTGGTTCATGATAGTTTGTAGTGTGTATATCTGTTAAAGCGGTTAAAACCATAGGAGGTACTTGCTATGGTTGGTAGTATTGTAGTTGTTTGTGCATTGATATGTTGGTTGTATTGTGGTGGTTGGTGTATTGCCATGTTGTGCATCGTTTCACTCTGAGTTTGATATGAAAACCACACAGATGAATCTTCAACATAGTCCAACTTGGAAACTTAAGTTTTATGATTTCGAACTGAGTCATAATGCCATGGATGCAACCAAAAACTGGTGAAATTTTCCTTGGGTTGCAGAAAACTTAATCATCAGGCAAGGTCAGGTAGGCTTCAAGCTACAGAGGCAAATCTGGTGAGTTGCATTCAGAGAGTATCAGGTGAGCTCAGCATCTCACAGTTCATTGGTATGGTTTGGCTTGGTTTTATGGCATATCAACCATTGTAGGTTATCTAATGCCAAATCCTGTTTATTTATATATATTAAATATATAGGGTTTGGTTTAGTTGGCTTTTATGGCATATCAACCATTGTAGGTTATTTAATGCCAAATCCTATTTATTCATATATATTAAATATATATATGATTTGTAAATATAATTCAATATAGTTAAATAATTCAAAGTTCACAAACGGTTCAATTAAACGTCAAACATTTGTTTACACACAGTTAAATGATGAAACTTTTCTATTTCTAGCAATTCAATTTAGCATAGTTCAAAGTTAAATGGTTCTTAAATGGTAGTGCTATGTATAACTAACAATTCAACTAAACATTATTCATTTATTTACACAGAGTTAAATGGTCAAACAGTTCTATTTCTACCAATTCAATTTAGCATAGTTCAAAGTTAAATGGTTCTTAATTGATAGTGCTATTTATAACTAACAATTCAATTAAACATTAGTCATTTATTTACACACAGTTAAATGGTCAAACAGTTCTATTTCTAGCAATTCAATTTAGCATAGTTCAAAGTTAAATGGTTCTTAAATGGTAGTGCTATGTATAACTAACAATTTAATTAAACATTAGTCATTTATTTACACACAGTTAAATGGTCAAACAGTTCTATTTCTAACAATTCAATTTAGCATCAATATTACTCATTTGTTTGTGTAGAGTTAAATAGTTTCAAGCATTGCAATCACTAACAATTCAATTAAACGTCTGTCATTTTGTAATACACAGTTAAATTATCAAACAGTTCTATTTCTAACATTTCAATTTAGCATAAGTCATTTGTTTGTGCACTGATTAAATGACAAAAAGTTCTATTTGACCCATAGATAGGACCCTGGGAGCAATGGCAATCAAGGGGTACTTCACATTCCCCAAAGCTCCAGCATTACTGGAACCTCACCATCAAATTGTTTAATGTTATATCCAGGACACTCATTGTTGTTAGGGGGGTATTACTTCTATGCAGAGATGCAGCTGGTGTATTCTCTAGCCCCTGCCCACTGAGCTACTCACAGTTTAATGTGGTTCATTACTTCCATAGCCTCAGCAAAGCATCCAGGCTTAATAGTAGGACTGACTGGTCTCTTGGTAAGGTTGGTTGGTTGGTTATTTTGTTTTACTGTGTATCAACCTTTTTTGGGTCATTTAATACCATATTAAGTCATTTTGACAAAAGTTTCCAACAATTCAGTTTAGTATAAGTACACAGTTTAAACACACAGTTAAATGTAAAAACAGTTAATTTCAAACAATTCAGTTTAGCATAATTACAGTTTAGTTTTATTTGACCCTTAGATAGGACCTTATTAGGTGCTACCACTCAGGGCTTGAGGGGACCTGGGAGTGATGGCTATAAAAGAGTACTCTGCATTTCCCAAAGATCCTGCATTATTGAAGCCTCACTATCAGATTTTTTAGGGTCATATCCAGAATACTCATTGGGGGGTCTTACCCCTCTACAAAGATGCAGTCTGTGTGTTCTACAGTCCCAGTCAACTGGACAATCAAAAGAATTGATCTTGAGTCATATCTTGTTCACAGTCAAAGGATTGGATAAATACATACCTTCATAATTACAGACTTTACCAAAAAGGAAAAAAAAGTGCTAAATTTAGATATTTAAAAAAACAAACAAAAGAAGTGTTGTGAAACTCTATAAGAATAACATCCTCTTTCTTATTTTTGTTTATAACTATGGAGTCATATACCATTATCAACTTCCCTTTTCTTGTAAATAAGAGATTGAATTTCATGGTAAGAGTTTTTTGTTATAAAAGTTTGGAAAGAATTTAGTTATTGTACTTTAAATAAAAAAAAGTGACTATGTAGTAGTCCACCCCCATCTTCAGGGAAAATTGTGTAGGGATTTCATCTTTTGCCTGCTGAACAGTTCTACTTAATGCTTGGTGCTACTTGGTGCTAGGAGGCATTCGTCGTGTAATAGTTACTGCCACAGGAAATGGAAACGATGATTTGAGTTCAATTCTTGGATGAGTCGATTTGTATTTCACATTGTGAAGAAAGGTATGCATCCAACATTCCTCCTTCCAGCTATGGGTAAAAGACTGTTTTTGGTATGGCAACTGGTTTGGAAGAAGAAAAACCCTGACTTCAAAGCTTTTAAACTCCACAAAAAAATTGACCTTGTGTCATATTCTGTTGGGTGGACGGGTTAGTAAATACATACTTAATGCTTGGTGACAAACATCCTGTGTCTGCCAAATGATATCTTCAGATAGCCCCTAGGTACTGTGGCTAAAGTAGCATATAAAAGAAAAGTATGGCAAAGTCAAATTCTTTCTTTTTTCTGACCTCAACAATGACTTGAAAAAGACATTTCCAGTTTACATGGACCTTGTGCCCTCCAACAGTCTCAATTAGCTTTGCACATGACAGCATTGCCAAAACATAAGTTTTTATTCAAAACTGCTTTATTAAGAACTTTACACTTAATACTAAAGACTCAATTCAACCACATGAGGACATTTCTCAATACATCCTCTTTTAGTAGTCCATATCATTTTTGTATCCATACTGTTAAGTTTGCTCAAGCTATAAAATGTTCTTGTTAATTCATTGTGAATTGCTCTTGCATTATTATGCTCAAGGAAATTTTAAGCCATAAAACATTTCCGCTGTTACAAATGTCCCAATAGTAATTTCTAACTCTGATAATGTTAATAAGTTACAATAAGTTACAACAAACATACAAAAGCAACCGTAGCTGTCCACTAAAATGGTGTAGTTTGTTTTGGTTTGGTTTGTTTGTTTAATGGCATATCAACTCCTTGTGGGTTATTTAATTACATAATTTGATTCTTTTCTAAATGGTTGATAATAATCATAAATAAATTTTTCATTTTCCATAATATTCCGCTGCATTTTTTAAAAATTGCATTTCTTCAATTTTTCTATTTTCATTTCTTTTAACAGTTATGAGCTTTTAAGTATTCCTAATACAAACAATTTTCTCACAGTTGTATAGTTTCAAGTATTTCTATTTAATATTAATTATTCATATACAATTATATGGATTTAAGTAACAAGCCCTATTCGATAATCTTTATCATTTATTTGCAAGCAAGTACATGGTTTCTAGAAACTAACAACAATAACAAAATCTTGGACATTACAGCATCAAGCAAACATCCCTCATACACAGCAACACAATATCAAGTATTCTTATTTGATATGAATAATTTTCAAACTGATATATTCAACCCATAGATAGAACTGTAACTCTGATCAATTTGGGAGTAATGGCAATGAAGAAGTACTCCACACTCCCCAGAATTCCTGAAGTGGAGTCTCACCACCAGATGCTGTTAAGTGTCACTCTCAGTGTTGTATATTGTACCACTGGAAAAACAACGAAGATCATGTAAATATATAAAAATATAATTTATATTTTCATTCTTTGATGACAACATTTGTGTGAAGTCAGAATACAGTCAGACAGAGTTCATACATATCTTTCTTCTGTGGCAGGGACCCTTTGTGTGTATTAGAGCAATGGCTGGAGAACACACATGGGGGAGCTGACAGGTTTACTGGAGTGACCAGTGGGCCTCTCCTTCAGTCCAAAATTACAGACCTTATATTGTCTTTCAACTCCCATGCAGAAATATGAACACGCTTCTTCACCCATGTATTTTCTGTTGATGGCTGGTTATTGGAACTTACATACTTCCATTTTTCCCCCGGTAATTTGTTGATCTTATCTGCGAACGGAAATATCTGTCACTCTATCCCCAGGCAATAAATTAAATTCCTCGCCATCCTCCTTTATTTTTCTCTTTCCTGTGAAACCACTTTATTGATGTTTGTTGTGACTGCATTGAATTTGCTAAGTTCATCCATGGCACTCTGTCACCAGCTAGGCCAGTATATTACACCAAGACATTCCTTTGAGATGGGGGTATCTTGCAGATGATACAGATGGTTTTATTTTAAGCCTCTTTGATTGGGAAGTCAGTGGATATGTTCCAATACCCTATTTTTATAGCTCTTTCTTGATTTGTAGTATTTGTCGAGCACCCCACGAGTATGGCACAAGGCTTTTTTTATTGTGGAAAGCAGACGCAGGGCCGTAACCGAGACCTGCCCAGCAGTTCTAAAAATGCCATCAGCCCTGTTGGCATGCCCTTAAAGAGAGGCACCTCAGGCTCTAGGCGATAAATCTAGCCCCTCCAGAGAGAGTTAGAGCATGGGGCAATGGCACCCTGAGGCTCAAGGAGTGCTGGTCTTAGCGCATGTGACATGAATGCCAGCATCTTGGGATCCATGTCAGATGGCTTCAGCCAATTGCTACCCAAACCAAGACATACGCACACAACCTGATCTGTGTGCCCAGAAACACAGCTGGCTGAAGTGTGTCCTAGCCAAGTGACACCCAAACTGGACTCCAGGTTTTCCTGATTTGTTGGAAATGTAGAGTTTGGACAAAATAATGGAAACACCTAGAATCTTAGTATCATAATTTTGAAACTCCTATAAAACCATTAAACATTTGTTATTTTTATGTTTTTTGACTTATTATCAATTTTTCTCATCTTATTTTACTAAAATTGTTTTTTTTTTTACAGATACCATCAGAAGAAATAAATCAAAATTCATTAAAATGGCACATCTATCAGACTTTAAAAGAGGTCAAATTGTTGACGATCATATGGCAGGTGCTAGTGTAACAAAAACCACTGAATTATTTGGTGTTGCAAGGAGTGCTGTCTCAAAAGTAAAGACAGCATTTGAGAAAAAAAGGAAAAACCTTCTCACTGAAGCAAAACTCCGAAAGAAAGCGAAAGCTGTCTGATAGGGACTCTTATACAAATTGTTAGGAAGGATCATCAGGATACAGCTCTGAAAATTACAGCAAAGGTTGAGAACCCAGTTTACTCAAAAACTATGAGAAAGGAACTGCACAAAGCTGGATTTTTGGGGAGGGCTACAATCAGAAAACCATATTAAAATAAATTTGTAATTTCCAGGTATTTCCATTATTTTGTCTAACCCTTGTATATTCCAAGTTCTTTAGTGAATGCCTTTATGTGACAACAATTCCAATCTTATCTTATCAGCCATTAAATCTACATGACCTCTAAAGTTTTGTTTCTCTGTATGTCTGTCTGTCTGTCTGTATGTATGTATGTATGTCTGTCTGTCTCGGGAATCCACTGGCAGGGTTTTAACTATAGTTTCTTTAACTGCTCCAAGTCTTGTGGTAGATGTTCTGCAAACCAAACTTTTTTGTCTATCACATTCAAAATTAACATCTCAAGTTGTTAAAGTTAGGCAAATTCAATGCAATGAATAAAACAACAGATGTTCTGCATTCTAACAAGTTGTGATTTTGTGTTCTCTATCTCACATCAGATGATCTCTCATTACTGACATAGCAGTTGTCAGAGACTACACTACACAAACAAAGATTTGCAGTGATGCTTTGAACAATGGACATCTTGCAAGAATAAATAATGAATTATATCATATCATATTTACCAACCCCTCTGCTCGGGCAGGATATGACACAAGGTCAATTTCTTAAGCAGAGTTTAACAGGTTTCAATTCAGAGTTTTCCTTCTCCTAGACTAGTTGCCTCACCAAGGCGGAAGAACCTAGTCTGCCCTTCTATTTACCCATAGCTGGAGGGAGAATAATTGGATTCATACCTTTCCCAAGGGTATTAGTGCTATGTGAAATGCAATCAGTCTCGTCCAGGATTTGAACTCATGTCGCCGTGTCCATTTCCTGTGAGAATAACCATTACACCACGGGCACCTCCCAAATGAATTATAATTATGATCATGAAAATATCTGGTACATCTGCCATCCAAACTACCAGAAGTGGTGGGAGCCATTATGTCACATGAGACGTGGGTTCTATTTTCAAAATTAAGTATGCCATTTTTATACTGATGATTTGAATGCCACCTGTACAGAATAAAATGCTATGGAAAGTGCCAAACCTATACAGTAGTTCTCCCTTTCCATGTTAATGAGGTTGTCATGACAATGTATTGAGGAATGCCAATTGTTATGAAAGTTTAAAAATGGGAAGCAAAAAAGATTGGTATTCCAAATTAAGAGGATACAACAACCTCATAAATAGTTATTATGTCCCAATATATTTTCCTACTATTAAAATGTTTTTTTCAAATCTTTATCTGATAAATCTTGTACAGAATGAAACATGATGATAAATACATTGACACTCCAAAAATTCAAATTATATGTGTATAGAAGAACACATAATAAATGTAGGTTCAGTATGATCTGTGGCTTCAGACATCCGTTGGAGGTCTTGAAACATATACATATAAAATTATGGACTAATGTAATGAGAATTTGTTACTATAAATAGAGGTGTGGGAAGATATAGTGCAAAGAGATGTAGAATAAATGAATGTAGGTTTTGGTATTATTTACTGTTTTAGGCATGCACAAAGAAACTTAGACTGTGTTCCTTACTAATAAGGTATGTGTGGGAGGAATATTGCATATATAGGGTTTGGAACTATACTCTGTTTTAGGCTACTGGTTAGGTCTTGGAATATATTCCCCATTGAAAGGTAGAACTACTACATTTATAGAGTTAGGTACTATCGACTATGGGGGAGTCTCCCTGGGATGATAACATAAGTGCCAGACTGTAGCTTTGAAGTAAGCAAGTTTGAATATCAATCATGCTATTACATTCAGTTTTGAACTTATACCCTTGCTAAAGGCATGAACCACCTTATCTCCCAACTATGGGTTAAATAGTATCACTGTTGTTCTTCCATAAGGATGGCTTTGGCATTAAATAACCCACAAAGGTTGATATGCCATTTGACAACGAAACAAAACCAAACCAAACCAAACTGCCTAGTTGGCTGAGGTGGTAGAATACACCAACTGCATCTCTGCAGAGGTGTAAGACCCCCCCCCCAATGAGTGTCTTGGATATGACACTAAAACATCTGATACTGACTGCATATCTCTTGATTTTTTTCAACTGGTGTGACGAAGTTGGCCCTTTCTTTTTTTTGTCCTATAATATTTTTTCTTTTTCCCCCGGGCGGTGATTCGAGATATTGTTATCTCTTGTTCCTGGCTTTTTTTTTCTTTTTTCCAGGTAACTGTGAATGCTGGTAGATAGTAGGTTAGTAAATATATATATATATATATATATATATATATATATATATATATATATATAAATATGATTTGGCATTAAATAACCAACAAGAGTTGATACACCATAAAACACAACCAACGAAATAAGCAAACAACCAAGCCAAAAACTATTCAGTGTTTTAGACATCTAGTAGGATCTTGGAATGTATATCAAATTTAGATGTAGAACAACTGTATATCGAGGGTTTGGTACGGCCTACTGTTTAAAGCATCTGGTAGGGTTATGGAATATCTACCCCATTGAAGGGATGTCCTCATGGTGTAATGGTTAAAGCGATGGACTGCTGAATTGTAGTAAGCGAGTTTGAACTCCAGTTGCACTATTACATTCACTTTCGGATAAATACTCTTGGGAAAAGAATGAACCCCCTTATCCTCCCAGCTATGGGTTAAATAGTACCACAACTGTTCTTCTAGGAGAATGGCTTTGGCATTAAATAACCTACCAATGTTGATATGCCATTAAACAAAGAAACCAAACCAAATACTCCCATTGAAATGTAAAACAATTGTATATATGTTGTTGGGTACAGCCTATTGTTTCAAGCATCTAGTGAGGTTATGGAATATATACTCCATTGAAAGGTAGAACAACTGTATATATAGGGTTTGCTCCAATCAGTTCATGATCTGATACAGCCCATGCAGATATCCACATAGATAATTGTAATGTTGTTCCCTTATATTTTTCTTTAAAATTAGGAATTTTTTCCAAATCAGTTTCTGATGAAGCTTATACAGAGTGAAACGTCATAAGTATATAAACACTCCTCTAAATTGGTTTTCACATCTTGTTTCCCATTCCATTCTGTCGATGTTTTATCCAAATATTCATTCACACACAGACAGGAAGTAAGACTCTGTAAACAGCTTTTAATTTTTTTTTTTTTTTCATTATTGGGCAGTAACAGATCTGTCCATTCTAATCACAGTGTCCACCAAAAAACAAAACAAAAAAAAAACAAAAAACAAAAAAAAAAACAAGAACAAAAAACAAAAAACAAAAAAAAACAAGCCAAATGGTTTTGTCATGAAAAAAAAGTTGTAACATCTTCCCAATGCCATTGCTATTCTCTTTAGCAAACAATCGAAAAGAGAAAAAAATGTTAAGAAAATTCACTGTTTGGTTAAATTACCATTGAGATAAAAATGAAAAAAATTGAAAAAAAATAAGTACAGTTTCTTGTGGACACTTTAATTATTTCTTTTTTTTTTTAAGGTTGACTAGCATATGCATTACAAAGATTATGTGCAACTGAAAAGGATTGTAACAGCACTTTGCAATATTTACTAACTTGTTACATTTAGTAGAAAAGGTCACATTGAAAAAAGACTCTGGAACGCTGAATGGAATTAATATTATCAATTGGTTGAACAATGTACAAAATGTTATGTCTGCACATGAAATTGTTTTTGCTATTGTTTTGACTTGATTTTTTAAAGTGATCAAATTATTTACATAATTCTAAATACAAGGATTGTTCAACTTTGAATGTAACATTCAAGTAATCTCTCTCTCTCTCTCTCTCTCTCTCTCTCTCTCTCTCTCATACAGCTAATATCATTCAGTCTAAGTCTATTCATATTTATTTTGCTATCTCTCTCTCTCTCTCTCTCTCTCTCTCTCTCTCTCATACAGCTAATATCATTCAGTCTAAGTCTATTCATATTTATTTTGATATCTCTCTCTCTCTCTCTCTCTCTCTCTCTCTCGCTCTCTCTCTCTCTCTCTTTCTCAGACAGCTAATATCATTCAGTCTAAGTCTATTCATATTTATTTTGCTATCTCTTTCTCTCATGGTGTTGATATCAATCTTTCTAAATCTATCCATATTTCTCCTTCTTTTTTAGCCACATACACACTCTCTCTCACTCTTTCTCTCTTTCTCTTTCTCTCTCTCTGTTCTCATTTCTCTCATACTGTTAAGATCATAGTATCTATGTCCATAATTCCCCCTCCCTCTTTCTCATTCCATCTCATTCTGTTAATAGCAACCTCAGTCTATCCCTATTTTTCTCTATCTCTCTTTTTCTCATTCAGTTCATGTCCTCCTCTCTCAGTCTGTTCATATGTCTATCTTTTTTCTAGCCCTCAGCCTCTCTCATTTTCTTAATATCCATATTTACCAACCCCTCCGCTCGGGCAGGATATGACACAAGGTCAATTTTTAAGCGGAGTTTAACAGGTTTCAATTCAGAGTTTTCCTTCTCCTAGACTAGTTGCCTCACAAAGGCTGAAGAACCTAGTCTGCCCTACTATTTACCCATAGCTGGAGGGAGAATTACTGGATTCATACCTTTCCCAAGGGTATTAGTGCTATGTGAGATGCAATCAGTCTCGTGTAGGATTTGAACTTGTGTCGCCGTCCAATTCCCACGACGATAACCATTACACCACAGGCATTTTCTTAATATCATTGCATCTCTGCTCATATTTCTCTCCATTGTTAAAGTCATTCTATCTCAGTTTGTCAATATTTTCTCTCTCTCTCACCCCCCCACAATCTCTCTCTCTCTCTTTCATTCCATTGCATTATATTAATAGCATTCTCAGTCTATCCATATTTCTCTTAATCTCTTTCTCTCATTGTATTAATATCATTCTATTTCTGTCCTCTCTCTCTCTCCCTCTCTCATCTTATCTCATTCTATGAATAGCTTTCTCAGTCTGTCCATATTTATCTCTCTCCCTCTATCTCAGATTGTGTTAATATCATGCTATTTCAGTGTGTTCATATTTCTTCCTCTCTCTCTCAAATCTTCCCCTTAAGAAGAATTTTCAGTTTACGAAAGAACAAAAAATTACACAGAACTAGGTCTAGTGAGTATAGAGGGTACTGCACTTACACAATTCTATGATTTGCCAAAAACTAGGTCAACTGAGTCTAGGGGGTGTGCCGCACTTACACAATCCTGTGTTTTGCCAAAACCCAGGTCTAGTGAGTCCGAAGGCTGTTGCACTTACACAATCCTGTTTTTTCCAAAAAATATATTTAGTGAGTCTGGTGTGGGTTTCACTTGCACAGTCTTATGTTTTGCCAAAAACTAGGTCTGGTGTATAAGGAAGTTGCTGCATTTGCACAATCCTGCGTTTTTTTCAAAGTGGCTTCATAATAAACTTGGGCTTATTCATCTAGACAGCTGTGTAGATATCTGTAAATCATCATTTTATTATCTGTCCATGCCTTCATTTAGCCTTAAAAATCTATAATCTCAAAATTTACGTTAGTAGTCTTGATTCTTTTTGATCAAACTCTGTGTAAGCCTTAAACATTGACCAGTCAGCTCTCATCTCTTCACCTCATTTCAGTTTGTTCTTCACTTCATTTTGTCTCTTCTCTGGTCATCTCGTCTTGTCCCCTTGGTCGCTCTGATGTCTCCATCATATTGTCATGCTTATTTATGAATGAGGAATACAATGTGACCACAACTTTATGTAGACATTTTTCTTTTATTTATTGGTGACTTTTCAATCATTACTCGCTCGGCTTAAAGCCCAGTTGACTGGGGATGTAGAATACACCGACTGCATCTCTGCAAGACTCCTCCAACAAGTGTCCTGGATATAACACTAAAAATCTGATGGTAAGGTTCCAGTAATGCTGGAGCATTGGGGAATCCGAAGTACCTTTTCCATTGCCATCTATGGGTCAAACAGAAATGTGCAAACAAATGACTTATGCTAAATCGAATTGTTTGAAATAGAACTGTTTGATCATTTAACTGCGTGTAAGCCAATGACAGACATTCATTTGAATTTTTAGTGATACATAACAATACTTGGAACCATTTAACTGTGTGCAAACGAATGAGTAATGTTGAATTGAATAAATAATGTTAAATAGCAATATTTGAAATCATTTAACAATGTACAAAAAAAAAATGAGCTCGGGCTCGTTTTAAAATGTTAAAAACAAAATGTGTTTACAGATAATATATATTCAACATTTATGTATAAACAGGATTTGGCATCAAATAACCTACAATAGTTGATATGCCATAAAAGCCAAGCAAACCAAATCATATATGTTTAATACATATGTATAAATAGGATTAGGGATCAAATAACCTACAATGGTTGATATGTCATTAAACCCAACCAAACCAAATCATATATATTCAATATATATGTATAAACAGGATCTGGCATTGAATAACCTACGATGATTGATATGCCATTAAAGCCAACCAAACCAAACCAAACCAATTGTTCGGCGTAAACGGGGAATCAGTAAGAGCAAGATGGAGTGTTCAAGCTCTTGCCGTGAGAGTTTCTCACTAAATGACCAACTTATTCTCACTCTCGAACCATTTGAATCACCTGACTGAAACCATCTCAAAAGCCATGGTCTCAAATTGACCACAAGTTCAACGGTCGTCATTCATGCAGGTTAAATGCTTGTATTTTCGCTCTCAGAATGTATTTTAATTGCTACAATCACCGAACAACACTTCATATATAGGAAGTAAAGTTGAAAAAACAAATAATCCAAAATTTGATGAATTTATAATGAAAGTTGACCGTTTCAGTTGTAATAACCTTCTTCAAGACTTTAAATTCATGAAAAATGTTGTTAAAATTGTGAAGGATGTTTGATGAAAAAACAGGAGAAAAGAAAGTGTGTATAAAAAAAGATTCATAACAGCATATTTAGTGTTCTTATTTTTGAAAATATTATTACGTTGTTGTCAAGTGGACTGATGTTCGAAATTTGTTGGGATATAAAGGAAGATATTAAAAGTAATATTATTTTTAAAAAAATGGAGGAAAAGAAGAGAAAAGGAATGTGAACGTATTGTTCATGAGGATAGATTTAGATTTAATATATGGGGCGCAAGGATGTATAAATATGTGAGGAGAAAAACTAATTAAAATCAGATATGTTGAAGCTATTTAGAACTAATTTACCTAAGAAAGGGGATAGATTGAAAAACTCGGGACAAGTAATAACAGAGCGAAACAGCACTGGCTTCAGTAATTTGTCTTAATCTTTTATTATGGATATGAGCTAACACTGTAGCTGCATTAAAATTGAAATTATGGTTATTAAAAATAATTTAGAATTGCCTTATCTAATGTCATATTTGTGCTCATAGAGATGTTTTTAAAGTTTCTGGAAGTCTCGCCAATATATTTCATTTTACAGTTATTGCAAAGAATAGAATAGACGCCAGCATTATGTTGATAAGATCTCGCGTTAAGTTACGTATAGTTTTGGAGGATAAAGTAGCAGTTTTAATACCAAGATTATTCAAATTATTTTCTATAAAGTTAGAGGAAAAATTACTTGGTAAAATAGTATGTTTATGGGGAAGTCTTATTATATTAGGAGGTGTATTAATAGCAGTTTGAGATCGTTTTTTTTCTGTGGATTTTGAGGGCTTTGGATTTTGAAAATTGTATAAAAGGTTTAGGGTAAAGAAGGTTTAGAAAGGAAGTTTCTTTATAATTAAATTCATCGTCTAGAGGTTTTGGGGAGCAAATGTGGAGGGCCCAAAGGTTAAAACCTATTATAATTCCTCTTTTGGTGTTGATGTTATGGTGTGAATAAAAATGAATATGATCCTTTTTACAAGTGGTTTTGTGGAATACTTAAAATTCTAATTTTCATTATTTCTTATCAGTACGGTGTCTAAGCAAGGTAAAGAGTTGTTGGTTTTTAGTTCACGTGTGAACTCTATGGTAGGTTCAATCTTGTTCAGTCTGTCAGTGATCTTTACTAAATCAAGTTCTTGTAAGTAAATAAATAGGATATCGTCTATGTATCGGAAATAATTTGAATTATTAAGAATTATAAATTTACAAGGACCAGATTCAAGAAATTCAAGATAAATGCGTGCGAGAACATGACTGAGAAGAAAACGAAAGGCAAACCGAATTTCTGTTCCTTGAAAGTGTTGTGTTGAAAATAACAATGTGACGAGCATAAAGTACAGATTTGAAGTGCCCATGGTGTAATGGTTATCGTCGTAGGAAATGCACACGGCGACACGAGTTCAAATCCTGGATGAGACTGATTGCATTTCATATAGCACTAATACCCTTGGGAAAAGTATGAATCCAATTATTCTTCCTCCAGCTATGGGTAAATAGTAGGACAGACTAGGTTCTTCAGCCTTGGTGACGCAACTTTCTGGGCAGCAGTAATTGGGGAAAGCCGTCAAACACTCTCTTTGGCTGAACAACTTCGTTCAGTGCAGACGTCTCACTGGCTGCTCTTCAATAGCAGCAGCAGCAGCAGCATGGACACAATGAGGGAAGCTATCTAATTTATGGATCCCTTGCGTCTATTTCTCTTAGACCAAGGGTTCCCAGTTGAATATGAATTAGTTAAATTCAATGCGCCACACACAGGAACAACTATACGTCACCCCCAAAATTGGCTATGTCAACTGCGTTGCCGAATTCCGCTCCGACATCTAGCGACTTCACCTCTGAGCAACATTTTCTGGAGACACGCACGCTTCTCCCCGAAACAATCAGAGCCACAAAACCACGGTGACTTCAACGTTTATTTCCTCAAACGGCAAACATGACTTTTGCTACATACGGCGAACATACCTCCCTCGCACGTCCAACGACACGCGCTGCTTGCTCAACTCTATCATAACTTCAAATCGTTCACTTACTTCTTTCCTTCCTACGAGACTTGCAGCATAAATGTAAACTCTTTATTCCATGCTGCCATTAAAAATCTCCATGTAAAAGCTAACGTCATCTTCGTCTTCTTACTTCTTCATCCTACTTTATTAACAACAACAATTAGCGAGGAAATAATACACACGTGCAAGAATACATTTCTTGGCTAAAAACAATAACAAACATAAATACTCGCGACAACTTTAATGACTTATAACCCTTCGTGGGTTATCTAAAACCAAAACAATCCTTGTAGAAGGACAGTAGTGGTACTATTTAACCCATAGCTGTGGAGGTAAGGAGCATCATAGCTTTCCGAAGAGTATTAGTCCAAAAGTGAATGTAATAACGCGACTGGAGTTCGAACTCGCTTACTATGATGTAGTTTAGTATGGTAGTCACGAAGCTACGGAGACTCCTCCAATCGTGGTACAAATGAAAAAAAAGCCCTGGTAAAAACTTGAAGTGGGGAATTCCATTCAAAAATTATATATATATATATCAGTTCATTGGTTTAGTGGGTACAGTGTTCACTAATGGCGAGGGAGACCAAGGGTTCAATCTGGGGTTGAGTCATAGTAAAGGACCAAAAATGCTACTTGATTCCTCCTTGCTTAACACTCAGCATTATAACGTATGGATCAAAGATAAAGTGGAGCAATCCAGAGAAAGGAGTAGCGCCCTCCTCTACACCTCGGTGTAGTAGCTATTGAAAAGAGAACCTTTAGGTCGTCCTCTACTAAAGTTGCCAACTTTACTTATATATATATATATATAGAGAGAGAGAGAGAGAGAGAGAGAGAAGAAGAAGAAGAAGAAGAAGAAGAAGAAGAAGAAGAAGAAGAAGAAGGAATAAAGATATTAATTGATTTTAACGGTATATCAACCCATCTAGGGTTATTTTATGCCTAGAGTTTAAGGAATCGCGCCCGTAGTTCATTCATATTTACATATTTTGTGTAATTTTTTCTTAAGAGGTTTTTTCCCCTACACAGTTATGATAATATCAAGTATTCCTATCTAATAAAAATAATTTGCACACATATATGGTTTCAAATTACTACTGCTGATAATAATATTCCTTAGAAAATGATTGAACAGTTCTAGTCGACCCAAAAATGGGACCCCAACGGGTACTAACACTCCAAGTCAGAATGGACCTGCGAGTAATAGCAATGAAGAGGTGCTCACCCCTCACTAGAGCTCTAGAACTTGAGCCTCACCATCAGTTTAGTGTCATACAGGACACTCCTTTTTGTGGGGAGGGGGAGTGAAGATACAGCCTGCATATTCTAAGCCCCAGCTAACACAATGGATAAGGGAAAAAAGAAATATCGTAAAAATATTCACGAATAATTACTGCTATATTTGAACACACACAAAGTGTAAAAGAAAAGAAATGTGTCTCAAGATTCTCAAAAGGAGAGGCTGGCTCCTTGATGAAGGAACTGAAAGGATATCTAGGAGTGGAGATGTCAACAAGAGCATCTAACACTGAAATGGAGAAACAGGGAATATCTACCGCTATTTCCAACTTATCTGTGTGACGCTGGATTTTTAGCAGTTAGAATTATAGAAAATAATCGGCAAAATAAACTTAAAGCAAATTGCGACATGAGTCTGACATTAGCACAGTCGATTGAGACAATTCTTTTCTTTTTTCTTCCTTGTTTAACGACATATCAAATTTTGTAGGTTATTTAATGCCAAATCCATCCTTGTAGAAGAACAGAGGTGGTACTATTTAACTTATAGCTGGAAGAATAAGAGGGTTCACGCCTTTGTAACATATACAGATGCACGAGGCAACAGAATCAACAATAATGACGAGCGAACACACTGTAGAAAAATATACCTCTCACACTTCATTCGAAATGGTTGCGAAAGGGTTATGAAAGGGTTATGTGTAAGAGGTGAGTTGGAGACTGAACCAGAGACTGCAACATATTGACCCCCAGTTCCTCCGTCTTTAGCGGCACTTCTTTCTCGTTCTGCTGGGCTGCTCAATCGGGGGTCCTGAGGGCCCATAGCCCTCTGCTGGGAGCTGGTTCTCACTGCCTCGAACTGCAACAAACTGACTCCAACTAACTGAACTTCCTGTCGCACCGGGTTATATCATTGTTTGACACCCACCTGCTTCTTGTGGGTGTCACATCTACACCCAATTCAACCCGTCCACAGTCAAGGTTCTACCTTGATATCTTCGATCGGATGCACCTGTTCCCTGATTGACGGCTGAGTCGGAGGTCAATATATTACACCTTTCCTAAGGGTATTAGTCCGAAAGTAAGCATATGAACTATCACTGGAGTTCACTTTCGGACGAATACTCTTGGAAATGGTATAAACTCCCTAAGCCCTCCAACTATGAGTTAAATAGTACCACTACTGTTCTTCGACAAGGATGGATTTGGCATTAAATAACCCACGAAGGTTGATATTCTATCTAAACAAACAAACCAAACCAAACATAATATATGCTCATGACCTTGTGCCACATCTAAGTAAAAATCTTAGTTGATTATAAAACACATATATACGCATGTACGTATATTCATATACACACATACACACATCATATATACGTCATATACTCTCAACATATATTTATATATACAGACGTATATATATATATATACTCATGAAGAAGAATGATGAATAAGCATGGAGGAAGAATGACCATAACACTTGGTTAGAAAAATATAACACTCACACTTTATAATCGAGAGGGGTTAAAACTTCTGTGGTGTGAAAGAGGCAGACGGAGATAAAGAGACAGACGGAGATAAACAGAGACGGAAGGAGACGAAAACAGACTGCCATACTGACCCATAACTTCTTCTTAGCCATTCTGTGGGACGCTGCCCCAGTGGGGCGCCCATTCACTCGCTGGCGCTATCCTTGACTGACCGAACCTTTTCTGGCCAAAAGACTGAGACTCACCGTATCTAACGTGAGCATCTGCATATATAATTTCACAACGCTCACTATTTCCGTTAAACCACATGACTGCTTCTGCTTATTTACACAGGTGCGTCCTGTACCGAGAAATCTCTGATTGACGGCTTGGTTAAGGGTCAATATGCAACACACACACACATATATATATATATATATATATTCACACACACATATACCGATACATATTGAGTGAGTTTCCGTGGCGTAATGGCTAACATGATGGACTGTCATCTAGACTGATACCCTTGGAAAAGATATGAACCCCTTTAATCCTCCAGCAGTTAGTTATACAGTACAACAACTGTCCTCCGATAAGGATGGTTTTGGCATTCAATAACACACGAAGGTTGACATGCAATTAAACAAAGACACTGAACCACACACATGCACAAATATAATTACACACACACCTATATATATATGTATTTACTCACACACACACACACACATATATATATACTGGCAGAAGTACTCGGTCCATGAACGGACTAAAAAGATTTTATAAACACCAGTGAGATTAAAAGGAGGAAGAGAAAGTAAGGAAAGAATTTTTTTAAAAAAGTGCCCTTATTTGTAGTTGAAAGACTTTGCCAATTAATTCAAATAAAAGGTATTTTTATTTCATAATTTTTTTCTTTAGTTTACATTTAAAATGATATATAAAAATATGTAACCCTATTTGGTGAAAGGCTGAAAACATTTTCATTCAATATATTTTGTTCTAAGAAATATAAAAAGTATTCGTTTAAAGTTTTTTTGAGTTATTGATAAAAAGTGCTTTCGTTTAATTTTTGTGATTTTTTTTCTTTTTTACCCTTTAAAATGTAACCTTATTGGTTGGTACAATAAAAAGAAGCTAAGAATTAAAAATGTAAAATTTTTCAGATAAAATTTTTTTTCTTAGTTTACATTTAAAATCGTAATTTAAAAATGATACTCCGAGCTTTGAAACATTTTCATGAATTTTTCTCCAAAATTTAAGAATCTATATTAAAACTAGTACTAAGTTGTAAAGTCGACGACCCGAAGGATCCCTTTTCAATAGCTACTACACTGAGGTGTAGGGAAGGGCGCTACTCCATTCCATGGATTGCTCCACTACCCTTGATCCTTGCATTATAATGCTGAGTGTTAAACAAGGCGGCATCAAGTACCATTTTTGAGTCTTTGGTATGACTAGATCTGGGACTGAATCCGGTCTCCTGGACTATTAGCGAACACTCAACACATTAGGCCAATGGCCCGAATTTTCGAAAAAGCATTAAATTCAAAATTTGGCAATGAAAGCTGTGTGATATTTAAACATGGTGGGCCTTAAGAATGACTGAAGAGTTGCACGTGTTTTTGTACTTATAAAGAACTGTGAAGAGTTCCACAAATCGATTGATTTTTAATTATTGAATTGTAGCAATTAATCAGTTATAATCAAAAACTAATTTTTGTGCTTTTCCTTATTACAAACATATTAAAATGTACGCACGATTTTAATGCTCAGTGACATCTCTTTTCTTAGTTATAAGTCGACATGTATATATAAAAACAAACGCGACTTCTTTGTATGTATATAGATAACCAATAAATGAACATCAATTAATTCAAACCATTTTTTCCTGCTGAGTGTATCTATAAAAACTCATTTTCTGACTCCATTTGCAAAACCTGATTAATTTAGTTTTTAAGAAATGATAAAAAAATTAAAAATAAAAAAATAAGAAAATTAGATAAATAAAAAAAATGTGAATTCTATCTTTGTCTCGTTTTCAAGTTTTCCGGACGAATAATCTAATTTTTCGCTTTTAAGAACAATTGTTTAAGTTTTATTCGTTCAAATCCGTTACACTTTAAAAGCCCGAAAAAACCTCCAAGAAAACTTATTTGATTAATTCACTAGATTCTTTACATTCTTTGTTTCTTCTTCTTCTTCTTCTTCTTCTTCTTCTTCTTCTTCTTCTTCTTCTTCTTCTTCTTCTAAAAAAACAAAACAAAACCCTAATCTGACAGCCTGCATTGTTTGTGCTTTTTTTAAATTTTTAAATCGTAATTTCTTTTTATCATTAATGATCTGTCACAAGCAAACGATTCATTACAACTGTATTTCCGAACAAGTTTCAACGTACATTAACCCGGAAAGAGTGTCACAAATCGGAAACGTAGAACAAGAAAAAAAAATCTAGAGTTGAATCATTTTCAGTAGATATTTTGCTGACTGTAAAAGACGGGCCACCAAAGTGAGTACAAGTTAAGTAGAGTGCTACGCTTGAACCGTGCTTTTACGCACGAAATAATGTCCACCATTTCTCGAGTTGAGATGTGGGTAGTGTAGAGTTGACTCGACCTTTTAAGTGCCAAAAACTTATAACCTCTCTTTATTCCCTTTTGACATGTTTTTCTTTCGTCTTATTTTTGTTGTTTTGGGACGCTTCCAGTAGTGCAATGTTTAAAGAGCCAAGCGAGCTGACCATTAATGTTTAGCAAGTTAGACAAGCAGAACATTGTCAGTGAGTTTGAATCTCACAGAATGCCCTATACTTATAGTCATGTGCTAAACTAAGCTAAGCTAAGTAAATGACTACTTTTGGGCATTTTGAATTATGTAATGTTTTGCAAGGTTGTCTAACATTGTTTGTGAGTTCGATCCTCACTAGGTGTCCTATATTTCAGGTCTTGCGTCAAGGTAGGCTAAGTTTAGTAAATGGCTACTTCTAAATTTTCTTTCTTGTTTCCTCTATCTCTTTCTTTCTTTTTTTCTTCTCTTTCACCTATCTTTCTCTTTCACTTTCTTGTATCCCACTTTTCTCTTGATCTTTCACTCTCTCTCTCTCTCACCCACACACTCTAGTTTCCTCTTTTGGATTGTGGGGGGGAGTATGTAATTTGGTTATTTCAGTAGATTGCCCTCTAAATTATTCCCACCACAAATACAACACAAAACATTACAATCGCGCAAAAGAAATGGAATAGAACACAACGAACATTAAATAACAAACAATTTAATATGCATATAACAGAATATGAAAAACAAAATACAGGATGTGTAAATTGCCTTTTGGAAAATAAAGTTTGAAGAAGAGAATAAATTTGTTGAAAGATGTGTGTATGTTCATGTTATCAGAGTCCGTAAATAAGTCGTTCTTACTTACATTAAGTTTATAGCAGGTTTTATGATTGTGGCGACAGCATGTCTCGTTGATGAAAGAAAGTTTGTCGGGTTTTCCTTTTGAATATAATTCTCGGCCATTTGAAAAGAGGTCATGAACTTTAGTTGAGGAAGGAAAGGAATTGGTTGGACATAGTATCGGCTACTGGCTTAGTGGCTTGTGTTCGTCTGTGTCTTCGTTTATGTGTAAGCTTGTGTCTTGTGTGTCTGGCTTCCTAACTCTGTGTTATTCATATCCTACAGGTGGATCAAAGAATCGTCCTAAAATCTTGGCGCGTAGACATTTATTGACCAATCAGATTTGTATTTTACTATTTTATTTTCGAGCCTAAATGTTTTCTGTTAGTTCACTTCCGATCCTAATTTTCTAGAATGTTCTATTCCATGTTTTTAGCTGATTGGTTGAAAAATATAAAAATGTAATTTAAATGCTAATGCGGGTTTGATCCTAAATTTCTAGAATGTTCTTAAGTATGTTTTTATTGCTTATTTTAAGATTAGAAGAAATGTGTATCCTATAGGATCGCCTCAGGGACCGAGCAGTAAATTCAGTCCTTACTTCTTATGGGCGAGGGGCAAATGCTGCCCTGTGGGCACAGGATTTATCCAGCTACTCTTAACGCCAAAATTTGACACTAGGTCGATTTAATATAGGGTGCTCCGCAGGAAGCAAGTCTTCAGGAAATTGCTTAACTTACTCGGAACTCACCTTGCGCGGCGCCTCGGGCGCCGGACGATAAACCCAGCCCATACCCTCTTTGGACGAGAGGATAGGTGCTGCTTGAATGTATTTAGTTGACTCCCCATGAAGCCAAAATTTGACGCTAGATCGGTTTAATATGGAATGCTGCTCAGGAATGGAACCTCCAATGCGGCAGTTTTAAAATAAGCTTGTCCTTCAGGGGTGCTTCAGGCGTCAGGCAAAGCTCTGATCCATTTTAGGCGAGGCAGGCAGGTATTAACTACGGGTATGTATTTATTTGGCTGCTCACAAAGCCAAAATTTGACACAAAGTCGGTTTTGTACGGGGGTACATTGCAGGAATCAAAACTCCCGTCGGCATTCCCCTTTTGGAGTGCCCCAGGCTCTGAGCAATAAATTCATCCCTGCTAAGAAGATATTAACTTGTGGGGAAGGCCCCCGGAAACAAGCCAATCCTGCCCTCTCACCAATCAGGAACAATTGCTCCCTCACTGGGTAACTATGATTGGTGGGGAGATGGCTCTGTATTCTGTGAATTAAATTTTGCATATTCCAGAATGTGTTCAGGGTGTCCTCGTGGTGTAATGGTTAAAGCGATGGACTGCGGAAGCGTAGTAAGCAAGTTCGAACTCCAGTCGTGCTATTACTCTCACTTTCGGACAAATACCCTTGGGAAAGGTAGGAACCCCCTTGTCCTCCCAGCTATGGGTTAAATAGCATCCCTGCTGTTCTTCCAGAAGGATAACTTTGGCATTCAATAACCCTACGAAGGTTGATATGCCATTAAATAAAAGAAACCAAACCGAATGAGTTCACAATTAACATTGAAGTTTCCTGCGTATTTATTTAATTTTCTTTTTTTTTTAATGAACTCTTCTTCTACAAATGTCATTGGTTTATAAATTTCATATTTCAAAATGTTTTTCTTTTCTTTTCGTTAGCAAACAGATGCCACCACAAACTTACTATGCCTCTACTTAAAAAAAATCATTCATTTGTTATATTTTTATGGAATCTCGTGAAATTCGGATATTTCTTCAAATCGGGAATTGGTTTGGACTGCCGGTCCTTTTTCAAAATAGCCACAATTATATCATTTGAAAGAAGAAAAAAAAATTATAATTACGCGGCATAAGATGAAATCTCTAATAACCCAGTAACATTAAATGGATCACTCTGCCAAAAAAATCGACAAATTTAGATGGAATTGTTGCACCGAGAAATAATTTCTTTTTCTCACACTCGGAATGTGAGTCTGCATATACAAACACAACTGTCGACACGTTTTCTTGTTTGCCCAGTCAGCTGGGGCTGTAGAATACACTGACTGCACCTCTGCAGAGGGGTAAGACTCCCCTAACGAGTGTCCTGGATATGGCACTAAACAATCTGATGGTGAGGTTCCAGCAGTGCTGGAGCTTTGGGGAATGTGGAGTACCCCTTCATTGCCATTGCTCCCAGGTCCACTCTGGCCCGGAGTGGTAGCACCTGATAGGGCCCTATCTATGGGTTAAATAAAACTAATAGCATACTTATGCTAAAATGAATTGAGTAAACTGAATAGCTTCAAATAGAAACGTTTTTGACAATTAAACTGTACTTACACTTAAACTGCGTGCTTATGCTTAACTGAATTATTTGAAATAGAACTGTTTTTGACATTAAAACTGTATTTACACTTAACTGAATTATTACATATAACTGCTTGAATAGTTAGAAATAGAAATGTTTTTGACAATTAAACTGTGTACTTATGCTAAACTGAACTGTTTTCAGTAGAACAGATTATTTACATAAAAATGGACTTGGCGTTGGATAACCTACAAAGGTTGATATGCCATAAAAAACCAAACCAAACCAACCCAACCAACCAACCAACCAACCGTTTTCTTGTTTTTAGACGATCGAGTTTATGATACAGACATATTCTAATGTTATAATTACAAGGATCTTTTGAATTTCTAGCAAACACACATGGCAAAGGAATACCAAAATCTGTACTCAGTCTCTCTTTCTTTGCTGCAATTAAATCTGTCTTCGTCTTATGCTAATATTCTTTTTTTTTCCTTTTTGAAACTTTCATACATAGTTTCTTTTTGCAAGGAAACCTTTTGAAGCAAGGTAAGTTCACTTATTTTCTATGGAGCACTTTTTACTTAAGACCAAAACAACCAACAAAGACGAACGAGTAGATAATTTTCTAAAACCTGTCTCTTCAAGTAAGATTTTTTTAAAAAGTCCTATAGAGTTCATTAAAGGACCAAAGATTTGGGCTTATTTTTGTAGCGCCCTCCCCAACACATTGGTGTAGTAGCTATCGAAAAGGGAGCCTTCGGGTTACCCTCGACTATGGTCGCCAACTTTACTTACTTACTTTATAATACTTAATTTCGTAATGGCGTGACATTAAAATTCTTAATTCTGAAAATTAAAGTATTTTTCCCAATCAACCGGAAATACTAATTTCTAAATTAAGAGATAAATATTCCTGTCACCAATTAAAAGAAGGATAATCTATATAGCAAAACGACCCATAAGATAACTGTCTAAGCAGTTCCCGGCTGGGGTAGCCTTCTTGGGGCCCCCGGAAAATTGGTTTATCTTTTTATATTACTTCAGGAAAATTGACATGTAGTAGAGTGAGGGGCTCGATATCATAAACTCATCTGGCATAGGAGTTCCCTGGCACAGACACCAAGCTTTTTAGCTGGGCCGTTTGACATTCGTGCCTGATGGAATATCAAGTCCCCACTGTAGAAATTTTGGTAAGGAACTTGTTTCACCGAACAGCAGCAGCCCCTCGGGGTCATGTGGCGTCCATCATAAAAAGGAGCTCCACTGGAGACTCTCTCTCTTTTGGTTCCACTTCCCACAACTGTTAGCATCAGTTCCATTGTAGCAGCCCTTGACGGCATACGTATTTTGGTACCTTCTACCACCCGGGGCCCACGAGCGACGAACGCACGTGCTGAGTTTAAAGAAACAGGACACACACACAGTTAAGTTCCAGCAGGCATTTTATCTGCAAACACACTTTACCTACACAAACCTACTTCACCCACTTTACCTTCACAAACCTACTTTACTTTCTTTACCTTCAAACACCTTCACAATATCTAACCATACTTTATCTTACACCTTGTGAACTCTTTTTTGAACTATTACTTACACATTCGTTGTTTATTCCATTTGGTGTAAAAACCCCTGTTTATTGTTGTTGTTGTTGTATATAAATTTTGATGCACGTATAAGTTGTTCGTCTTCCTTTCTTCAAAAGCTCTTAACCAAATCTCTACTGCTGGTTGAGTACGGTTTATTCTTTTACAAAACGTAGGAATAAACCGGGCTTTTCGGGGCTTATAAAATTCTCCAAACCACAGGGTCATCTGGCTCACTTTGCAGTAAGTGAGCCTATGACCAACATAGTCCAACAGGGCACGAGCCGAAACTCCCACCCCCAAAACCCACACTATAAAAAAGACCACGTGTCAAATCCTGTCTGGTAGTGATAAGTATACCTGTATCATAAACATAGTCCAACAGGGCATGAGCCGAGACTCCTACACCCCAAAACCCACACTATAAAAAAAAGACCACGTGTCAAATCCTGTCTGGTAGTGATAAGTATACCTATATCATAAACTTTTTTGTAGCATGGGAGGGGGAGGTATAAGAACCTATGACTAGCCAGTCAATTGCCTCTCTTGTATCACTTATGGAAAGTAATTGTAATTTATAGTTAATGTCTGTCTGTTGGAAAAAGCATCTTCTAAAAACAAGATTGTTTTAAAGTGTTAATTCAGGGTTAATTGAATATTTTTTAAACTCTAAAAGGCGAATATACGACGAGATTAAGATAATTTCATAAGAATGAAATGCATTTAGGCCTGTTTGAAAATGACTTTCACTTTTATAAAGGATTTCTTTATTTTTTTACTTATTTGAAATTCATGAAATCCCAATGATCATTTTGAGGTCGTCTTGCCTTGCAATGAAGAAATAAGCCGCCAAAAGATTTCTAGCGAAAAAGATTAATCAGAGACTGAGTGAGTGAGCAGACAATCATGATACCCAAAGGTCAAAGTAGTGAGTCTCATTTTTTTATGTAGCATCAAATAGTAAGATAAATGTCTCTCCATTTTTTTTTTTGAGACCATCAGATGTAGAAACCAATGTCTGATTAAGGTTACATATGGAATGGATGATCGTAATTTACTAAGCTTTTTGCTCAGTTAATGAGATTTGAACTCGCTCATGAAGGTTTGCTAGTCTAGCTTGTTAACTATTACACCACTCGTGGCGTCTATGGAATGGATCGCAGAGTAAGTTGGGTTTAAGGAGCCCAATAATGAGCTCTTTTTACTGAATAAAATTATTAAGAATATCCTGTTGAGGAAATGACTGCGGTTACGTTCAAATATGAATAAAATTCAATGGGAGTTCCTTGATATGGAAGTTTTCACTCACTCTCCTCCCCTGTCAACTGTGAAAATTTCCTTAAAAAAAAACTCCACGAGGTCTCGATATTGGAACACGTGTAGACTCGAAATATGTCTCCAGACTTTGAGGCGCCGGATTCTCGCGAACTTTGCCTCGTGATTGACTTCCACTGTTAATGAGAAAACAGTTAGTGGACGGTTCGGCTTCAAAGTGAAAGGACCAACTACCTCAGACTGTAATGAAAAAATAAGTCGCCACTCGCTTCCAAGAGCAAACCTTGAAAATGAACTAATTCAACTCCAAGACAATCCACGAAATTATACCAACGAAACACCCTTCAACAATAAGGAATTTTGTAGCACAGCTACCTTATTGTCACAAAGAAAACCACGAATGAATTAATCTAGACCTGAAGAAATCTACGACATCCCTCCGAAATTTTCCAACTTGTTAAGTCTCCGCAAATCACACCATTTTTCTTGTTTTTTTTTCATATTAAATTTGCTGTAGAATTTATTTGTCTTGTCTTTTCATTCAGTAATTTCCCCCACAAGCGAGAATTAATCCTTTTACAGTTTTAATCCTCATACAACATGTTATTGGAATATTCCCCAGCTATGGGAGATAGGGGAGTTCTTCTGTTCTTTTTCAAAGGTGGCTTGGACATTAAATAACCCACCTACAATTTTTGGCTAAAAACTTTTTTCGGACTAATCAAAAATTTTCTTCTCATTTCTTAATGAAACATTAATTTCACCAGATATTGTTTAGGTTGAGAAAAATTTTAATCGCTTCCACGTTATATATAACTTATCTCTCTGTACTTAACTAGGGCACCTCAGGTGGTGCAATGGTTAGCAAGCTGGACTAGCAAACCTTTACGAATGAGCTCGAGTCTCCTTTGGTATCCAATTCATACAGCCTTGGGCCATGTCTAAGCAAAAAAAGTGGTGTAATGGTTATCGTCGTAGGAAATGGACACGGCGACACGAGTTCAAATCTTGGACGAGATTGATTGCATTTCACATAGCACTAATACCCTTGGGAAAGGTATGAATCCAATTATTCTCCCTCCAGCTATGGGTAAATAGTAGGGCAGACTGGGTTCTTCAGCCTTGGTGAGGCAACTAGTCTAGGAGAAGGAAAACTCTGAATTGAAACCTGTTAAACTCCACTTAAAAATTGATCTTCTGTGATATCCTGCCCGAGCGGAGGGGCTGGTAAATATGATGTCTAAGCAAAAAAGCGTAGTAAGTTCCTTCTTACTCAACTACCCCCACTCATGGGCAGGATATATCCCAAGAAGCATTTTTAAATGGAGTCTACCTGGTTTGAATTCATATTTTGCCTTTTCTTACTGGTTTCTTTATCAAGGCTAAAGAGCCCAGTCTGTCTTACTCCCTTATTCCATATAGCTGGGGTGGGAAGATAGATTCATTTTTTTCTTAAAGGCGTTATCAAAAAAAGTGAAATGAAAACTGGATTTGAACTTGGCTTGTCACGTTACTTTTATTAGTTTTGACTCGAATTGTTCCCAATCTTTCTAATTCTCGTTGCTTTTTGTTTCTGTTAATACTGGTTGAATTCCAGTTTAATCATGAAGCATAAATAACCCAACAAAGGTTGACATGCCATAAAATCAACCAGCGTAACCTTTTTAACATCATTTATATGATAATGTACATTTTACTTTTTATGAATATTGACATTTTTATGCATAACCAAGCATGCTCTCGAATACAAAAAATAAAAGTTTGTATAGGCTGTGGGTGGCATAATGATTATCAAATAGAAAATAGATTCTGTAAGTTTCCATCCTGGTCAAGGCTATTGGCCTTCCCCTTTGCACTAATGTCTATAGGTTTACAGTGTGTGTGTGTTCCACTTGTCGGTAAAATGAAAACAATCCACAAAATAAAGAAGTTATTTCATAAATGCCAGTTTTGTTTTATATTCTTCTTTGGAAGAAAGTCCTCATGGTATTTACTTTTCAGCTCTTTTGTGTGAAGGGTGAGAGTAATTTAGATACGAACATCTAGCTAAGTCAACGTGTCACTGAGTAGCTGTCGTGCTACTTGGTTATCTCCAAGTTCTTGGAGCTGCTGAGAAAAGTGTCCTTCCTAGAGCTATGCTGGCGGTAAAAAGTGCAGAACCCCCCCTTGAAAACTAAGGGAAAATAAAAGTCCTCATGGTATTTACTTTTCAGTTCTTTTGTGTGAAGGGTGAGAGTAATTTAGGTACGAACATCTGGCTAAGTCAACGTGTCACTGAGTAGCTGACGTGCTACTTGGTTATCTCCAAGTTCTTGGAGCTGCTGAGAAAAGTGTCTTTCCTAGAGCTATGCTGGCGGTAAAAAGTGCAGAACCCCGCCCCCTTGAAAACTAAGGGAAAATAAAAGTCCTCATGGTATTTACTTTTCAGTTCTTTTGTGTGAAGGGTGAGAGTAATTTAGTAAAAAGAGCAGAACCCCCCTCAAAACAAAGGGAAAGTGTAGCAGACACATATAAATGGTTGAATAAAACTAATCTACAAAATTTATAAATTCTATTTCTTTAAACTGGGTGAAAAGTTTGCTGAAAAACAGAAGTTAAACAAATCTTTTCTAGTAAGGAAAGATGATATTAGAGCGTAGGTTCAATCCCAGGTCGAGTCATACCAAAGACTTTAAAAATGGTACTTGATACCACCTTGCTTAACACTCAGCATTATAAGGTACGGTTCAAGGGTAAGGTGGAGCAATCCTGGGAATGGAGTAGCGCCCTCCCCTACACCTTGGTGTAGTAGCTATCGAAAAGGGAGCCTTCGGGTCACCCTCGACTATGGTCGCTAACTTTACTTACTTATTATTTAAGAGACTGAAAAGATTCATACAATGGAAAATAGCAGTTTTTGTGAGCCTAATCCAAAGAGACATAATTTGTGTGTGTAAAATACCTTGCGTGAGTGCGTCACACTCTTTATATGGAGAAAAATATATTTACATCTTGAACATGTATGCGAATGTTTTTAATCAGCAGGGGACAGACGGAATAGAACGAATATTTCTTAACGCAATAAAAAATGTAAACGAACATTTGTTCAATTTAAGAAAAATTAAACGATGTTGAAATTAAATGCATTTTTGAAAAAGGAAAGTTGATTTTTCACTCAAAAAATAATTTGAAAAATGAGTAAGTATAGAATAATTCCATACATGACCCCCCCCAACAAGTGTCCTTGATATGCCACTAAACAATCAGATCGAAAGGTTCCAGTAATGCTGTAACTTTGGAGAATACAGAGTACCCCTTCACTGCCATCGCTCCCAGGTCCACTCTGGCCCGGATTGGTAGGACCTGATAAGGGTCCTATCTATGGGTTAAATAGAACTAAACTGCATACTTATGCTAAACTGAATTGTTTAAAATAGAACATTTGAATAAACTGAATAGCTTGAAATAGACATGTTTTTTGACAATTAAACTATACACATTTAAACTGTGTACTTATGCTAAACTGAATTGCTTGAAATGGAACAGATTTTGACATTGAAACTACTTACGCTAAACTGAATCGTTTTATATAGAACTGTTTTGACATATAACTGTGTGTAAACAAAATCTATACTTATACTAAACTGAATTAGCTGAATTAAATGTTTTTGACAAATTGTACTCATGCTAAACTGGATTGTTTGAACTAGAACTGATTATCTGTTTAAAAAAGGTTTTGGCATTAAATAACCTACAAAGATTGATGTGCTATAAAACCCAAACCACCAACCAACCATACATACTGAAGAAATATTTATTTCTTCGATTATTTATAAGATTGGTGTAGGCTCGAAATTAGATTCTAAGAACGTTCATTTATCTGTGATTATTATGGGTTAAAAAGTTATATTCTAAACTTTCTAGGAGGTGTAGCAGAAGAACTTCGTATTTTTGTTTGGTGCGTAAATTAATTTGAGCGACATTTTCACCCAATGAGAGTGACTTATCCAATTCAGTCAGGACCATTTCCCCGGGCAGTATAAAAATGGCGAAAGCCCGCCAAACTACCTCTTCCTCAGAATCTTTCGAGCAGGACGGACGTACTTTCTGTCCGCTCCCTTCATAGAAGCAGAATCACAACACCATGAGGAAAGCCGTCTAATTTATGGACCTTTTGAGTCTACCCTCTTAGACCAAGGGTTCCCAGTTGAACATGAATTAGATGCATTTAATCCACCACTTAGAGAAACACCTTTATGTCGCCTCTAACTTTTGCTATGTCTACAGCGACACATGATTTCGCTGCGACATCCAGCTACCTTATTCCTGGGCAACCTTCTCTGGAGACTTTCATGCCTCTCTCCTACAGCAACCAGGACCACACATTTACGGGTGACTACATCATTCTTGTCCTTAAACAGCAAACACGACTTTTGCTATGTCTACAGCGACGCATAATTCGCTCAGACATTCAGCATTGCATTGACTGTTGCGACACACATTCCGCCCAGGCATTTAGCAGTTATAATTCCTTCTCAACTGAATAACTATTTCCTTCCTTCCTACGAGACTTGCAGCATAAAGATACCCTTTATTCTGGCTGTCATTAAACTTTCTTGAAAACCTTACGGCATCTTCGTTCTTCTCCTTTATTTCCAACAACATAGCGAGAAACTAACATAACAATTATCCTCGCTAAAGAGGGAAAAGATTTCTTAGACTATTTTGGGCTTTGATCTCTCAAATTTTTCGTGGTAAGTCAAATATTGTCGTTTGTGGATTATCTCAAGAAAATTTTAAACTAGTTGTTATATTCTGAGTTGAGGGCGAGAAATGCGTATGGTTGGAAAACAAAGAACGTATAGATACTCACAATAACACAGTAATGATGTTATAGAAAAATTTTTATAAATAGATTAAGTACAGAGAGTTGAATGGAGAAATATGTTCACAGTTAAAGAATGAATTCAGTGGTAGTAGTTACAAAGTTCATGTACTGTACTTGTCTCGTGGTGAAGGGATGGTTTTCTCGGAATTAGGACAGCGTTGGTAGCGGCGGCGATCGTTTGATGTATCGGATGACAGGCGCCGGACGGTGGCGAAGAATCTTTAACAAGGGTCGTGTGAAAGAACAAGTCTGACTGATGATTATTTGGTCCGTCTATTTATATATTTTTTGTAGGCTCACAAACGGCAATTTTTGTGCCCCGCGGGAAGCGTTCCGATTGGATATTTATTAATGTATATTTTTTTTTTAATTTATCGCAAACGGAAGTTCTGCGCGGAGCCCATGCGTGAGCGACTAACTTTTCATTTTGGGTTGAGAACTCGAAGTGTTAACTTCCGTTTTTTTTCTTTTCTTCTTTTCTCCTTTCTTTTTGTTTTTTCAAATCAAGGCAAGATCTCGTCTTGTAACATAGTGCAAAAATGTCGATAGAACAGTCAATGCAAAAATACAAAATTATAGCCTCTTGACCTTTTTTTTCCTACTAAAATTAACGCTTTTTCTTTTAGTATGGAAATCAACTGAGTTCCCATAACAGTATAGTGCTTGACCAAAATTTCTTGCATAACGTAAAAAATGTAAGTTTATATTCTTTATTTTTATCATTTTAGTTATTTTATTTTTTTAAGCTTTTTTTTTTCTATATCACCATATTCCCTTAGAAGATGCATTAATCCTTTTCTTCCCCACCTTGCATGGGTAAGTACTAGGGTGAGTCATAATTTTGGCATTATTTCGTTAACATGAGGCACAACTAGACAGCACCGGATATCTATGCAGAAATTGAGTAGATGACGGAACCACTCTGGACTGTAAGATACCAAACTCGTCTGATATAATGAGTGCGACTCACCGGATTTAGAGCACAGCCTCAGAACTCACATTAAATGCCTTTATAACAAAACCTGCACCCTGATTTTCGCTTTGTTATTGAGTCTATCACCAGGTAATACCCGCATAGTAAGACTAAGTTTAAAACTTAATGTCAATAATTGCCGAGGAAGTCAACCATTTCTTTATATAGCTATGCATGAATTTTAATTAATGTGTACCCCCACCTCACGTTAAAATGACAGTGTATCCAATCTGGCCTGGTGGTTGGTTGGTTAAATCTAACTGGATTGGAAGCCACAATTTGAGGCTTACTTGAACTTGCCTGATTTTCTTGCAACCGGAGGAAAATTTCTTGAACAATCTGGTTATTGTACTGTGATCAACTGCGCCCTCACCTTTCCCACAACTAATGTTTCAACAACGTTATGGACCAGTTTGAACTTGTAAAGCATAAGTTCTTGAATTAAACCATGTTGCACATTCATCTATACGGGCGGTTTTTAAATTGCACATGGAGGGAAGCAATGTGCAACATATTAGTTGGTTGTTTGGGTTTTATGCCATATCAACCATTGTAGGTTATTTAATGCAAAATTCATTTTTATTCAAATAAACTGTTCTGTTTCAAACAATTCAGTTTCGCATAAGTACACAGTTTAAGTGTTAAAAACATTTCTATTTCAAGCAATTCAGTTTAGTAAAATAGTTCTAATTCAAACCATTTAGTTTAGCATGAGTATAGTTTTTGTTTACACAGTTAAATGTCAAAACAGTTCTATTTCGAACAATTCAGTTTAGTGTAGTACAGTTTCAATGTCAAAAACAGTTCAATTTCCGACAATTCAGTTTAGCATAAGTGTGCAGTTTACGTGTCAAAACAGTTCTATTTCCAGCAATTTACTTTAGCAGAAGTACACAGTTTAGTTCTATTTGACCCATAGATAGGGCCCTATCAGAGTGGACCTGGGAGTGATGGTAATAAAGGGGTACTCCACATTTCCCAAACCTCCAGCATCACTGGAACCTCATCATCAGATTGTTTGGTGACATATCCAGGACACTCGTTTGCGGGAGATCTTACCTCTCTGCAGAAGTGCAGCTGGTGTATTCTACTGTTCCCGCCAACTGGGCAAGCTACATGCAAGTTCACTATGCGTATATCCCATGACTAATGTAGTTAGCGTTACAAAGCAATACTTCAAACTACTTAATGATGTGCGAACAAATGAGTAGTAGTTTACTTAAAATGTTACCTGCAAACTATTTGTTTACAAATCATAGGTATTTAATATACATATGTATGAACAGGATTTTGTTTTAAATATCCTGCAAGGTTTGATATGCCATAAAATCCAACCAACCAACTTGTAAAGCAGACTAGACTTTTATGCACCTCTTCACCCGAACCTGCTTGTTAAAAATCTTCTCATTGTGAATTTAGTGTGGTCATTGTTTTGTTTCATAAGGGGCCCACCACTGTACATAAATATAACACTAGTTTTGTTCATAAGGGGCCCACCACTGTACATAAATATAACACTAGTTTTGTTCATAAGGGGCCCACCACTTTACATAGATATAACACTAGTTTTGTTCATAAGGGGCCCACCACTTTACATAAATATAACACTAGTTTTGTTCATAAGGGGCCTACCACTGTACATAAATATAACACTTGTTTTGTTCATAAGGGGCCCACCACTGTACATAAATATAACACTAGTTTTGTTCATAAGAGGCTCACCACTGTACATAAATATAACACTAGTTTTGTTCATAAGGGGCCTACCACTGTACATAAATATAACACTAGTTTTGTTCATAACTCCTTTCAGAAATGATTATCTGCTTTCTGTTTAGCCTATGAGCTGTCTTTACTCTAAATTCATGGGACATTCTATCTTAAATAATTATTTATCAAACACTGTTTAGTCAGTACAAAATCCTCAGGCTGCTTACTGTATGTACTGTTACAAAATGGTCTCCCATTGAAATATACTGACTTATCAATTAATCAATGACTTAACCTGGGAGGTACTGAACCCCTACATCTTTTTTTTATGCAAACTGTTCCTTTTTTAACATTCTAATTGTACACAAATTATCAACAGTTGCTTGAAATTATAACAAATTGTAAACCTATACACTTGAAACTATATCCACCCCTACAAGCTAAGGGCAAATAGGATAGACTGGGCTCTTCAGTCTTGGTTAGGTAACTAGTCTAGGAGAAGAAAAACTGAATTCAGACCAGCTTTATTTCACTTTAAGACTGACTTTGTGTCACTAAGGAAGAGAGGTTGAATAAATTCGCACTTGAAAACATACAATTGCTTCGGGCAGGGGGTGGGGGCTGACTTTAGCATTAATGCAGGTTATTTGTTGTTTTTTTTGTTTAATGGCATATCAACCCTTGTGAGCTATTTAATGAGAAATCTTATATAATTTCACATGTTTTAATATATTGGCAGAAATAATTTTCATTAACTGTTTTTGACATGGTCGACTTTCAGCCATCACCTTCTCGCACCTTTAAGACAAAAAGGATTGGCTGTTTTTTTTGCCACAAGAAAAATTTGAAGAATAGGATTTAATCATATAGGTACTCGGGCTTTACACGACCAGCTGATTGATCAGATCAGGTTTCTCAAAGTGCCAGTTCATCCAAAGTAAGGGCAGAAAAGAAGTGTTGGTCATGAGCCGCTCGGCCCCCAGGCATCATGAGTTGCCACCCACAGCCAACAATTATATATTCTACAAACCTCCCAGCTGACAGTGCTGCTTCCACATTAAATTACCCAATCGAAGTTGTCATGCGGTAAAAACAAACCAACCATCAATTCAATCTTAATCAGATTTTTTTAAAGCTCTATGGCTAAAAAAATAAAAAAAAACTTTTGTGTGTAGGGGATTTGGTTTGGTTTCATGACATATCAACTATTGTAGGTTATTTATTGCCAAATCCTCTTCATACATGTATATTAAATATATATTTGATTCATAAACACATTTTGTTGATAACATTCTTAAACAAGTCTGAGCTCTTTTTTGCACAGTTAAATGGTTTCAAGTATTGCTATATAACATTCACAATTTGACATCAGTGGTTTGTTTGGACATAGTTTATTCTACTTGACCCACAGATAAAACCCTATCAGGTGCTACCACTCTGGATCAGTGGACCTGGGTGCAGTGGCAATGAAGGGGTACTCCACATTATCTTAATCTTCAAGGCTGGAGCCTCACCATCAGATTGTTTAGTGTCATATCCAGGACACTTTTTAGGGAGGGTCTTATCCCTCTGCAGAGATGTAGTCAGTGTAATCTACAACCCTGGCCAACTGGGCTGGTATAGGGGGTGTATTTCCATTGTCAAGGCATACCATTAAGAACATATCTAGCAGACTATATTGATAGAATGGCAGATATTTATGGTGTTAAAACATCTTGATTCATTTGAGACTGCTAAAAAATGAGCCTCCATCAGTGGCTCTTGGAATTCACTAACTGAATCCTTTGCAGTGCAATAACCCCACACACACACACACACACTTCTAAGAGTTTGAGTCCTGTGTATGCTATTAAACGGCATGCTCTGGGGAGTGTGGAGTGCCCCTTCATTGACATTATTCCCAGGTCCACTTCCATCAGGAGTGGTACCTTGTTGGATCTCATGAGTCCGATAAATGTTTGAAAGGTATGAATCCCCTTATCCTCCCAGCTTTGGGTTGAATAGTACACTACTGTTCTTCTAGGAGAATAGCTTTGGTATTAAATAACCAACAAAGATTGATATGCCATTAAACAAAGAAATCAAACCAAACCTAGATGTTTGAAAATTGTTTGTATTTGATAGAAATACTTGATACCATATTATTGTTTACAAAGAAATAATCATAGACAAAACAAAGTGCAATTTTTTAAATGCAGTAGAGCATTAAGTATATACAGGGTGATTGAAAAGTCACTTCCAATTTCACAATAAAATAAAATTCACTTTTTGTAAAAATTATAATTTAGAAATAAATTCTAAGAATTTCAAACTAAGGAGTTACTTTTTAATCACCCTGTTGTAATATGGTTAAGTTTGGTTTCTTTGTTTACAGGCATATCAACCTTTGTTGGCTATTTAATGCCAAAGTCTTGTAGAAGAACAGTAGTGGTACTATTTAACCCATAGCTGAGGAGATAAGGAGGTTCATACTTTTCCAAAAGTTAACTGTCCAACAATGAACATAATGGCTTGACTAGTGTTCAAAATCGCTAACTATGATGTCTCAGTCCAGCACATTAATTATTAGTCATAATTATAATCTACAGATTCATTGAAAAGCAACTCCCGATTTTAAAATACTTATAATTTATTTCTTATAAAAATTATACTTAAGAAATAAATTCTAAGAATTTCAAAATAAGGAGTTACTTTTTAATCACCCTGTTGTATATGGCTGAGTTTGGTTTCTTTGTTTACAACCACTGTACAATATTTAATTCCAAGGTCTTGTAGAAGAACAGTTGTGGCATTATTTAATGTATAGCTTTCCAACAGGTAAATGTCCAAATTGTAATGGCTCAAATGGAATTCAAACTTGTTTACTATGATGTCTCAGTCCAGCACCTTAATCAATACTAATAAGTAAGTAAATTTGGCGATCATAGTCAAGGGTGACCCGAAGGCTTCCTTTTTAATAGCTACTACACTGAGATGTAGGGAAGGGCACTACTCCTTTCTCATTTTACTCTTGTTCCATACCTTATAATGCTGAGTGTTAAGAAAGGAGGCATCAAGTACCATTTTTTGAGTCTTTGGTATGACTCGCCCTGGGACTGAATCCTGGTCTCCCAGGCCATTAGCGAACACTCTAATCACTACTCTAGAATTTTAAGAGTTACTTTACAATCACTGTAGCTATGATTAGGTTGCATGTTGAGAAAAACATTTATTTTCATAAGAAATGGAATCTGCAATCTGGGTTCAAATCATGGATAAGGTTGTTTGCATTACACCTTGCTCTCATGCCCTTGGGAAGATTTAGTTGCTCTCCCCACTCCATCTATGAGTAAATAGTAGCAAAGACACTTCCTTAATAGAGAACCAAAACAAACAAGTAGTTCATTGGTCTGCTTTGACCTTTAGAAATCAAAACCCTACGACTATGAACTCAAAGTTTTAACTAGCACACAATTTATCTCTAAAATAATTAAAATATCTTGTTATTTTACATTAGCAACCATTCAGAGGTGCTTGATGAAGAAAATAAGCAAAGTGACTTTATATCAAGTACTGGATGAAGCTGTTAGCATTTTACATTGCGCTAATATCCTTTGGAAAAAATAAGCATCCAACTAAATCGTTGGGCAGACTGGTCTCTTTTGCCTGGGTTAGGCAACCAATCTAGGAGAAGGAAAACTTGAATTTGAAAAGGGTTCTCTTCTCATTGATCTAACTACTTCAAGTTCTCTTCTATTCCTATTCTTTCTCATTGATAAAGGAACAATCTTCTGAGATTTTAGTCAGTCAGCTCTGAGATGACAGTGTCTGAGCTTGTGTACACTATGAGTGTCACCTTCATATTTGACGAAATTCCTTTCCATTCTTCACATCTTTTGGTCAAGACATTATGTCACCCCCTCCTACTTCCTATGATCAAAATTGACCTTGTGAAAGGGTAAAGTCTGTAATTTGTAATCAAAAGTAAAAGAAAAAAATTACAATATTCAAATTGACTTTAATATTCTGATATTTTTTCAAACAGGAATTTCAGTTTAAAGTGCATTTAAAATAAAAGTTTATTTAAAAAAAAAATTATTTTTATTTTGACAGGACATTCCAACCATATAGAACATTAATTTTATTGGTTGTAGATAGATTAATAGCTATCATTATGAAGGCATGCTAACTGCATGGGTTCCTTTGAATCTCTCTTGCCATCTGTCCCTATCAACCCTAACTCTTCAACCCAGTTAGCTGGGGCTGTAGGCCCAATCGGCTGGGGCTGCAGAATATACTGTCTGCTTCTTTGCAGAGGGGTAAAATTCCTCCAATGAGTGTCCTGCTTATGACACTAAATAATTTGCTGGTGAGGTGTAATACTGGAGCTTTGGGGAATGCTGAGTACCTTTTTATTGCCATCGCTCCCAGGTCCACTCTGGCCTGGAGTGGTAGCACCTGATAGGGTCCTATCTATGGGTCAAAGAGAACAGTTTTGACATTTAACTCAGTGTAGATAAAAACTATTCTTATACTATTCTTATTGTTTGAAATAAAACTGTTTTGGCATTTGACTGATTGTAAATAAAAACTATACTTATACTGAACTGAATTGGTTGAATTAGAACTGTTTGACCAAACTGAATAGCTTAAAGTAGAAATGTTTTTGATAATTAAACTGTGCTTATGCTCAACTGAATTGTTTGAAATAGAACTGATCATTTGTATAAAATGGAATTGGCCTTAAATAACCTACAAAGGTTGATATGCAATAAAATCCAAACAACCAGCCAATCATGGGGCTGTAAATTATGCCAACTGCATCTCTGCAGAGTGTTATGACCCCCCCCACACACAATGAGTGTCTTGTATATGACACTAAACTGAATCTGATAGTGAGGCTCCAGTTCTGGAACTTTGGGGAATGTAGAGTATTCTTTTGTTATTACTTCCAGGTCTGTTCTGACCTAATGTGGTAGTACCTGTTTGGGTCCCATTTATGGATCAAATAGAACTGTTTCGTCATTTACTAGACTGAAACAATTTGTGTGCAAACAAATGACTGATGTTAAATTGAATTATTAGTCTTTCATGGGAGTACCTGAAACCATTTAATTGTGTGCAAACAAATGATCTCTGGCTCATTTAAAAATTGTTACCTACAAAATATTTGTTTATAGATCATCTATCTGATATATATATATACATATATATATATATATATATATATATATATATATATATATATAGGGTTTAGCATTAAATAATGAATATGGGAATTAATCTGCTGTAAAACCAACCAACCCTACATCTTGCCAGGTCTTTTTGATGGCATCCAGTATCTGTACAGAGCTGATGAAAGTAAGTTTTTGCTGATCAGCCAACACTGGTGTGCCCATATGTAGAAGTCCATTGGAATATGTTGCTTGTGAGTTCATTCTTACTTCCCCAGCAGTACCTAACATATCTTACATTTTATTTCTCAAACCAAGAGGCTGTACAGCTCTTGTTTTGTGGGGTGCTTATCCAGAATTTGTTCAAAACAGCACAGCATTCTTGCATGGTTCCCATCTAGTTTTTTTTCCTTCTGGTGTTTTGTTAAAGTCCAAGTGGTGCAACCATGCAATAGTACTGATATGGCTACAGCTTGGAAGAATTGGCTTATTTTTTTTTATCAGAGATTGGATTTCTATGCAGTTGTTAACCTCTCAATAACAGTCCATGCCTTTCCTTCATCATCATCATCATGTCGTGCCGCCAGCACGGATATCCTTGACCATCTCTCGCCACTTTCCCCAATCGTTCATCGCCGAGTCGAGTTCTTCTTTGGTGAAAGGCCCTAGTTTAATGTCTAATTGCTTACTGATAATTCTGGTGATCGGTTCATCCGTTATTTTCGGCGGGCTTCCTAGTAGATTTTTGAAATGCTGTTCCCACAGTTTTACTCTTTCTTGTTGGCTTGCAGCTTTCAATTTTGCTTTGGCTGTGCTCTTCCTTCTACTTACTTCGTTTATTGTTTGCCAGGCTATCCTGGATTGTCTATCTTCCACCGAGGCTCTAATCTTATCTATCTGATTTTGTATGTATTCTGCCTGTTCTTTTAGATATATTCCTGCTAATTGATATTGTGCCTTTTCTAGTTTTCGGGCATTTGTGTTTGTTGGGTTCATCCGATAGCTTTTGGAGGCAGTTTTCACGAGTGCACATTTTTCTCTAACCTCTGACGTTTCCCAAGGGACTCTATATTTAGTTCTAGGTTTTGTTGGGATACATTTCGATGTCGCCTCTAGGTGTGCTTCAACAAAATTTTCATATTCGTCATTTGGGGTAACTTTTTCTGTCTTCTCTTGTAGTGTTTCGAATCTGTTTCTTAATTCTAATGCATATTTGTCCCTAATGTCTCTGTTGTTAAGTAGGGCCCAGTCATAGTGCCTAGTTGTCGCTGTTCGTGTGGCGTTTTTTCGTAGGCTTAGACGTATTTTGGCCGAGACTATTCGATGATCGGAGGACACACCCTCGAAGGTGGAGTATGCCTCGCAATTCATCGCACTATTTTTCCATTTTCTGTTTATAAAGAGGTAGTCTATCTGTGCTTTACTCTTGTTCGTGTATGTGTGGGTCCATAGTTTTCCCTCCCTTTTTTGAAAGTTTGTATTGAGGCAAGTTAATCTACTTTCTATCATGAAATCAATTAGATGTTGTCCATTCCTGTTTGACGTGTTGTGTAGGCTGTATTTGTTGTTTCTGTTTTTCCCGATTTGTGCATTCATATCTCCGCCAATGACTAGCAGGTTGTGGTTCGGGATGCTACGTACTAGGGAGGATAGCTCCTCGTAGAAGGTGACCAGTTCGGTTTCTTCGCTAACATTGGTAGGGCTGTAGCAGGAGATGATCGTTGCTTTGGGGTTGCCATTAAACGTTGCGGCCATCATCCTAGGTTGTATTCTCTCAATGTTATTAAGTGTTTTTAGCGCTCTTGGCCCTATAAGCATTCCCACCCCTCCTACCGCTGCATTGACAGAGTTTTTCCATGCCGATACAGTCACCAGCATCCATCCATTGCCAGTTTCGTGATATTTGATATCTTCGATGTGAGTGTATCGATGTTCTTGTATACAGATTATGTCTATCTTATATTCTACGGCTGATGCAGTTAGCTCTGGTAGTTGACCTATTTTATTTAAGGTTCTAACGTTAAATGTCGCTATCTGTATTGTTTGTTTGCATTTTAGTAGTGTTTGTTTGAGCTCTGTAGCTGATTTTTCGAACACTGAGGCCAGGGCTCCAAACTCAGCAGGACGCGCCCCTTTTTTACCCGCGCGAAGAGCGATGCGGTTTGTGTATGTGGTTTGAGTATGAGTCATGGTTATCTTTCGATGGCTGTTTTTATTCTCATCTATAGAAGCCACTCTTATAGATGAGCAGCAGTAGTTCCCCGATCGAACTGACAATCCCGAGTGCTAAGCCGCAAGACTCACAGGCTCAGGAAATATTAGGTATTGCGTATTCGAATACCTTCACGTACACGATGCTGCTTCCCATGTGTACGTGAAAAAAAAAAAAAGAAAATAAACAGAAAAAAAAAAAACAAAGAAAATAAAATGAAATAAAAATAAATCCTTTTACCTTAAGTTTCAACTTAGTTAAAGTCCAGGACTGACGTATATTCAAAGAAATTATGGGTATATTTCATCCTGTCATCCGATGCAGGCCCTACAAGGTTATTTATTTTATTCTATTTATTTTTATTTTATTTATTTTATTTTTTATTTTTAGTGGAGGTGAAATGCTAAATTTCTAAGTTTGGCGTGGTAAATTCAAACAATTGTTAAGTTGACTCGTGATAGTTGCACCTGGTAAAACAATTTAGTCGATTAGAAATAAATCAAGATTCTTAGATTAAAATATAACAAAAATTCACCAGCAGATTTTACAAGTCAGAAAATCCAGTGTTATTTTTAAAAAGAAAATTGTACTAACCTCTACCCAACGAGTCTTTCCTCACAATTGTTTAGTTTTTTTTCTGTATATCCACATATTTATGAAGCTTTTATGTCTATCCTTATATTTATAATGCCACCTGATTCTAGAATGTTCCATTCCAAATATTTCTTTAGCGTTTGGTTTGACCGTTTTCTTTTTTTTTGGTGGGGGGATTAATTTGTGATAACTGGGAGTGCTTGCATTGTTTTACCAGGTGCAACTATCACGAGTCAACTTAACAATTATTTGAATTTACCGCGCCAAACTTAGAAATTTAGCATAAATTAGTATAGATTCTTGTGCCGACAAATGCCTTTCCTTAGTTACTTAAAATGAATTGAATATGCCATAAGAATTGTGGCTTTTTGTTTTATTGTCTGTTTTAAAAGATGTCAATCTATAAAGGAGTTTGATATAAATTTAATGATCAAGGACCAGGCTTTACTAAAAATCTTCTGCCCCCAGTAGAAACACTGACATAAAATTTGTTGCAACCTTTTTCTTATGAGAAAGATTTGTGCTAAGTACTTTTAAGATCCCCAGAACCTTGTCTAAAATCATAAATCAGATATCCATGCCCAATAATAATAAAATAAACAACACACACTTAACACCTTAATAGTATAATAACTTCAACAACTTTTTTATTTTTTAATTAACCTCGGCCTCTGCTACACCTGTCTTATCTGCCTATATAATGAACAATAACTTATTCTTTTTTGTAACTTTTGTGTAAGTGTTGTATTACACAAGAATGCTGCGTGCAATCCTGAACAAGTCCTGGCAGCAACACCCCACAAGACACCAACTGTACGGCCACCTGCCCCCTATCACGAAAACTATTCAAGTTAGGCGAACCAGACATGCAGGACATTGCTGGAGAAGCAGAGATGAACTCATAAGAGATGTACTCTTATGGATCCCCACACATGGCCGAGCAAAAGCAGGACGACCAGCACGAACGTACATTCAGCAGCTATGTGAGGATACAGGTTGTTGTCCTGAAGACCTGCCTAGGGCGATGAACGATAGGGAGGAATGGCGAGAGAGGGTCAGGGATATCCGTGCTGCCAGCACGATATGATGATGATGATGATGAAGTGTTGTATCTGTGCTCTCTGTCTAGGATCAGTGTTGGTATTTCACCATGGGCAGGATTTGACACAAGGTAAATTTTTAACCTGAGTACTGCTGGTTTGAGTTCAATTTTCTTTATCTCTGGTTTGGTTGGTTTTAGGGAATATAAACCATTGTAGGTCATTTAATGGCAAATCCTTTTTAGACATATATATTAAATATGATTTCTACAGAAGTTGTAGATTAAATTTTTAAAAGAGCCTGTGCTCACTCTTTTTAACACAGTTAAAGTCTTTCACTTATTTTTATCGAATACAAATAACTCTATTTGCTATTAATCGTTTGTTTGTACACAGTTTAATGTTTTCAAGCATTGCTATGTTCACTAACAATTCAATTGAACATCAGTAATTTGCTTACACACAGTTGAATGATAAACAGTTCTATTTCAAACAAGTCACTTTAGCATGAGTCATCATCATCATCATCGTCATGTCGTGCCACAGGCACGGATATCCCTGACCCTCTCTCGCCACTTCTCCCTATCGTTCATCGCCTCTGGCAGGTCTTCAGGGCTACATCCTGTATCCTCACATAGCTGCTGAATGTATGTTCGAGCTGGTCGTCCTGCTTTTGCCCGGCCATATGTGAGGGTCCATAGGAGTAGATCACTTGTGAGCTCGTCCCTGCCTCTCCAGCAGTGACCTACATGTCTGGTTCGTCTAACTTGGATAGTTTTCGTGATGGGAAGCAAGTGGCCGTATAGTTGGCGCCTTGTCGGGTGTTGTCGCCAGGACTTGTTCAATATTGCTCGCAACATTCTTGTGTAATCGCCGTCTAGCTTCTCCAGCCGTTTAGTTAGTGTCCAGGTAGTGCATCCATACAGCAGCATCGATACGACCGCTGCTTGGAAGAAACTGAATTTTATTTTATTGGTCAGGTCTGATTTCCATATGATTGATAGCTTATTGATAGCTGTCCATACCTTCATTAGCCGCGTGTTGATGTCCTTTTCTGTTGATGATACACTGCTTCCTAGGGAGGTGAATTTGTCTACTAGTTTACGAGGGGTTCCATCTAGTGTGGTGATGTTGCCTGTTTGATTATAGCACATATATTCCATTTGGTGTGCATTGACATAGAGGCCAATGCCTGTGGCGGCTTGTTCCAAACTATGCAGTAGTGTTTCGGCTTGGTTGGGTGTATTTGCCAGTATCGCTATGTCATCGGCGTAGTCGACGTCGGTTACACAGTTTAAATGTCAAACAGTTCTATTTGACCCATTGATAGGATCCTATTAGGTACTACGAATCCAGGCCAGAGTGGATCTGAGAGCAATGGCAATGAAGAGGTACTCTGCATTCCCCAAAACTCTTGCATTAATGAAGCCTCACCATTAGATTGTTTAGTGTCATATCTAGGACACTCATTGGGGTAATTTTACCCCACTGCAGAGATGCAACCCTAGCCGATTGGGCAATTCTTTATGTTTGATTGGTTGCCCTACCAAGACGATAGAATCCAGTCAATCCTCCTATTTACTCATTGTTGGATTCATGCCTTTCCCATTGGTATTAGTGTCATGTGAAATGCAAACAGCTTCTCCCAGGATTTGAACTCAGGGTGCCCATTTCATTTCATATGATTACCCAGGATCAACTTGGTATCTGTACCCATAGAAATCTTATTAGATATTACAAAAAGATAAAACTTTTAAATCATATATATTTACAGAAAGTAAAATTGCAACATCCTTGAAAGAAGCTGTTGATATTGACTAAGTACAGTATGTGTATAGGGTCTGGGTGTTGTTGATACCCCCCTTATTTTGGAACTTGTGCATGTATTGATCTTTAGATGTGATCATTTCCTGTAATCCAGCTAGATTAGCTGTATTGTTGATACACCCCTTATTTTTGAACCTGTGCACATATTGATCTTTCGATGTGATCATTTTCTGTAATCCACTTATAATACCTGCAAATTTAATTGGAACACATATTCAAGCTATTGCAATTTTACTTCTCAGTATATCTACCTATCAATATATCAATAGATGTGATAATCTATTGTAATCCACTTATATTACCTGTACACGTAATCTTGAATAAATTGAAACACACACATTCAAGCTTTTGCAATTTTATTCTTGTTAGTGTCATATTACTATCTGCATACAATGTTGTTAAAATAAACAACAGTTGTGTGATAACACAGAGCGTTCATCATATGTCTCTAGGGCCTGGTATGGTTTCAGGGCCAAAGCATCATTACCTCTAACCCAGAGGGTCGTAGTTCCTGTGGCATAGTGACTTTTGGACTAATACCCTCGGAAAATTTACTAACCTTCTTATCTCCACCATGTTCTGGGTTAACTAGTACCAGTAGTGTTACAAGGATAGCTTTGGCATTGAATAACCCTTGAAGATTGATATGCCATTAAATAAACCAACCAAACCACTAACTTAGAGTACCGCTGTAGTATTTTACAATATCACCAGACTTTGTTGGTTTTCTGTCACATTGTGGGAATGCCTGATCAAGACATAGCCTCTTTGCATAATTGTTAGTTGTATTTACAATTTTCCCACAACAGAGTTTTCAATCAATGATGTATTATATATTTACCAACCCCTCTGCACAGGCAGAATGTAACACAAGGTCAATTTTCAAGCAAATTTTAACAGGTTTTAATTCAGAGTTTTCCTCTTCAAAGACTGGTTGCCTAACCAAAGCTAAAGAAATCAGTCTGCCCTTCTATTTACCAATAGCTTGAGGAAGAATAATTGGATTCATGCCTTTCCCAAGGATATTAGTACAACATTAAATGCAATCAGCCTTGTCCAGGATTTGAACTTGTGTCATATCAATTTGCTACAATGATAGCCATTACACCACAGGCACCTCCAATGATGTTTTTTTTTTTTGCTTAATGGCATATCAACCTTTTTGGGTTATTTTGTGCCAAAACAATCCTTGTAGAAGAACAGCAATCATACTATTGGACCCATAGCTGGGAGGATAAGAGGGTTCATACCTTTTCCAAGGGTACCTGTCCAAAAGTGAATGTAATAGTGTGCCTAGAGCTTGAATATGCTTACTTAGAGGCTGCAGTCCAACACTTTAGCCATTATGCTATGAGGGCTTCCCAATAAGATTTGAATTAATTAACTTGATGATTGACCGATACATTGAGTAAAAGTAGAATTTCATAAAATTCACATGCAAAGTCAATATACAGGATTTCAATAATCCTATTTACCAACCCCTCCGCTTGGGCAGGATATGGCACAAGGTCAATTTTTTAAGCGGAGTTTAACAGGTTTGAATTCAGAGTTTTCCTTCTCCTTGACTAGTTACCTCACCAAGGCTGAAGAACCCAGTCCGTCCTACTATTTATCCATTGCTGGAGGGAGAATAATTGGATTCATACCTTTCCCAAGAGTATTAGTGCTATGTGAAAATGCAATCATTCTCGTTCAGGATTTGAACTTGCATCACCGTGTCCATTTCCTATGATGATAACCATTACACCACGGGCACCGCCAAGGATTTCAATAATGAATCATTAATACAATGATGTTAACTTGAATTAGATGATGAGATGACAGGCAGATGAGTGGAAAGTTGAGACATTCTACAATGATCAAATGATTTTTTTTAAAATTGATAACTTATGCTAATAAGCATTGAAATTTTGTGTACTCTGGAAAAAGAATTAACAACTGGAAAAAAGATGCAGATTTTGACCCGGGTACAGTATGTGTATGTTATACACCCCTTAATTTGGAACCTCTGTAAATGCAATCATTTACAGTAATCCTTATGAGTCAGTGAAGAATTGATGCTGGAAATAAATTGAATTGTATTCAAATCTGGAAATCTGAAGTTGATTTAGTTAAATGATAAAACCAATTGATTAACAAATTCACACACAGATACATACACACACTCACATTCACAGAGGCACATATATATATATATATATATATATATATATATATATGTCAAAACACAGAGAGAAGTTGTAATAAATCTTAATTGATTTTTTTTTCTTGTATTGTTTAATGCAAAAATAAATTTTAGATATTTAGAAAAACCATGACTTATCATTTTTTTTGTTTTTTTCTCTCTTGTCACTGTATTTCCTGTAGAGGGATAATACCTCCCCTTTACTTTTAACCAAAAAAGGGAGGGTATCATTGGTATGACACAAATCTGCATCCAGTTGTGCTTCCCTAGTTATGTAGAGTGTGGAATCCCTTTTTCATTGCCATTACTCCCAGAGCCACTTTCATTCAAAGTGGTAGGACCTGTGAGGGTTTCAGTGAGTCACAGTAGAGTAATGGCTAATGTGACGTGAGTTCAAACTTTTGTTGCTTTATTGCACTTACTTTTGGACTAATACCCTTATCCCCCCACCAAGTTATCGGTTAAATGGCACTACTATCTTTCTATAAGGATAACTTTGGGATTTAATAACTCATTAAGGTTGATATGCCATTAAAACAAAGAAACTGAAACCTTTTTAGGGTTGCATCTGAAAATTATTGGTATTAGGAATATTTGAAACCAAACTGGTGTATGCAATTACCCCCCCCCAAAAAAAAAACTGACCTCAACATAAAATAACCTAACCATGGTTGATATGCTGTAAGTCAATTAATCATGATAAGGTGCCTGAACATACCTTGTGTATCCTGTTATATTATAAAAACATCAAATTTAGGAAAGTTTATTTTTTAAAAATTTACCCCCCACTTTTTTTGTAAAGCCATACATATAAAAAGCAGTGTTTAATCCTATCTTATTTAATAGAGCAATACACTTAAAATGATGTTAGAGAATAAAGCAATTTCCTGTCCAATTTGTAAATGAATTGTAATTTTGTAGAGTCTAAATTTGTGCTGACTGATTGTCTTTTTTTCTTTGTGTAATCCTTCAAATTCTTAATATAATAGAAATGACCATGAAATGTTATTTAAAATCTTCCACTTCTTTCTCAGCTATGAGTTTAATTGTACTGCTACTGTTCTTCTATAAGGATGGCTATGGCATCAAATAACCCATGAAGGTTGATGTGTCATTAAAGAAAGAAAGAAACCAGACCAAACCTTTCACTTCTTCCTAAATAAAAGCATCAGTATTATTAAGGTCTTCAGTTACTTTAACAATCACAGATCATAAGATTTCTTGTTTATGCAATGTATATTTGTGTAACACTTTATACTGCATGTACAGATACTACACTCTGATTTGAGGCCAAGTACACAGTTACACTGATCCAAGGTAGGAATGCCAATCCATATGTAAATAATCACATTTTATGGGTATTACACACACACACACACACACACACACACACACACACACACACACACACACACACACTTGCCCAGTCGGCGGGGGCTGTAGAATACACCGACTGCACCTCTGCAGAGGGGTAAGATCCCTCCAAATGAGTGTCCTAGATATGACACTAAACAATCTGATGGTGAGGTTCACGCAGTGCTGGAGCTTTGCGGAATGCAGAGTACCCCTTCATTGCCATTGCTCCCAGGTCCACTCTGGCCCGGAGTGGTAGCACCTGATAGGGCCCTATCTATAGGTTAAATAGAACTAACAGCATATTTATGCTAAAATGAATTGTTTGAGTAAACTGAATAGCTTGAAATAGAAATGTTTTTGACAATTAAACCGTACTTATATTTAAACTGCGTGCTTAGGCTTAACTGAATTATTTCAAATAAAACTGTTTTTCGACATCAAAACTGTATTTACAATAAACTGAATTTTTTACATATAACTGCTTGAATAGTTTGAAATGGAAATGTTTTTGACAATTAAACTGTGTACTTATGCTGAACTGAATTGTTTTCAAAAGAACAGATTATTTACATAAAAATGGATTTGGCATTAAATAACCTACAAAGGTTGATATGCCATAAAAACCAACCAACCAAACACACACACACACACACACACACACATAATAGAAGTAAAATTAAGGATTTTTCTTACCAAAACTGATTTGGATTTCCTTTGTATTTGCTTATTGTTTGTTTCTTTCAGCCCCACCCCCTTTCTTTTAACCATATGTCTCTTATATATTACCCATTTCTTTTGGATGAATGGTTGGGGGTTTTAGAGATTTTAGCAAATTCTCACCACAGTCTAAAAATTGTTCTTTCAAATTATTTTCATTTTTTTAAAGATGTTTTTGTTGTAGCTTACCATTAGATCCTTATATTTACATAAGTTATAAGCTACCACTAATTTTTAACCACAAAAATCTGCTGTTTTTTATTTCTATTTTTTTATTTATTTTTTTAATTTGAAAATTTTTTTTTATCATATATTGTAATAAATGACCTAACTTTTGACTACCTACCATATATTGCGCATAATGAACAACAACTAGCTTTTGAGATGAAAAATTGGTCTTAGAAAGTTGTTCACACAAACACACACACACACACACACACACACACATATATATATATATAATTTTCTGATGTTTTTCTCATGATACATTTCATATAAAAATTAAGTTTCAAGACTTCTCAGTTATCTTTCTGAATTTTTTTTCTCATCATAGCCTTAAAAACTTTGATGTTTTTCGTTTTAGTCTTTTTTTTTGTTTTAAGCATGATCATCTTATTCTGTAATAATGGCTGCCATATTTTTTTTTGCGGGGGAAATTTACAGATATTTCTTTCATGTTGTGTTTTTTTCTTTTCTCTTCTCTGAGCAGATCTGATTGAGAAGTGATTGTTGAGGAGTTATGACCTTGAAAAACAAATTGGATAGAAAATCAGAAGACTAGAAGGTATTTTTTATTTATACACACCTAAAAATTATCTTAATCTTTTTACTTTTTGCTTATCATATTTATATACACCATGATTTTCTTACTTTCTTTTCTTTGGTTGAAATAACTAAAGTTCAACAGTAACTTTTTGGAGTGAAGTAAGTATATTTTTTCTTTAGTCAATGTCAGAGGTAATTTAATCAAGAATAAGTAAAAATAAACTTATATATAATCAAGGTGTGCCAGCAGCCTGGATTACTTTGACTATCTTGCCATATTTCCCTATCAACTATCATATTTGGTTGATTCTCTAAATGGCATCTTGTGTCTGCTAGGAGGTGGTAGGATGGCCAACACTGGTGTGTCCATGAATAAGGGTCCATAGATTGTTGCTTATGAATTCCTTGCAACTTCTCCACCAGTGCCCAGCATATCTTGTTCATCATACCTGGATAGTTTTTGTGATGGGAAGTAAGTGTCTATACAGCTACTCTTTTGTACAGGATTTTTTAAAAGTGACCTTTAGCAATAGTTTCCATTAAGATTTTTATCCATGCATTTCTTTAATTTCTAAATGGAGCAACCATACAGTAATACTGACATGCCTCCAGCTGAAAAGAATTCCTGCTTTATTTTATCAGAGAGATGAAATCTCTGTATGATTGATAAATTTTTAATAACAGTCCATACTTCACCTATGTTGATATAGATGAGTCTTTTTTTGTCTTTTAAATCTTAAGTCTACCTGTTTATCAGCTTCATCTTATATAGTTTCAAAGTTTATTCCTTGTTTTTATGTTAATGCATACACATATATAGAAATGCTCTTTCTATAATGGTCCATGTTGTAATAAATGGAATCTGCAATCAGAGTTCAAATCCTGGCTGAGACAGTTTGCATTTCACTTAAAGCTAATGCCCTTGGGGAAAATTAGGAAGCCACTTATTCTCTCTTCAGCTGTGGGTAAATAGGCAAACTGAGTTCTTTAAACTTGGTTTGGCAACCAGTCTAGGAGAAGAAAAACTTTAAATTCAAACCAGTTGTACTCTGCTTTAAAAAAGAATGTTGATCCCGTCACATGCTGTCCATGGTGGAAGGGTTTGGTGAATACATACTACTTGGTATTACACTTACGTTGTATTGTATTTATTTACCAACCCCTCTGCTCGGGCAGGATATGACACAAGGTCAATTTTTAAGCGGAGTTTAACAGGTTTGAATTCAGAGTTTTCCTTCTCCTAGACTAGTTGCCTCACCAAGGCTGAAGAACCCAACTATTTACCATAGCTGGAGGGAGCATAATTGGATTCATACCTTTCCCAAGGGTATTAGTGCTATGTGAAATGCAATCAGTCTCGTCCAGGATTTGAACTTGAGTCGCCGGGCCCATTTCCTACGATGATAACCATTACACCATGAGCACCTTCACTTAAAGCTAATGCCCCTGGGAAAAATTAGGAAGCCACTTGTTCTCTCTTCAGCTGTGGGTAAATAGGCAAACTGAGTTCTTTAGCTTTGGTTAGGCAACTAGTCTAGGAGAAGGAAAACTTTAAATTCAAACCAGTTGTACTCTGCTTTAAAAAAGAATGTTGATCCCGTCACATGCTGTCCATGGTGGAGGGGTTTGGTGAATACATACTACTTGGTATTACACTTACATTGTATTGTAAGACATGGAATCAGTGAACCAAATTCAAATCCTGGAAGTTTAGTCGGTTGGGGTTGTAGAATACACCAACTGCATCTCTATAGAAGGGTAAGACACCCCAATGAGTGTCCTGGATATGACACAAAACAATCTGATGGTGAGGCTTCAGTAGTGCTGGAGCTTTGGGGAATGCGGAATACCTCTTCAATGCCCTTAATCTCAGGTCTACTCTAACCTGAATTATTGACTCTTGCTAAGTTTAATTGTTAGAAATAGATCTGTTTGATCATTTAACTGTGTGTAATTACAAAATGTGTTTACAAATGAGAGTGCAAAATGTAAACTAACAAAAGTTGATACATATATGTTATAATTCCTGAGCTGACGTACATTGCCAAAATGGCTGAGCGGTTAGATACTATGTCTTGTGTAAAGTTAGCTGGGTTTCAATCCCAGCTTGAAGCATCCTGTGTGTCTAGCCACACTGAAGTGTTGTGATACAATGAAACAGTCTCTGTTGATGACTAATATATATATATATATATATATATAAAACAGGATTTGGCATTAAATAACCACCAATGGTTAATATGCCATAAAACCAAACCAAATCCTGGATAAGGTTACACTTTATGTAGCAATAATACTCTTGGTGAAAGTTATGAGTTACTAGTGATTGGAATTCTTGAAAGGAGTCATTTTCATTAATTTTTTTTCTTGTTTTTCTTTGTCCTAATTTTTGTTGCTTATTTTTTTTTTTTTCTTTTTTCATCACAATGTTTAGAATGTCTTGACATTCTACTGATTCTAATTAAACTATAAAGATCAGAAATATTTACCTTTAAAATAACTTGAACTCAAACCCTGTATCATCAAGAGTCGACAGAGTCCCTATGTCATAATAGCTAAAGTGTTGGACTGCAACCTTGAAGTTCTAGCTCCAACCGTGTGGTTACATTCACTTTTAGTCTAATACCCTTGGGAAAGATAATCTTCCAGCTATTAATTAAATAGTATCATTGTTCTTTTACAAGGATGTCTTTGGAATAAAATCATCCACAAAGTTTGATATGTGATTAAGCAAAGCAACCTAAAGAATCTTACTAATATCTTAAAAAATTCTTATCTATACAGTCCATCATAAGGTCATCAAATGTAAAACAACAATATGACTATTGTGATAAAATGTAGCAAAAATAAGATGAAATGCCGCCAAGAAATTTGAACAACTTAAGACTGTTACATTACTACTTTTAGTTGTCGTGCTGTTTTGTACGTAATTGCAATACATAGAATGCACATTCCATAAGAAAAATTAACATTGTTACAAGAAAACCAGACTACTCAGACGACAACTGAAAGTCTTGTTATATCTCTAAAGACAATTAGTTGACTGAATTTTTTAGACAAAGCTTGATGATTTTCATCATTTAGGGTTTTTGGATTCTTGTCTACATCTTTATTGTTATTTCCACAACATTTTGGCTGATTCTGTCCAGCAGGACTGATGTTTAATTGTTAGTGATGCATAGTAATACTTGAAACCATTTAACTGTGTGCAAACAACAAATGATTAATATTAAATAGAATTATTGGTGTTTGATAGTAATACTTGAAACCATTTAACTGTGTGCAAACAAATGATTAATATTAAATAGAATTATTGGTGTTTGATAGTAATACTTGAAACCATTTAACTGTGTGCAAAATTAATTGCTGAGGCTCATTTACAAACATTACCAGTGAAATGTGTTTACAAATCATATTTATTCAGAATATATGTGTAAAGAGGGTTTGGCATTAGATAATCTGGAAGGGTTGATATGAGATGAAACCAAATCATTGAAACCAATTAACTTGGTGCAAACAAATTATCATTAAAATGGAATAGTCACTTGAAAACAAATAATTACTTGAAATATTTGAAACCGTATAACTATCATCATCATCATCATGTCGTGCCGCCAGCACGGATATCCCTGACCCTCTCTCGCCACTTCTCCCTATCATTCATCGCTTTTGGCCGGTCTTTCGGTTACATCCCGTATCCTCACATAGCTGCTGTATGTATGTTCAAGCTGGTCATCCTACTTTTACTTGGCCATATGTGGGGATCCATAGGAGTACATCACTGATGAGTTCGTCCTTACTTCTCCAGCAGTGTCCTGTATGTCTGGTTCGTCTAACTTGTATAGTTTTCATGATGGGAGGCAAGTGGCCATATAGTTGGTGTCTTGTAGGGTGTTGTTGCCAGGACTTGTTCAAGATTGCTCTCAACGGGAAACATACATTAAATATTCATAACATATATACATAGAACATAGGAATCTTGAAACACGAAAAACACTTACGGCTTCTTAGTTCAGGTACGAAACTTTTTATTACCTTTGAGTTTAAAGGTTCTTTGACATAAGGAGAGAGATACACATTCTTTCTATTCTGGCTTTTTCATCTGCCCCCCACCCATCTCATGCAATACCTGCTCAAGGCCTCCGCGAGCAAGCGAAAGTCAACTGTCTTCTCTCAAGGCAGAACTTAACTCAACTAACTGACTTTTTCAAATCTCCCCAAATCCTTCGCACACTCTTCCAGTGTGTGGCGTGATTTGCACTCTCTAAACCTGTTTCCCATCTGGGCTATTGTGACATCTTTGAGTGACACGTCCACTCCGTCAGCGCGTGTGAACACCTGCGTTAATGTTGCACCTAAGTAACCCATGCACTGAGCCAAAAGATTCTCAGCCTAACTAAACCTAAAGGCACAAAACGAAACCCCTCGGCCATTATATTACATTATGAGGTTGTACAAAAAATACTGTCCAATTTTTAGAATAAACTTTAATACTGGAATCAGTGAATTTAAACCGTGTTTTAATCAGTTAGAATATGATCTTTGAACATCTTTGCATTTTTGCAGTCAATAAACAAGGTTATTTTGGGCTTTACAATAAAACTGTAAAAGTTTTGATGCCAAGAAATCTTAAAATATAATTTATACTTCTCCTTTGGAACATAATGTTTTATTGTATAAAAAAAATGTCCTGATGTCGGAAAAAATGGTTGTCAGTGGGTAAAAGATCAGGAGAATATGGTGGATGTGGCAAAGTCTCATTACCAGGGCAGTAAGCTTCTGCAGTGTCATCCTGGCTATATATTTCCGTGCATTGTTATGAAGCCTAATTATGACCAAACTTGAACAGTAAATGTATTACTTTTTTCATGTTCTCAGTTAGGGGCATCTAACCTTCAAAACTAAATTCTGAAGAAAGTGACTGAAAATTAACAAAGAGGACACTTTAATTTTTATGAATGAATGTTTTTATACAAATACTGTCAAAATAATGTGTTAGTGTTACATAATTGACCTTTGACAGGCTTTGTCAGTTACATGGATTTCAAAACAGGATGCACTTGTATCTTAAGGTAGACAAAAGACAGCTGAAATGCCACAGAAATTGCGTGAATGGTATGTCAGAAGGAAGAGTATCTATGAGGTGCATGAGTATCCACCAAAATTATATAACAACGGAAGATTTCAACCCCAGAGGAAAGAGTGGAGAGAGAGATTTGACATCATGTCATTCTGGGCATGGACCCAGGGGTGGGCAAACAGTCCCAGGGGTGGGAGTTAGAGAAATGTGTGAAATGTATAAGACTGTAATGTTGAAAGTAAGTATGACTCCAGAAGAAAATGAGAGTGGAGTATGACCCCCAGAAAAAAGTAGGAGCCCCAAGTGAAAGCTTCTATAGTTGAATTGACCTGTACCAGTCTCATGAATGAAGCACAAAGAAGTGACAAAGATGATTAAATGTTTTAAGTCAGCCTGGTGCCAGTCTTGTGAAGGCAGAGCAAAGAAGAAAGGTTCTCTGAAGATATTGTATCTCAGTCTGGTATAAATCTTATCTGTTTCCATCTCTCACCTCACACAACCATGTTGACTATTGTGTCATAAACCAAAAAGAAGTTTATATCTTTATAAATAATTGCTGTCATTTTTCTTTCTGCTGGTATATAACAATAGAATAGAATAGAATTTAAACAATTTATACTAAAATTGGATAGTATTTTCTGAACATCTTAATAGTATTAGATAGGAATACTTGAAACCTTATAACTGTGTGCAAACAAATGATTATTATTAAATAGGAATTGTTACTTGAAGCTGTATAATTGCTTTAAAAAAACCCTAAAACTGATCTTATAAAATAACCCAAAAAGCCATAATACAGCATAATTCATCTGGTAGTGAGGCTCCAATTTTGAAGCTTTGAAGAGAGTCCTCATTTCTCACATCCATTCTGACTAGAAAGGGTTGTACCTGCTTGGTTTCCATCTTTAATTCAAATAGAACATTTTGAGATGATCAAAATGGTTTTGAAATACATTAATACATTGGATCTTAAAACATTGATCTTGTAACTGAGTATGAAGTATTTAAACTGACTGAACTACATTTAATTTCTTACAAATTGTTAGCATTAGATAGAAATACTTGAAACCAAAAAATTGTGTACAAATAATTAGTAATAGATAGAAATAGTTAAATGAAGATATGTGATTATAAGCAAATGATTACTATTAAATAGGGTTAACTAACTAAAGAAATATAAATAAAGAAATTGCGGGAGAGTCCATATGGCATTGTGGCTAAGGAGCTAAACAGTGACATTGTAGTAAGCTAGTTCAAACTCAATTTTTCCATGGGGGAAAAGTATCAATTCCTTTATCTCCATCAGCTACTGGTCAAATAGTAACACTATTGTTCTTCTATAAGGATGGCTTTGGCATTAAATAACCCATGAAGATTGATATGCCATTAAACAAAGAAATCATATTGCAAATATAATCCTTGCACCTCCACCCCACAAAAAATTCACTTCAGTTTTCTGTAACTCTTTGAGAGTTGACTTAGCAATGAACTACCCAAATAAAAAGCAGGACAATTACATCTACTGCAAGAGAGGTGTGCTATGTGTAGCTGTTATGTAATATAATGGCCGAGGGATTTCGTTTTATGCCTTTGGGTTTAATTAGGCTGAGAACCTTTCGGCTCAGTGCATGTGTTACTTAGGTGCAACATTAACACAGGTGTTCATGTGCGTGCGTGGAGTGGACGTGTCACTCAGAGATGTCACAATAGCCCAGATGGGAAACGGGGCTACAGTGTGTGGGTGACGTCACGCACTGGAAGCCCGCGGAGGATTTTGGGAGATTTGAAAATGTCAGTTAGTTGAGTTGAGTTCTGCCTCGGGAGAAGACGGTTGGCTTTTGCTTGCTCACTGAAGCCAGACGAATTTGCGCGCTATGGGTGCCGCACGAGATGGGGTGGCAGATGAAAAAGCCAGAATAGAAAAAATGTGTATCTCTCTCCTTGTGTCGAAGAACCTTTAAACTCAAAGTTAATAAAACGTTTCATACCTGAACTAAGAAGTTGTAAGTGTTTTTCGTGTTTCGAGATTCCTATGTTCTATGTATATATGTTACGAACATTCTAATGTACGTTTCACACATAGCCATATCTGGCTATGGTACTGTTAATGTCTTAGGAAATGGAATTAATGACTGAAGTTTGAATTAGAACTGTTTGACTAAACTGAATAGCTGAAATAGAAACGTTTTTGACCATTAAACTGTACTTATATTTAAAATGTGTGCTTATGCTCAACTGAATTGTTTGAAATAGAACTGTTTTGACATTTAACTCTGTGTAAATAAAATCTGTACTTATACTACACTGAATTAGAACTGTATGAATAAACTGAATAGCTTGAAATAGAAATGTTTTTGACAATTAAACTGTGTATTCATGCTAAACAGAATTGTTTGAAATAGAACTATTTGCACAAAAGTGGATTTGGTGTTAAATAACCTACAAAGGTTGATATGCCATAAAACCCAAACAAACCAACCAACCAACTGACCATTTCCCATTGTTAATACCCTTAGGAAAGATATGAATGTAATTATTTCCCCTTTAGTTATGGCTAAAAAGTAGGACTGACTGGGCTCTGTAACCTTGGTATGGTAACCAGGCTAGGAGAAGAAAAACTCTGAATTCAAACTGTCTGATCTTGTCTGTGGAAGGGTTAGTAGATATATAGATCTATGATTAGGAGTAAAGAAAGTAGAAAAGAAAAGAAATTAATGACTGCATCTCAGAAAATTGAACATCTTTGATAACTATTTTTTCTCACCCTGTTAGCAGGGCTTACCCTCCTCTCAGTTGCAGGAAAGATCTTTGCGTGAGTCATCCTTAACAGACTCATCACAGTCTCCGAAACACACCCTCCCTGAGGCACAGTGCGGCTTCAGGCCTGGCAGGAGCACTGGAGACATGATATTTGCTGTGAGACAACTTCAAGAGAAGTGCATTGAACAGAACAAACCCCTCTACTCAATATTCATTGACCTAACTAAAGCTTTTGATACCATCAACAGGGAGGCACTTTGGACAGTTCTTGAACGCATCGGGTGTCCTCTAAAGTTGGTGTCGATGATCAGGCTCTTCAATGACAGCATGACTGGCCTGGTCCTCTCCAAAGGCAATGTGACAGATGCTTTTGTGATCAGCAACGGCGTGAAGCAGGGCTGCATACTAGCCCCAGTCCTCTTCAACGTCTTTTTCACCAGTATGCTGTCCCATGCAGTCCAAGATCTGGAGAAGGGGGTCTACATTCATTACCGCTTGGGTGGCTCCCTATTCAACCTGCGTTGACTATCAGCAAAGACGAAGAGCTTGAAAACTCTCCTCCAAGAGGTTCTCTTTGCCGACGACCGTGCACTAATGGCCCATGCAGAACAAGTCCTGCAGTGGATGCTGGACCGCTTCTCCGAGGCATCCAAGCTCTTCGGCCTGATAATCAGTCTTGGAAAGATGGAGGTGCTCCACCAACCTGCACCATACTGCCACCCCCTCCTCCCACCATCACCATTGACAACAAACCACCTGCCAACATAGAACATTTCAGATATCTTGGACAGAGAAATTGACAATAGAATCAACGAGGCAAGTCAGGTGCTGGGCAGTCTCTGCAATCAAGTGCTCAGTGAACCCAACATCTGCCTATCTATGAAACTGAAGGTCTACAATGCTGTGGTTCTTTTCTCCCTCCTCTATGGTTGTGAGACATGGACACTGCATCGCAGGAATATCAAGAAACTGGAGCTCTTCCACATGCGAGCTCTCCGCTCTGTCCTGGGAATCAGGTGGCAGGACCACATCACCAATCTGAAGGTCCTCGATCAAGCTAAGTCCACCAGCATAGAGGCCACCATCATCAAGGCCCAACTTTCGATGGGTTGGACACATGATTCGAATGGAGGAGTGTCGGATGCCGAAACGCCTGATGTATGAGGAACTCCAGGCCAGCAAAAGAAACCAAGGTAGACCAAAACTGCGGTATAAAGACATGGTCAAAGCCAATCTCCAATGGTGCCACATCAATCCAAGAAACCTGGAGGGATATGCCATGGACAGACCAAAATGGCAAGGCTCGGTTCACAGAGCTGCTGCCAACTTCGAAGAGGCTCGATGCCAGAAACTCACAGCTGTCAGAGAGAGACACCACAGAACAGCCTCAGCAGTGATCACAACAACTGACTTCCAGTGCCCCTACTGTTCAAGACTCTCTGCCTCTGAGCTGGGGCTGCAGAACCACCTCCGTGTTCATGAGTTGTAGAATGCAAATGTCATCATTGGATCCGATGGACAACTACCAACTACCAGCAGGTAGTGCCCGTAGTGTAGTCGTTATCGTCGAAGGAAATGGACATGGCGACACGAGTTCAAATCCTGGACGAGACTGATTGCATTTCATATAGCACTAATACCCTTGGGAAAGGTATGAATCCAATTATTCTCCCTCCAGCTATGGGTAAATAGTAGGACAGACTAGGTTCTTCAGCCTTGGTGAGGCAACTAGTGTAGGAGAAGGAAAACTCTGAATTCAAACCTGTTAAACTTCGCTCAAAAATTGACCTTGTGTCATATCCTGCCCGAGTGGAGGGGTTGGTAAATAGTACCAACTACCAGCAGGGCTTTAAATACATTGACAGTATCTCCTTCAGAATGATAGGACCATCCAAAAAGGAGAGCTCTAGGTATAATACTAAACTACCGGAGATTGGCCTAGTGGTTATAGTGTTCGTCAATGGCCCGGGAGACCTGGGTTCAATCCCAGGTCGAGTCATACCAAAGACTCAAAAAATGCTACTTGATGCCTCCTTGCTTAACACTCAGCATTATAAGGTACGGATCAAGGGTAAAGTGGAGCAATCCAGGGAAAGGAGTAGCGCCCTCCCCTACACCTAAATGTAGTAGCTATCGAAAAGGGAGCCTTCGGGTCACCCTCGACTAAGGTTGCCAACTTTACTTTACTTTACATCAGGTGGTGAGACTCCAGTTCTAGACCTCTGGGGAGAGTGGAGTACCCCTTCATTGCCATTACTTCCAGTCCCACTCTGGAAAGGTAGTGCTTGTTAAGGTGGCATTTATAGGTCAATTCGATCTGTTTAAAAATTATTTGTGTTCGACAGGAATAGCTGGTATCATATAACCATGTGTAAAAAGTTTAAATGCACATGGCCCAGTCAGCTGGGGCAGCAGAATACACCGACTGCATCTCTGCAGAGAGGTAAGGCTCTCCCAATGAGGGTCCTGGATATGACACTAAACAATCTGATGGTAAGACTTCAGTAATGCTGGAGCTTTGGTGAATCTGGAGTACCACTTCACTGCCATTGCTCCCAGGTCTGCTCTGGCCTGGAGTGGTAGTGTCTGATAGGGTCCTATCTATGTGTCAAATAGAAGTTTCACATTTAAACTGTGCACTTTAGCTAAACTGAATTGTTTGAAATCAAACTATTTTTACATTTAACTGTGTGTAATCAAATGGCTGATGTTTCATTGAATTGTTTGTGATAAATAGAAATACTTGAAAATAAACTGTATGCAAACAAATGATTAATAGCAAATAGAATTATTCATATTAAATAGAAATAAGTAAAAGAATTTAACTGTGTGAAAAAAGAGTTCAGGCTAGTTTTAAAAAGTTGTCAACAAAATGTGTTTAGGAATCATATACGAGGATCATTAAATAAGTTTCCAGACTTTTTTCATGTGGGCACTTTTATTGATAGTACACACATAAAACTCTAGTCCCCTTCAAAGTAATCTCCTCTGGCTGCAATGCACTAGTTGTACCATTCTAACAACTTCTGCAAGGCCCTATGGAAGTCCTCTTGTGTGAGCGTGTCAATGACCTTTGTCACAGCCTCTTTCATATCCTCAATTGTCTCATAACAACAGCCTCTGAGCTTAGGGAATAAGCAAAAGTCACAGGGAGCAAGGTCTGGACTATAGGGAGGGCGAGGAACTGTCTTGATGCCCATCCTGGTCTAATGGTCTGTGACAACGATGGAGTGGTTGACATTGTCTTGGTGTAAATGCCACTGACCCAATTTGAAGAGTGCTTCCTGAACTCCCTTAAAACCTCAACAGAGTAACCCTAAGCCTAACCCTAACCCTTTGGTCAATCAACTCTGGTCTATTGACTTCTTTACTCCTCCCACACCTCTCATCATCCCTCACAGACTCCCTGCCTTCCTTGAATCTCTTATGCCACTCAAAAACTGATGCTTGATTCATGCAAGATGGTCGAAAAGTAGTCTGAAGCATTCCATATGTTTCTGTGGCATTTTTTTAAAGTTTGAAATAGAATTTTATTGCATATCATTCTTCTAAAGTGTCCTCCTGTCCAGATTGCATTTTTGAAATTCACCAGCTGTGACAATCAGGCTTTAGTAGGGTGTATTCCAATTGCTGCTGTAGCTGTTCATTTGAAGCTGAAACCATAAAAATTGGTCAGTCATCTCATAAGATGTATAGCAATAACATACTGAATTTTCAAGAGTCTACGACAACTTTAAATGCCTGTACAAAAAAAGTCTGGAAACTTATTGAAGGCACCACATATGTATAAAAAGGATTTGCCATTAAATGACCTACAATGGATGATATGCCATAAAACCGAACCAAACCTTTAAATGCACAATGTATGCAATTCTCTAATAAAATAAGCCTAGACGGATTGATATGTCATTAAAACCAATCTATTTGATGTGTATTTTGAAGCAAAGGGATGTAAAATGAAACTGCAATGTTTAGTATGCTGACTGGTATCACTTAACAGCTCTAAATTGCAAGTAGATTACCTTTTGGATATCTTTTGATGGGGTTAGGTCAGTAGTAAACCGGTCATGCCAGACGTTCTTGAAGTCTTCAAAAATACAAGTCTTAAAATTCGGTTAATTCAAGGTTAATTACAGGAAAATAACAGCTAAATTAGGCTCCCAATCCCTTAAATGGGGGAAAATAAAACTAAAAAAAACAAAATAAATGAGCAAATCTATTCATCCAAAAGATTAAGCTATCTTGCTGGCTGAGAATCTTAATCTGTTGTTGGATTATAGGATTATTTCTAAACAGATTGTTTTTATTATCATGGCTTTTAAATGACACTGTCTAGATGAATTTTTATCTGTTCAGTGTAATATATATATATATATATATATATATATATATATATATATATATATATATAAATGTAAACTCTATACAAATTAATCCTGCAATTGCTTGTTTGAATTGTTGGACTCTGAAGTGGGAGGGGATTAGTCTATCATGGTAACTTGGGGATGAACATGGGATAGATGGCACTGATCTTCAAGGTCACTACAGGTCCATTTAGGGTCAAAACTGTTACTGTGCTGAAAAGTTATCTACCCTACAAAGAAAAGGAATGGCTTGATTATGATTTATAAAGGACTAAAGAAATCTGATTGATTGATAATGACATATCAATCCATCTAGGGTTATTTTATTGCCTATAGATTTAGGGGTTCATGTTCATTGTATAATTATATTTACATTTTTTTGTTTTTTGCATATGGTTCTATTGAATATGAAAGATTTTCAAACAGATCTATATGACCTATAGAAAAGACCTTTACTAATATTACCACACTGGGTCAGAGTGGATCTGGGAGTAATGGCAATGAAAGGTTCTCCACACTCCCAGAGCTCCAGAACTGGAGTCTTACCATTGGTGGCTGCTTAGTGTCATACCAAGGATACCAAAAGAAATCTCAAATGACAAGTGTTGAACTTTGAGATGTATATATGGATTGGAATGTATAATTCATTCCTGTTGTGCTTCACTCTGGAAGAGAAGTTAGAAAGCTTCAAATTTTGATGCTGTCTGGGTTGAACTTCAGTTGATGCATATATTTACTCAACCTTTACGTTACAAACAGAATGTGACATAAGGCCAATTTTTAAGTGGAGTAAAGTTGGTTTGAATTCAGTTTTCCTTCTCTAAGAGTTTGTCGAACCAAGGTTAGAAAACCCATAGCTAGGAGGGAAACAGGTGGATTCATACCTTTCCCAAGGTCATTAGTGTGAAGTGAAATGCAAACTGCCTCGTTCAGGATTTGAACTTGGGTCACTAATTCCATTTCCCATGACAATAACTATTATTCTAAGTGTACCTCCTTGTGGTGTACTTTAATGACTCACAGTGGAGTAGTAGTTAGCAAGCTACAACTTTTGCCCTTCTTTACTACTAAGGGGTTTGAACCTCACTTGGTGATATACCGAGTGTGGATCAGGGATCAGCAAGATAGTCATGATGATTTAAATTACTGTAATGAATTTGATCCTCACTTGGTGCTCTATACATAGGGCCTTGAACTGGGTGAAGCTAACCTTAGAGCAATAGTCAACTAGCTCATCTCACAGTCTATTATGACTATAGTGAGTTTGTAATTGAGTACTCTATGCTTGTAGCCTTGAGCCAGTGTAAGTTAGTAAATATCTAAAGATCTTACTGTGGAGGCACACTTATTGTAATGGTTATCATAGTAGGTGATGGAATCAGCAACCAGAGTTCAAATCCCAGACAAGGCTGTTTGTTTCACTTCAAACTAATAATCTAGGGAAAAGCATGAATCCTCTATTCTGGTCCCAATTATGGGTAAATAGTGGGATAGACTGGTTCTTTAGACCCTGTATGACAACCAATCGAGGAGAAGTAAAAGTCTGAATTCAAACCAGCTGTAGTCCTCTTAAAAAAAATGATCTTGCCATATCCTGCTGATGTCGGAGACATTTGGATAAGCACATACTATGGGGCAATATTTAGCAAGCTAGTCTCAGATTCTATTTTTGCAGTGAGTTTGATCCTCACTTGGTGTGTTGTACTTGTAGCTTTGTACATATTCAAAATGAACAGATTCTATCCTTTATTTTATTAATTACTGTTGTAGAGATACAATAAATAATTACACACCTTACAAAATTGGCATATTCATTTGAGTGACAGTGTGTCACCTGACATTCTCAGAAACCCATTCTTGATCTCTTTTTGCCTTTGTTCTTTGAACTGTAGAGACATTGTCAGTGACCCCACTGCCAGGGAACTGTAAAGCTACATGGTTATATGACACATGCTTATAAAGTAAGCCTTTTTCCATTTTGTATCTCTTCCATATAAGGTTTCTTCATAGGACAATGTGTATGTATTTCTACCCTGGGACTTTTAATACTTCTTGCATGTATATTATGTATATAAGCATTTCAATATATACAAAAAATAATTTAATAGGAGATGTTAAAATAACAGCCCTTTGCTATTTTGTACCCCATCTACATACTGCTTGTTCATGGAGCAATATATATAGCTTTAACTGTTGGATATATATATATATATATATATATACACACACACCACTTTTATAGATATTAAATATTCCTTGTGAGTAAATGAGCTTATCAAGCTGTTCCTTCTGTTCAGTGTTAACATATCATGGATATACTAATGCTAATATTGGTCCTTGGTGAGTGAAGACTTAACTCAATATCTTTCCTAGAATCAAGCACCCAAATATGTGCAAAGAATCATTTACAAGGCTTATTAAATAAGTTTCCAAACTTTTTTCATATGGGCACTTTTATTGAAAGTACACACATGAAACTCTAGTCCCCTTCAAAGTAATCTCCTCTGGCTGCAATGCACTTGTTGTACCATTCCAACAACTTCTTCAAGGCCCCATAGAAGTCCTCTTGTCTTGTGTGAGCGTGTCAGTGACCTTCGTCACAATCTCTTTCATCTCCTCAATTCTCTCATTACGACAGCCTCTGAGCTTAGTGAATAACCAAAAGTCACAGGGAGCAAGGTCTGGACTATAGGGAGGGTGAGGAACTGTCTTGATGCCCATCTTGGTCAAATAGTCTGTGACAAGGATGGAGTTGTTGACTGGTGCATTGTCCTACTGGAAATGCCACTGACCTGATTTGAAGAGTGCTGGCCTTTTCTGACGGAATCTCTTCCTGGACTCCCTTAAAACCTCAACATAGTATTCCTTGTTGACTGTCTGTCCAGTGGGAACCCAGTGCACGTAAACCATGCCAGTGCTGTTCAAAAAAGGGATTATCAAAAGTTTGTGGGTTTTGGGTCTGGGAGAGCCGGCATGCTTCCACTGGGAACTCTGTCGCTTGGTCTCTGGGTCATAGCAGTAGATCCAGCTTTCATCGCAGGTCACCAGAGCATCAAGAACTGCGGGATCTGAATTGATCAGGTCGACCATCTCCCAGCTGTCATGACAACGTGTTTCTTTCTGATCTTCTCTGAGCACCCTTGGGACAAACTTCGCACAAATTCTCCGCATCTTCAGTTCCTCGCAAATAATTGGGTGTACAGTTCCCACACTGACATCAATCAAACTGTGCACTTATTGTCTCTATGGACACATGACGGTCCTTATCCATGAAATTCTTTATTTGGCCTATCAACCCTGATGTTCTGACTTCCTTACTCCTCCCACACCTGTCATCATCCCTCACAGACTCCCTGCCTTCCTTGAATCTCTTATGCCACTCAAAAACTGATGCTTGATTCATGCAAGATGGTCGAAAAGTAGTCTGAAGCATTCCATACGTTTCTGTGGTATTTTTTTCAAGTTTAAAATAGAATTTTATTGCATATCGTTCTTCTAAAGTGTCCTCACGTCCAGATTGCATTTTTGAAATTCACCAGCTGTGACAATCAGGCTTTAGTAGGGTGTATTCCAATTGGTGCTGTAGCTGTTCATTTAAAGCTGAAACCATAAAAATTGGTCAGTCATCTCATAAGATGTATAGCAATAACATACTGAATATTCAAGAGTCTACGACAATTTTAAATGCCTGTACAAAAAAAGTCTGGAAACCTATTAAAGGCACCACATATGTATAAAAAGGATTTGCCATTAAATGACCTACAATGGATGATATGCCATAAAACCGAACCAAACCTTTAAATGCACAATGTATGCAATTCTCTAACCTCTAGGCATAAAATAAGCCTAGACGGATTGATATGTCATTAAAACCAATCTATTTGATGTGTATTTTGAAGCAAAGGGATGTAAAATGAAATGCTTGTACAAAAAAGTCTGGAAACTTATTGGAGGCTCATTGTATTACAAGCTGTTAAATAACAGCCTTTTGCTATTTTGTACCCCTTATATATGCTGCTGGTTCATGGAACAGATATGTATAGTTTTAGGTATTGGGACTCTAAATATGTTCCCTACTACCAGCTTTCTAACACTGGTAAAAAGCTAGATGATAAAAAAAAACTTATGACTGCATTGATTTCAAATGAACAGGCCTTCTGCAGTAATTTCTTTGTGTGTTTTAGAAAATTCACCATTAAATTATAAGCTGTGTTGATAAGACAACATTTACAAAATAGATTAACCATGTTTTTTTTCTTTTTTCTTTTTTTTTTTAATCTGTTTTATTCTTCACACTATCCAGTAATCTTTGTATATCCCAATGCAGAGTCACAGCTTTTAATCTATTTCACCCTGGAAAGAGAATAAAAAAGGAAAATTTAAAAAAAAATCAGTGTTGGTTCATATCTAGAGGTCAGGTCAATGATTGCTCCACATTTGTGGTATCTTGGGTATGACATTAAATAATTTTACTACTTATTTTGTGTTGCGATTTTAATGAAATTCATTTTGCAATTGATTTAAATCGAAAAATTAATTGTATTTTCTCAAAACTGCAGAAACACAAAGTATTTAGATGCTGATAAATGATTTTTACTTTCAGTTTTCTTGATTAAAGTAAGGCATATACTATTTTTATTAGGAAGGGTTTTTTGACTATTGTCTTCATCTTTGTTATTTTCACAATGTTTTGGCCGATATGTCCTCCGGCCTTCTTCAGGTGTTTGTCGAACTCTGGAACCTTCACAGAACCTCGAACTACGTCCTTTATTGAATCCACAGCTATAGGCATTGGTTCCCAAAGCTTCTAAGGAGACAATCATCTGGAGGTTGCAGGTTCAATCCTGACTGCAGGCAAGTAACAGTACAGGAATACTTAACACTTGTACCCAGTTATGGCTAACAGAATCAGAACAGGTGACCCCTGTGTATTCAATAAAGGACGTAATTCAAAGTTCCGTGAAGGTTCCTGAGTTTGACAAATACCTGAAGAAGGCCGGAGGACATATCGGCCGAAATGTTCGGGAAATAACAATAAAGATGAAGACAATAGTCAGAAAACCCTTAATGATAAAAATCATCAAACTTCGTCTCAGAAATTTGGACAGCTAATATACTATTTTATCTTTTATTCATTCATTAAAATGAATCATAATTGAAATTACTTTATGAAGTACTAACTGTTCCAATTTAACACAGACTTCAATAGGAAGTGGAATGCAGTGCTCAATGATTAACTTACTATAGCCGTAATAGGCTATGAAATAGCCCATTCGGCTGGAGCTGTAGAAAACACTGATTGCATCTCTGCAGAGGGGTAAGACCCCCTCTCCCAACAAGTGTCCTGGATATAACACTAAACAATCTGATGGTAAGGCTTCAGTAATGCTGGAGCTTTGGGGAATGTGGAGTATCCATTCATTATTATTGCTTCCAGGTCCACTCTGGCCAGGAGTAGTAGCACCTGCCAGGGTCCTATCTATGGGTCAAATAGAATTGTTTAATATTTTAACTGAATGCAAACAAATGACTTATGCTAAACTGAATTGTTTGAAATAGAACTATTTGATCATTTAACTGTATGAAAACAAATGACTGATATTTAATTAAATTGCTAGTGATACATAGCAATACTTGGAACCATTTGACTTTGTTGACTTATGCTAAATTGAATTGTTTGAAATAGAACTGTTTGATCATTTAACTGTGTGTATCTACAAAATGTGTTTACAAATAATATATTTAATGCATATGTAAAAATGAAATTTGGCATTGAATAACCAACTATGGTTGATATCATATTTTCCCAACCCCTCCGCTTGGGTAGGATATGACACAAGGTCAGTTTTTTTAAGCGGAGTTTAACAGGTTTGAATTCAGAGTTTTCCTTCTCCAAGACTAATTGCCTCACCAAGGCTGAAGAACCTAGTCCGCCCTACTATTTACCCATAGCTGGAGGGAGAATAATTGGATTCATACCTTTCCCAAGGGCATTAGCACTAATACCCAAGGTTCTTCAGCCTTGGTGAGACAACTAGTCTAGGAGAAGGAAAACTCTGATTTCAAACCTGTTAAACTTCGCTTAAAAATTGACCTTGAGTCACATCCTGCCCAAGCGGAGGGGTTGGTAAATATGATTAGTGCTATGTGAAATGCAATCAGTCTCATCCAGGATTTGAACTTGTGTCGCCATGTCCATTTCCTGTGACGATAACCATTACACTACGGGCACCTATGGTTGATATGCCATGAAACCAAACCACTTGTTTACTAGACTGTGAGATTAGCTAGTTAACTATTGCTCAAAAGTTAGCTTTGCCTAGTTTAAGGCCACACTTATAGAATATCCAGTGAGGATCAAACTCATTACATTAATCTAAGTCATCAAGACTATCTTGCTGAACCCTGCTCCGCAACAAATTTTAAGTTATTTACTCACTATATCACCAAGTGAGGTTCAAATGTCTTAATAGTAAGGAAGGGCAAAAGTTGTTGGTTGCTAACTTCAGCTCCACCGTGAGTCACCAAGGTATTTACTTAGTGCACCACAAGGAGGTACACTTAGAATAATAGCTATGGAGTTTGGAGAATGAGGAATACCTCTTCAATGCCATTACTCTCAGGTCCACTCTCACCCAGAGTGGTAGTACCAGCTAGGATCCCATCTATGGATCAAATAGAAGTATTTAATTTTTTACAATACTTGAAGCCATTTAACTGTGTGCAAACAAATGAGTGATGTCAAATTGAAATATTAGTGTTAAACAGCAATACTTCAAACTATTTTACTGTGGTAAATAGAATTATAAGTATTAGTTAGTAATACTTGAAACTATTTAACTGTGTGCAAACAAATGAGCTTTGTCTCTTGCGTAATTTATATACCGGACATTGGCCTAGGGGTTAGAGTGTTCGCCAATGGCCCGGGAGACCTGGGTTCAATCCCAGGTCGAGTCATACCAAAGACTCAAAAAATGGTACTTGATGCTTCCTTGCTTAGCACTCAGCATTATAAGGTACGGATCAAGGGTAAAGTAGAGCAATCCAGGAAAGGAGTAGCGCCCTCCCCTACACATTGGTGTAGTAGCTATCGAAAAGGGAGCCTTCGGGTTACCCTCGACTATGATCGCCAACTTTACTTTTACTTACTTATAAACAATTCACTTACAAATTGTAAGTATGCATGTATGTATGTATGTATGTATGTAGTGGACTAATGTTAATAAAAATAACTCAATATGAGTGCTACAAAAATAGAAAAGTTTTATTCTTCAATAGATTTGAAAATAAAGAAATGAAATTGTTCTTGTGTTAAGTCATTGTGGGCAGCAGTGAATTTTAAGCCAGCATGCGGAGTTGATAGGCTATCATCCAAGTTGATGGTCATGACTTGATATGGGTCATCCTCCACTCAAGCAAGCTTGGGCTGCTATGAGACTCTGAGACACAGTTGTATCATCTTGCCTGGGTGACAAGGGAACTGTTTTAACATGCCTTTGAAGATGTTTGAACTTTATAGTATTTGAGGGGATCATGCACATGTGTGTTAGCTCCTTAAATTCATAACAAAGAGAGTGACTGCATTTTTTTTTTCAGCACGCCAGATAGGTAAAAAAATTGTGATTGAGTGTTTTGATTTTTTTTTGTTGGGTTTTTCGCAAATTCTTGAATTGTGTAGGCATTCTTTTAGGTTTACAATTGAACCAAAATTGATCTGCTTTTTTTTTCTAAAACTTTCTTTAATGAGGAAATTGCATCATTTGCTATACATATACTGTGTTTTGAAATAAAACTAGATTTCAACCATTTTCTGGTGTTTTTTTTTAATGTATATAGTAAGTAAATTGGCCGACTGTAATTGAGGGCAACCCAAAGGTTTCCTTTGCAATAGCTATGACACAGAGGTGCTGCGAAGGCACTACTTCTTTTTCCCTGGATTGCTTCACTTACCCTAGATCTATATCCTATAATGCTGAGTGTTAAGCAAGGTGGTATTGAGTACCTTTTGCTTTTTTTTTTTAGTCTTTGGTATAACTCAACCTGTGATTTAACCTTGGTCTCCTGGACCTATGGCAAACACAGCAAACACAAATAAGTTTGGTTGAACATAATTTAGAAACTAATCACAGCTTTAATTTTAAAGGTGTTAGTTTACATATATAATAAAAAAAAACAATGGAAATTCAATGAATATATTATCATTTTTGAATCAGACACTTGATTTTTTTCGATTTGTCTTTTTATGTATGTGTATGTAAGTCTTAAGGCAAGTACTCCCAAGGAGGCCAGAAAAAGCACTTTAGACACACTGAAGGTCTCAATGAAATCTTTCGGTGTCACCCCTAATAGTCAGGAATATCTGGCACAGAATAGAGACAAGTGACATGAAGTTATCAAGTGTGGAGTGAAAGCCTGTGAAGCAAGAAAGAACACAGAAGCTGAACAGTACAGGAAACTTAGAAAAGGCACTGTCACACCAGCCTCTGCTGCCACATTTCCTTATTCTCACTGTCCAAGACTCTTCTGTGCACAGATTGACCTCATTAGCCATCTGCATGCTCTCAGATTCTGTCTCCAATCATAGTTTGATCAGATGGTCCTAATCGATTATGACAGACAAAGATGATATATATATATATGATTTGGCATCAAACAACCTACAAGGGTTGATATACCACAAAGTATTGCTAGTACTGTTCCACTGGTTGACCACTCTGAGGTTAAGGCTTGAATTTTAGCCCTGCTTTATAAGTTGATCCCTAGTTTTTTAGAAATTTTTTTCGAGCGTAAAAAATTGACTCGTATGCTGCAATATATGGTGATTATCTTACAAGGTGAATAATTTTTTTATTTTGAAGTCAGAAAATTTTAATTCTGTACGATTAGTTGCATCTTGCAGCAACATAGTTTTACCACTCATTTTTTTTCTTTAAGAATCAAAATATTTTTTATAAAGTTCTTTTTCTGAGTGCAATAAGTATACATTCTAAATTTGGTAGCTTTTACATAAAAAACTATTTGGCTGACTGTAGAGGTTGAACAAATGGACTCTTTACAATTGTTAATATGAGAGAAAGCCAATATAAATTTTGAGCATTGCAATTTCTGAAAAAAAAAAATCCATTCATCCAGAGATATTTATTCCAATATTTGCTGATGGCTATTTGGACTAAAACTGCTTGCTTTTCATGAAGAATGATACATTGTCATGTTACCCCCAAGAAGTATCAAACAATTGTTGGACAAGTCAAATCTCCAGACGTCAAGTCTGCGAATATATCTAATTATTTTAGATTATGTAATAAGAAAAATAATTTAGAAACCCTTTCAGTTTGATAGTTTTTTTTGTTTTTATTTATTTATTTTTTTACACTTTTGGCAACTCAGCAAGGAAAAAGAAAATTCTGCATGGAAAATATAGAATACGCAAATGGTATCAATGTCATGGTGTCATATACAAGACTTGACTTTTTAATCTGTAGCCAGACATCCTTGAAAACAAATCATGTTATTGACATTAAACTGAGAAACACTTTGAAGGGATTTTAAATTTAAAAAAAGGTGGGGAACATTGAAAGTAATTAAGGACAAATGTTAACAAAAACAGATTATGAAAAAATATATATACTCACTATTTTGAAAATCTGGGAAAATGAAGTATATAAATTTTCTTAATATTTGATATTATTGTTGTTCCATAATAGTTGTTACATTTTGTACATGAATATCATATGCAAACAAACCACTATTATGGGACAGTGTTATAATAGGAAGAGAGAGGAGAAAATATACTTAAAAAAAAGATTGATTTGATTTTATTTTTTAAAATTTTTCTTAAATCCTTTTAAACAACATAAACCATTTAATCTTTACTCTCCCTCTCTCATTCAGATAAACATTTTTTTTTTAAATTTTTATAGCAAATATTTGGATATATCTGTTTTGTTTTTTTTTATTTTTATTTTATTAGCATGTTAAAAAAGTACTTTTGAATTCATGGATTTTTACTTAAAGGTTTATTCATGTAGTTATTTACTAAGCTTAGCTTAGCTGTGGTACAAGATCAGAAGTATAGGACACCAAGTGAGAATTGAACTCACTAACAATAGTTTGCTAATCTTAGTTGTTAACCATTATGCTGGGGGGGGGAGTTCTAATGGCTTAATGGCTAACGTACCGGTATTGTAGTTAGTGAGTTCAAATTCTAGTTGCACTATTATATTCACTTTGAACTAATGATCTTGGAAAATGTACGTACCCATTTATACCCATGGTTACTGGTTAAATAATACTACTACTGTCCTTCTAGAAGGATGGCTTTAGAATTAAATAACCTATGAAGGTTAATAAACAAAAGAAACCAAACTCATGACAATATATGAGGTACTCAATCTTATTTCATGTACATATCCAAAGATGATGACTTCATTATACATATCTAATAATAATAATAATAATAATAATGATATACATCATATCTACCTATGATTACTTAATATGAAATACTATCATGATAATGGGGAGTAGAGTGTTCACCAATGTTCCAAAGTGTTCGCCAGGGAGATCAGGGTTCAATACCAGATTGAGTCAGAACAAAGACTAACAAAAATGGGTCTTGATGCCACCTTGTTTAACACTCCATATTATAAAGTACAGATTAAGGGTAAAGTGTAGCAATCAAGGGAATGGAGTAGCACTCTACCATAAACTTTGGTGTGGTAGCTGATGAAAAGGGAGCCTTTGGGTTACCTTCAACTATGGTTGTCAACGTTTTACTTTCCTTACATCATATCTATCTTTGATTATTTAATACGAAACACTATAATAAATAAATTAAAAGAATTATTGGCACAGATCAAAAGTATTTTGTGTGTTGTTGTTATTTTCTTTGTAAGCTTACAAAATGTTATTTACATAGTTTTTGTTTCCTTTTTTATTTTTTTATGATCATAAATTTTTAAAACCTTTTCAAGAGCTGATGGCTAGATCCACTTCTACCTTGAGTTATAATGCATCATAATTGACAGATGATGATTGCCACTTATAGGCTTTATGTCAAGGTAAAAGCCTCCACCTTTGAAATGCTTGAATTAGTTTTGAGAAATATGAGCCGATAGTGTTTTATTTCCTAGCAAGAATTCCGAGGTCCAGTTTAAATTAGCCAAAACTTGCCAAAATATGGACAACTTTATTTTCTAATATAACACACAAGAAAAAATTATGTGGAATAGTTATGAAAATGCGTATTTGTGTGTGGCAATATATGCATTCATATGTGTGTAAGTGTATATATAATGAATATATAAAAGGAAGCTGAGAGTGTGTGTAGATGTATAAAATATGGCTGTGCGTGTGTGCACATGTATATACTAAAAAGTGGCTGTGCGTGTTAATGTATATATATCTGCATGTGAGTGTGTATATAGATATATAAGTGTCTGTGTATATGTGTATATATATGTGTTGTGTGTATGTGTAAATATATATATGTGTGGGCTGTGTATGCACATATATGCGTGTGTAGACATATATATATATGTTTGTATGGGTGTATATAAGTATGTTTCTGTATATATATAAGTGTATGATAAAAAAAAATACACATATATATGTGTGACTGTAGACGTATATAGGTGTGTATACATATATATATATATACATATATAGGTGTTTGTATATATATATATATATTAACACATATATATGTATGAGTGTGTACATATAGAGGGGTGTGTATGTAAATATATATATATATATATATATATACGCACATATGTGTGAGTGTGTATGTCTATACATGAATGAGTGTGTGTGTATGTATATATATATATATATATATATATATATGTGTGTGTGTCAGTTAATTTATATATATAGACATAAATGTACTTGTGTCTGTGAATATGTATGTGCTTGTATGTATAGGTGTGTGTGTGTGTTTATATGCGTACATATACTTATGTATGAGCGTTTATATATATATATATATTTATATGTACATGTGTGTTCATATGTGAGTGTGTTTATATATATATATATATATATATATATATATATATATATATATATGTATATATATATATATCTATATGTATCTGTATGTTTGTATTTGTGTGTGTGTGTGTTCATATATATATATGTAGGTATGTGTTTCTGTAAGTGAGTTTATGTATATATATGTGTACGTGTGTTTGTTTATATATATATGCGTATGCATGTTTATAGATATGTGTATGTGTGTTTATATATATATATATGTGTGTGTATATTTGTGTGTGCGTGTGTATGTATATATATTTGCGTGTGTGAGTATGTATATATATATTTGCGTGTGTGAGTATGTATATATATATGTGTGTGTGTATATATATGTGTGTGTGTGTATATATATATCTGTATGCGTATATATATATATGTACGTGTGTGAATATATATGTGTGTATATAGTTGTATGTGTATATATGTATGTGTGTATATATATGTATGTGTGTATGTCTCTCTCTCTCTATATATATATATATATTTGTGTCCATATATATGTGTGTATATCTCTATATATATGTGAAGTATGTATATATATATATATATATGTATGTCTGCGTATATATGTATGTAGGTGTGCATATATATGTGTGTGTGTATGTTTGTGAATATATATATACGTGTGTGTGTGTATATATATATATATATATATTCATATATATATATGTGCGTGTGTATATATATGTGTGTGTGTATATATATGCGTGTGTGTGTGTATATATATATATATGTGTGTGTGTATATATATATGTATGTGTGCGTATATATATATGTATATATATATGTGTGTGTGTGTGTGTATTTATAAATGTATATATACATGTGTGTGTATATACTGTATATCACAAAAGTGAGTAAACCCCTCACATTTCCGTAGATATTTAAGTGTAGCTCTTCATTAGACAACACCGGCAAAATGACACTTCGACACAATAAAAAGTCGTCTGTGTGCAGCTTATATAACAGAGTTAATTTATTCCCCCCTCAAAATAACTGTATTGTGTGTATATATACATGTTTGTGCATGTGTGTGTATATATATATATATATATATATATATATATATATATATATATATATGCCTGTGTGTTTATATATATATGTATGTGTGTGTGTATGTTTGTGTATATATATATATGTGTGTTTGTGTATATATATATATATATATATGTTTATGTTTGTGTGTACATATATATATGTGCGTGTATTTGTGTATATATATATGTGTGTGTGTTTGTGTATATATATGTGTGTGTGTGTGTGAGTTTGTGTTTATATGTATGTGTATATATATATGTGTGTGTGTGTGTGTGTGTGTATATATATATGTGTGTGTGTATATATATGTATATATATATATGTATGGGTATATATATATATATGTATATATGTGTATGTGTATGTGTGTGTGTTTGTTTGTTCGTATATATATATTCTGTGATAACCGGTCCGAAATGGAAGGCAAAAATTACTGTTGACAATGCAGAATCGGTCCTCATGATGAAAGAAATAATTAGCACTGTGGCAAATGGAATAGCAAGCCTAGGCCTACATCCACAGCGTTGGTGGTCCAAAGAATCCATGGGAAACAGAAGAAAAATGTTGTTAGAAAAAATTCATCTTGAGGAAGTTAAGTGTTTTAATACAGCTGTAGGACAAAGGAAACAGGGTGCATGGACTAAGTGGGAGAGTGCAAAAGACAGAGCTGTCACATGGAGAGACCTCAAGCACATGGAACCAAAGAAATTAAGTTTCCTCATAAAAGCAGTCTATGACGTCTTACCAACACCAGTCAACCTTCATGCTTGGGGGTTAACTACATCCAACTGACGCATAGCATGAGGGAAAACTGCGAGCCTCAAACATATTCTCACTGGCTGTGAGTACGCTCTAAGAAGCTATACTTGGAGACATAACGAAGTCCTGGAGATTTTTTCTGAGGTTTCAAAAACATGTTGTGAGACTGCCAATAAAGCTCTAAATATTATCAACAACAGAGCAATTCAGTTCGTTTAAGAAGGAAATATTTCGAAAACTGCACGTGAAAATATGCGTAAACCATCATCGCTTGAGGGCTGCACGGACTATCACGTCGCAATCGATTTAAAAGATAACTTCATATTTCCAGCTGAAATAGCGTTAACGACAAAGCGTCCAGATATTGTCATTTGGTCCGTTAAAGTGTGGGGTTTAAAAGGGTTTTTGAAGGTCAGGGGCTAAGGGCAAGGCTGTGTTGCCGTAAGATATCTGACTCCATATTTTGGTTATATTATCTTACCCCACGTTGACTGGCCGGCGCAATGCCTTGTCCAAAGAAAGTCCAAAAGAAATATACAAAAAGAAAAGATAGAAACAGATAAGAGACGAAAACATTTCTTCCATACTTTCCTTTATTTACTTGGTGAATGGACTAACCAACGCTACGTCCCAAGACGTAGCGTGGTGCCCAAAACACCAGACAGCAAAATGATGTTGTTGGTTCGACGGACACTCCCTGACAAGACTCGGTTCACAGAAAACCTGAGTATTTATCTCTTTCCACCGGCTCCAAATTCGCCACTCCAAAATCCTTCTAATTTTGGCGCGACCGCTTCCCATTGGCTACTTTACTTTTTATTATTTTTCTTTTTTTCTGATTTTTAACCGGATGGATGTGTGGAGCCTTATGCGTGGTGACGCGTTTATACATTTTGTATGTGGCAGCAGACGAGTCAACATCCGGTTGGGAGTTCTATTGTTAATTCCTAAATCCCCACAAAAGCAAAAAAAAAAAGTTTTCGTTATTGAGTTAACGGTCCCTTTTGAAGAAAATTTCGACTGGGCACATCAGCGAAAGTTGGAAAAATATGAAGATCTGCGAGAACAATGTGTCAGAAATGGCTGGATAACAAAAGTATTTCCTATCGAAGTCGGATGCAGAGGTTTTATTGTCAACTCAACCTCCGTTTTCTTGACTAATCCTGGACTTCCTCCATCAGAGAAGAGGAAATACCCTGAAAAGGTCCAAGATAAGGCTCTAACTGCATCAGCGTGGATCTGGCAATCCTATAGAGCTACAACAATCTGACAAAGTCTGGTGGTGTCTTAAGATATTGCTGGGGCGCTCTGGGCAAGTGGTAATGATGCTTCGGCCCCGAAAACATACCGAACTCCTAGTCATCATCTGTTGTATAAACATCAGTTATTGTACGATACCTACAATGTATGTGTGTTTGTGTATATATATATATATCTATGTGTGTTCGTATATATATATGTGTGTGTGTGTATATATATATATATGTATGTGTGTGTGTATATATATATATATATATACGTATTTGTATGTATTTATAAGTGTATGTGTGTGAATAAATATATATATATAATCTGGCAAACACCTACGTGCGACATACGGAACATTGAACAGCTGTTTCGACCTTATTGTGTCTCATCAAGAGTGCACACCGTAATCTCCACCACTGGAGATCGAACCAACAACCACAGTAGACAGTGCAACAACAGTGGGGAGATTACGGTGTGCACTGCTAATGAGACCCAATAAGGTAGAAACAGCTGTTCAATGTTCCGTATGTCACACGTAGGTGTTTCCGGATTTTCTAGTCTTGATGATTCTAAAATATCATTAAATCCTCCATTTAAATAAATATGATATAATTTCTTGCCCATCAGGTAATGTTATGAGGACTCTTAACTCCAACTTGGGAAGACGTAGCCCCGGAGAAGGCCGTGTCCTCAGTAGTTAATACGTACCTTCAAAACACATTAGGTCAAGTGGTCGCGCATGACTAGATAATTCGGCATCGCTTATGTATGACATGAACCGGTGGCCCAGTGGTAGAGCTTCGGCTTCTGCCAACTGCGGTTGTTGGTTCGATCTCCAGTAGTAGAGATTACGGTGTGCACTGCTGATGAGACCCAATCAGCTGTTCAGTGTTCCGAATGTCGCACGAAGGTGTTTGCCGGATTTTCTAGTCATGATAATCCTAATGTGTGTGCGTGTTTGTATATGTGTGTGTGCGTGTGTGTGTGTGTGTATATATATATGTGTGTGTATGTTTGTGTATATACGAGGATCATTAAATAAGATTCCAGACTTTTTTCGTGTGAGCCATTTTATTGATAGTACACACATGAAACTCTAGTCCCCTTTGTACCGTTCTAACAACTTCTGCAAGGCCCCATGGAAGTCTTCTTGTCTTGTGAGCGTGTCAATGACCTTCGTCACAGCCTCTTTCATCTTCTCAATTGTCTCATAACGACAGCCTCTGAGCTTAGGGAATAACCAAAAGTCACAGGGAGCAAAGTCTGGACTATAAGGAGGCTGAGGAACTGTCTTGATGCCCATCTTGGTCAAATAGTCTGTGAAAAGGATGGAGTTGTTGACTGGTGCATTGTCCTGCTGGAAATGCCATTGACCTGATTTGAAGAGTGCTGGCCTCTTCCCTAGGAATATCTTCCTGAACTCCCTTAAAACCTCAACATAGAAACCCTAACCCTAACCCTTTGGCTAATCAACTCTGGTGTATTGACTACATTACTCCTCCTACACTTCTCATCATCCCTCACAGACTCCGTGCCTTCCTTGAATCTTTTATGCCACTCAAAAACTGATGCTTGTTTCATGTAAGATGCTCCAAAAGCAGTCTGAAGAATTCCATACATTTCCGTGGCATTTTTTCAAAGTTTAAAACAGAATTTTATTGCTTATCGTTCTTCCTCATGTCCAGATTGCATATTTGAAATTCACCAGATGTGAAAATAAGCTTTAGTAGGGTGTATTCCAATTCCTGATGTAGCTGTTCATTTGAATCTGAAATCAT
>OY757926.1:59730405-59745405 GCA_963585895.1 Sepioteuthis lessoniana | reverse complement strand
AGGGACAAACTCATAAGAGATGTACTCTTATGGACCCCCACACATGGCCGTGCAAAAGCAGGACGACCAGCACGAACATACATTCAGCAGCTATGTGAGGATACGGAATGTTGTCCTGAAGACCTGCCTGGGGCGATAAACGATAGGGAGGAGTGGCGAGAGAGGGTCAGGGATATCCATGCTACCAACGCCACATGATGATGATGATGATGATGATATGTATGTATATATATGTATATATTTATGTATGTATTTATATATTTGTATATATATATGTGTATGCGTATATATATGTATATATATATGTACGTTTGTATGTATATGTATATATGTTTGTATGTATATGTATATATATGTGTATGTATATATATGTATGTGTGTGTATATATATATATATATATATATATATATATATATAATATGTACATGTGTGTGTGAGTGTGTGTATATGAATATATATATATATATATATATGTATGTATGTGTGAGTATATATATATATATATACATATACATAAATTGTCATTCACAGACAGACTGTTTCATTCTATCAGAAATCTTCAGTGTGGTTTGATAGGCTAGATTCCCGAAGCTGGGATCAAAACCTGGTTGACTTAAACTTCAATCGAAGATTCTACCACTCAGTCACAAGGAAACTAGATGTGAGTATGTATATATGTATGTGTGAGTATATATATATGTATATGTGAGTATGTGTATATGTATGTGTATGTATGCATATATATATGTTTGTGTGCGTTTTTATATATTTATATATATTTATGTATATATATTTGTGTTTATATGTGTGTGTATATATATATCTATATATGTATGTGTTTATATATATATATATATATATATATATATATATATATATAAGTATGTATATATATAAATATAAATACATCTTTATATGTGTGTATATATATATGTGTGTTTGTGTGTGTGTAATGAATGTGTATATATGTTTGGAGGTGCCCGTGGTGTAATGGTTATCATCGTAGGATATGGACACGACACGATTTCAAATCCTGGACCAGGCTAATTACATTTCACATAGCACTAATACCCTTGGGAAAGGTATGAATCCAATTATTCTCCCTCCTGCTATGGGTAAATAGTAGGGCAGACTAGGTTCTACAGCCTTGGAAAGGCAACTAGTCTAGGAGAAGGAAAACTCTGAATTCAAACCTGTTAAACTCCACTTAAAAATTGACCTTGTGTCATATCCTGCCCGAGCAGAGGGGTTGGTAAATATGTATATGTGTTTATATCTCTGGATATGTAAACGTGTATATATTTTTATATATGTTTATATATTCTTATTTTTTTGTGGAGTTCATACTCCACAGAAAAAAATTGAATTAAGTATTTTCATCTTCTTGACTGGTTGGGTAATTAAGTGTGAAAGATCTAGTCTGCCCTACTATTATAGAAGTTATATATTTCCTAAGATTATTCGTGTTATTTTAAATGCAGTTAATGTTGTCCATGATTTCAGTCCTCAACACACCTTTGGTGGTGCCAGGTGGTCTTTTGCTTACTATGCCACTTTGGCCTTTGGCCAGTGTCCACCTAGGTTTTTGCTTGCTTGCAGGGAAATGCTAATTTTGTCACGATTTTCAGCACCTGCCATACAAGTGTCGATTTGTGTCGGTCCCCAACCTTAAAATGGCCTTGTACCATACTCTGACATAATCATACTTTTTCACTGATTTGAACTTGTGGCACCATGTTATATAATGGTAGCCATTACACCATAGGCACCTCCATTTAGTATGCCTACCAAACTGTTTCTATGATTGACAAATTTTTCTTCATTACTATTATAGATATATTGAATAGTAATCTCCTGATGGAGAGGAAAATCAAGAATATTGTGAATTATTGTATATTATGCATAAATTTATACCCAGACATATGAACAAAATGACACACTGATGGAACATAAAACTGCAACACTATGAATATGCATTTCAAATAACTCAAGATTAAAGAGTCATGAAATATATCTAGATGACAGTAAGTGAACACATGGACGGATAAATACTTGTATGGGGTGAAGCTGCCTGTCAAATGGGGTGCTGGAAGAAGCTGTCTGCATAATTTTGGGTGGGTCAGTAGCTGCCTACATAACTTGAGGGAAAAGTTGGCTGCCTAACAGGTGTAAAGATGGAGCTGTATGCATAACGGGGGTTAGGAGTAGAGAAAATCTGGCTGCATAACTAGGGGGCAGAGCTGGATGCAATATGGGGCGGTGGATAAGTGAAAAAGGTGAAAGAAGCTGCCTGCATATTGTACAGAGGGGTAGCTGCCAACATAAACAGTAGAAAGAATCTGCCTGTATTAGGGGGGAAATAGCTACCTGCATAACTGGGGGCAGAGTGAAGTTACCTGCATAACTTGAGACGGGGTATGATGTTGCCGACATGATGGGCAGGGAGTATGGATCTACGTACACAACTGGAGAGGGTATGGATCTGCCTACATAACAGCAGATGGTATGGATCTACCTACACAAATGGGGGAAATATGTGTGTCTAACTGAGGGGGTATGAATATGCTAAGATAACTAGGGGGAATCTGTTTAACTCGGAGAGTGATAACTGTGGGGAGGAATCAGAGAGGTCATAAATGTTGCTATTTAGTTGATTAAAAATTGTAACTATTTTCTTTTAGGTCTCTCTTTCCATTAAAATCATACAACTGAAGAAGACTGTAAAATGGAACGGACAAAATATTGTGTTGACAATACCATAGACACAAAGAAAAGATTCAATTTCTTTGGGGGGAAAATGGTAACATCAATAACTCTTAGAATTATTGACTGAATCTTATCTTGTCTTTTGATTTCTTATATTCATGAAGAAATAAAAATACAAAGGACTTTTGATTAATATGAATTTTTTCTAAAGACACAAAATGTATATTTTTACTCAAATGAAAACTCTCTAATGGTTAGATATGGTTTACGACCAAAATTAATCTAATCTCATGAAAATATTTTTTTGAGGCTATTCAAAATGGCAGCAAATCAGAGTGTTCCAGGCTTGATAAGAGGTCTGTCATCAAATTTTTCATGGCTAAGAAGTGTAAACCATCTGAATTTTACAGAAGAATGTGTGAAGTTTACGGAGAAGTAAAAAAAAAAAAGATGTTTTCAAATGAGTTAACCATGCCATTGGCCTAATGAGTAGAGTGTTCGCCTATGGTCTGGGAGACCAGGGTTTAGTCCTATGTAGAGTCATACCAAAGACTCAAAAAATGGTACTTCATTCCACCTTGCTTAACACTCAGCATTATAAGGTAAGGATCAAGGGTTAATTGGAGCAATCCAAGGAATGGAGTAGCGCTCTCCTCTATGCCAAGCTGTAGTAGTTATTGAAAAGGGAGCCTTCGGGTCACCCTTGACTAAGGTTGCTAACTTTACTCACTTACAAATGAGTTAAACAAGGGTTTGCCATTACAAGTCTGAGTGGAAAAGACAGTCCCTGGAGTAGAAACACACTGAATCTTAAGTAAAAAAAAAAAAACAAAACTCCTGGTGAAACAAACAGTAAAGGTGATGCTGTCAATCTTCTAAGCTTTGAAAAGAACCAATCACTATTGATTTCCTTGAAAAATGTGCAACTGTAAACAGAGTTTCCTATAACCAAATCCTTAGACAAAATTCACCTTTCTAATTGAATGATTCTTGTATCTTATTAAGTAGATCTAATTCAGTATCTCTGTTGTTGAGCGCATCATGGTATAATTTAATTAACCTCTGTTAAAAGTCTGCTCTTCATCATAAAATTCATTTTGTACTGAATTGTGTGCATTAGTTCATAGTTGGTTATATTGCATGTCAGCTGCTGTTGGGTTATTTTATGCCAAAATCAGTTTAATAATGATGATATCCTGTTACAATATCAAAATGTATCTTTGCAATCATTTTAAACACTTCATACTTAGTCACAATATGAATGTTTTAAGAGCCACCCATTGGTTTAATGGTTAGAGTGTTTGCCAACAAAGACCGGGGTTCATTCCTAGGTTGAGTCATACTAAAGACTCAACAAATGGTACTTGATGCTTCCTTGCTTAACACTCAGCTTTATAAGGTATGGATCAATGGTAAGTGGAGCAATCCAAAGAAAGAAGTAGTGTCCTCCTCTATTCCTTGGTGTTGTAGCTTTGAAAAGGAAGGCTTCAGGTCACCCTTGACCTCAGTCAGCCAACTTACAACTTATGTTAATGTATTTTTATAAAATCGTTTTGTGGTCAGTCGTTTAAATTTTTTTTTTCTTTTTTTTTTTACAATTATATGGTTTCATATGGTGGGTGCTTGTGGTGTTATTCTCTGAGAAAATTGTTATAGCAACCAGAGTTTAAATCCTGGATATGACTGTTTGCATTTTAAATAGTGCTAATATCATTGAAAAAGGTATAAATTAAATTATTCTCCATCCTGTTATGCATAAATAGTTGGGTAAACTGGGCTCTTTAGCCTCGGTATTGCAACCAGTCTTTAAGGAAAAGTCTAAATACAAACCAGTTAAACTCAGTTTAAAATTGATCTTGTGTCACATCCTGCTTGTGTGGAGGTTTTAATATGGTTTGGGTGGTACCCACGGTGTAATGGCTATCATCGTAGGAAATGGAGATGGCAACACAAGTTCAAATCCTTGACAAAACTGATTGCATTTCACATGGCACTAATGCCCTTGGGAAAGGTATGAATCCAATCATTCTTTCAGCTATGGGTAAATAGTAAGGCAGACTGGGTTCTTTAGCCTGGGTATAGTCACTGGTCAAGGAAAAGGAAAACTCTGAATTCAAACTTGTAAAAAAAACTGATGTTGTGTCACATCCTGTCTGTGTGGAGGGTTTGGTAAATACATACATATATAGTTTCAAGCATCTATTTTTGTAATTGTCTGTAATTGGAATCATTCTGAGATGAGGCTTCTTAATCTGAGAATTAATTTTTATTTATTGCGGACTTTTTGTCCTCATCTTGGTAGTTTTTGTGTTGTTTCTTCTTTCACTACGTTTCGGCCAAATTTCACCTCTGGCTTTCTTCAGGTGATTTACCGCGACCTCAGATAGGAAGGCTGAGTCTTGTAACCATATCCCCAGTAATTACTGCCTTCCATAGTTGTTGTCTATTGCACCACATTTTTGACCAAGTAAACCAAGTAAAAACGTGGTGCGATAGACAACAACTATGGAAGGCAGTAATTACTGGGGATATGGTTACAAGACTCAGCCTTCCTATCCGAGGTCGCAGCAAATCACCTGAAGAAGGCCAGAGGTGAAATTTGGCCAAAACGTAGTGAAAGAAGAAACAACACAAAAACTACCGAGATGAGGACAAAAAGTCCGCAATAAATAAAAATTAATTCTCACCATCTATTCTTGTTTAATAATCATTTGTTTATACTCATATTGTATCAAATATTCCTATCTGATACAAATAGTTTACACACAGTTTTAAGATTTCTAGTGTTTCTAAGACTAATAATTTCTGTACAATTATATGGTTTCAAGTAACTATTCTTATTTTAATAATCATTTGTTTGTACTCATATAGTGTCAAGTGTTCCTATCTTAAACAAATAATGTACACTTATATACTTTCAAGCATTCCTATCTAATTCTAATAATTTGTAAATAGTTCATAATAGATGTATAAACACTTAAATGAATTAGTTTCTAAGACTAATAATTTCTGCACAATTATATGGTTTCAAGTATCCTTTCCTATTTGATAATTTATTTATTTACTCTCTGTTATTTCATTTGATTATTAATTTTCAAACCTCTATTTGGGATCCATAGTTTGGTTTGCTTTGCTTTCTTTATTCTATGGTATATCAACCTTTTTGGGTTATCTAATACCTAAGCCGACCTCATAGAAGATCAGCTGTAATACTATTTAACCCATAGCTGTGAGATTAAGGGGGTTCATACCTTTCTCAATGGTATTATTCTGAAAGTGAATGTAATAACATCACTGGAGTTAGAACTCACTTTACTCAAGGCTGCAATCCAAACTCTAGCCATAACGCCTCCCACTCTATGTATGTATTTACCAACCTCTTTGCACAAGCCAGATATGACACAAGGTTAATTTTTTTATGCAGAGTTTAACAGATTTGAAGTCAGTTATCTTTCTCCGAGACCAGTTGCCATACAAAGGCTAAAGAGCCCAGTCTGCCCAACTATTTTACTCATAGCTAGAGGGAGAATAGTTGGATTCATATTCTTCCTTAAGGATATCTGTACTATAGGAAATGTGAACAGCCTCATCCAGGGTTTGAACTCTGGTCATCATGTCCATTTCTTACAATATCCATTAGGCCATGAGTGTGTGGGAGTGAATAAAATAATAAAAATAAATTCAAAACAAACTCCCTGAAGCCCCTGACAGGAAGTGGGGGGGGATGCATGCATTAAAAAAAGAACCAGCCCTTTGAACAAAAGAAACCCATTCTCACTAAAGTGGGACCCTTCAGACTGAAAGGATGGACTGCCACCTGGTTGCTAGAAGGTAGCACACCTGTTTATCTAAGTCCCTTAAGGCATCGTATGTGGGTTGTGTTGGCTACTAGAGAGCTGACACCCGAAACAAGTATCATGAAAAGCACCCAACTTTGGACTTATCAACCACCAGAGACATTAACACATTTTAACACTTTGTCTGGGAGACACAACCATTTCATTAGGATTCAGGAATGATTTCCTCACCCACAGAATGGTTGTTGAACCTGGAAATAGTCAAAATATATAAGGTATCTTTGTTGCATATTGACCTCCTACCCTGCCAAACTGTCAAAATAGGAAATGCACCTGTGTAAACAACAGGTGCATCCGGTCGAGGAATATCAGGATATTATAACCTTAACCATGGACGGGTTGAACTATTATATAACTCAGTGAAAACAGGAAGTCAGTTAGTTGGGGATCAGACAAGTTGGAGAGAAGATGCTGGATTGAGGACCTTTGCACAGAGAGGCTGGGCCCTCAGGCCTCTGGCTGAGCAGCCCAGGAGAACGGGAAAGAAATGCAGTTATGGCCAATAGAGTGGGGGTCAATATGTTGCAGTTCAGTTCGGTCTCCAACTCCCTCTCACACACAACCCTTTCAAATAAAGTGAGAGGTATATTTTTCTAAGAACTGTGTCGCTCGTCTTTATTGTGTCATTGTGTTATGCATACAGATGTATATGTATTATGTGGCTATACAACATCTTGGCCTCTTTTCTTCAGAAACTCCTTTGCAGTTTTCACAGAAAAGAAGATGCCCAGTGAATGAGGTTGTAGAAAGAAGAAACTAAAGGTGTCAGATGTCTGTGCCTGGTAGAATTGTTATAGTGTTTTTCAACAACACAAAAAAAAAAACACAATGACTGATGAAAAACTCCTTTCCATATTCAACAATTCTCTTGTCACTGTCTCTTTAAACTGACCTCTGCTTCTCCTCAAACCAATTCTTGTCCAAAGCAAAAGGAACACTTAGCAACCAACATTTGTTTTTATGTCCTTTTCTGCCTGCCCTCATTTGTATGTGTATTTTCACTCTCCATGGTTTTACATGACTGCCAGTGTGAAGATATGAGACCATTTACAATATAAGCTCACTGGGGGCTGCCATGTTTTTTTCCAGTTGAGAAAATAAATCTTGCTCATGGGCCATATGCACTGACGTTTGCACTGAGTTGAGTGGCTATTTTCATACCAATTTTCACTACAATATCAATCATCATCATGTCGTGCAGCCAGCACGGATATCCCTGACCCTCTCTCGCCACTTCTCCCTATCATTCATCGCTTTTGGCTGGTCTTCAGGGTTACATCCCGTATCCTCACATAGCTGCTGTATGTATGTTCGAGCTGGTCATCCTGCTTTTACTTGGCCATATGCGGGGGTCCATAGGAGTACATCACTTATGAGTTCGTCCTTGCTTCTCCAGCAGTGGCCTGCATGTCTGGTTCGTCTAACTTGTATAGTTTTCGTGATGGGAGGCAAGTGACTGTATAGTTGATGTCTTGTGGGGTGTTGCCGCCAGGACTTGTTCAATATTGCTCTCAACATTCTTGTGTAATTTCCGTCTAGTTTCTTCTTCAGCCGTTTAGTTAGCGTCCAAGTAGTGCATCCATATAGCAGTAATCGATACGACCGCTGCCTGGAAGAAACTGCGTTTCATTTTATCGGTCAGGTCTGATTTCCATATGATCGAGAGCCTATCGATAGATGTCCATGCTTTCGTTAGTCATGTGTCGGTATCCTTTTTGGTTGATGAGACACTACTTCCTAGGTAGGTGAATTTGTCTACTAGTTTCAGAGAGGCTCCGTCTAGTGTGGTAATGTCACCTGTTTGGTTGTAACACATCAATAACCAACAACAATACAACAAAATATTCTGTAGCCCCAAAAGTGCTCCCCATGGAGCAGCCTAAGATTTACTATAACTCTAGGTCAGAATGACATGGGAGTAATGGTATTGATTGGGTGACTTTAAACTTTCAAAAGCTCTCAAACTGGAGCTTCACCACTGGATGAAGTTTAATATTGTACCAAGGTTCATAGTGTTATGGCTATAATGTTTCCTTATGAAACAAACCTACTTTAATCTTGTTTGTTTGTTTGTTAATTCAATCAAATTTACAAGTACATTCCAGCCTTCATCAATCTTGTATTTTGGAATGTTTAACCTTGCTTTGAAGGGTGTCATATTTGTTTCTTATACAACTTCCATCAGGCTTCTCTGCTCTGGGTTCTTATATCTCCCCCCTGGCCTACATATTGAACTTGTGACCTTTCAGTGAATTAGGTAAATTTCAACAGCACTCCCATTTTCTGGAGTTTGTTTTTGGAAGGAATTTTTTTTCCTCTCTTTCTTGATTTTACTTTGTAAGAAAAAAAAAAGAAGATAGAATGGTCCTTTGGCCAATTAATGTCACTACATACTGGCACTGTTGTGGTGAGTAATCATGTAACAAGGATTTAAGCTAATTTTGGCAAATTGGAAGACACCACAAACAAAAAACCAAAATTAAAATTTTTTTTTTTATAGAATTTCATACACCCAAATTTAGGGGTATGTGTTATTCATGAATAATTACAGTGTCATAAAAATTAAATAGAAAATTTAAACATCTCACATGAAAGAGTACTCTTACTACCACTCCCAATTCCCTTACACATGAAATATAAAAAAGTAAGAAACCAGCAATAAACTTGGGTATGTTGTATAGTTTTGTGATGTGCTGCTTCCAGGATTTGTTTAAAACAGTGCACAGCATTTTTCTGTAGTTGCCATTTAGCTTTTTCTTAAATCATTTCATTAGCCCAGGTGGTGCAGCTCAACAGTAGTACTGATACAGTGATACAGCTACCACTTGGAAGGATTAAAGTTTTATTTTATCAGAGATATCAGATTTCCATATGATTGATAACCTGTCAATAGGTGTCCATGCCTTTTCAATGCATATGTTGATATTGATTTCTGCAGATTAGGTATTGCCTACTGAGGTATGCAAAAATGGCAGTTGTACGACCACTTGTCTCAAATCTTATAAACCATCCGAGTAAGAGAAACAAGACATGCTGAAGAACCAAGGATGAACTCATAAGCAACATTCTCTTGTGGACTCCGACATATGGACTCACCAGTATCGGCTGACCAACAAAGACTAACCTCCATCAGATTTTTAAGGAGGGGCTGGTGGAGTAATAGTTATTGTTAAGGAAAATGGATACCGTTTGAAATAAGACCGTTTGATTGTTTAACAGTGTGTAAACAAATGACTGGTATTTAATTGAATTGTTAGTTATACATAGCAATACTTGAAACCATCTAACATTAAATTACTCTTGAAGGGTGATATGCCATTAAACAAAGAAATCAAACCAAACCAATCATCTCACATTAACACTTTATTATATACTCATATTTACCTAATCCCTCCGCTCGGGCAGGATATGACACAAGGTCAATTTTTTTTTAAAGCAAAGTTTAACAGGTTTAAATTCAGAGTTTTCCTTCTCCTAGACTAGTTTCCTCACCAAGGCTGAAGAACCAAGTCTGTCCTACTATTTACCCATAGCTGGAGGGAGAATAATTGGATTCATACCTTTTCCAAGGGTATTAGTGCTACGTGAAATGCAATCAGTCTCGTCCAGAATTTGAACTCATGTCGCCGTGTCCATTTCCTACGACGATAACCATTACACCACGGGCACCAAACACTTTATTATATAAGTTGCTCAGGTGTTCATACATTTTCGTTTGAAATTTGAAACTTCAATCTTGATACTTTTCGATTGCATATCATACTTGCTTTTGTGCCATTGTGAAAAGTGTTAGATTATTTGGTTTAATGGCATATCAAGCATTGATTAATGCTAAATCTTATACATACATCATAAATGATTTTTAAATAAACAGTTTGTCGGTAACTTTATTTTTGAACAAGTCAGAGATCATTTGTTTGCACACAATTAGAGGGGGTGTCCTCATGGTGTAATGGTTAAAGCGATGGACTGTGGAATCGTTGTATGCGAGTTCGTACTCCAGTCGCGCTATTATGTTTACTTTCGGGCAAGTACCCTTGGGAAAGGTATGAAGCCCCTTATCCTCCCAGCTATGGGTTAAATAGTACCACTACTGTTCTTACCGGACATTGGCCTAGCGGTTAGAGTGTTCGCCAATAGCCTGGGAGACCTGGGTTCGAGCCCAAAGACTCAAAAAATGATACTTGATGCCTCCTTGCTTAACATTCAGCATTATAAGGTACGGATCAAGGGTAAAGTGGAGCAATCAAGGGAAAGGAGTAGTGCCCTCCCCTACACCTTGGTGTAGTAAGCTATCGAAAAGGGAGCCTTCGGGTCACCCTCGACTATGGTCGCCTACTTTACTTACTACTGTTCTTCTAGGAGAATGGTTTTGGCATTAAATAACCTAAAAAGAGTTGATATGCCATTAAACAAAGAAAAATAAACCAAACACTACTAGATAGTTTCCAGTATCACTGTTTAACATTAGTAATTCTATATATCAAGTATTCCTCTGGTTTAATATTAATCATTTGTTTGCACCTAATTAAATAGTTTTAAGCATTGTTATTTAACATTAGTAATTCTTGGCAATATTAATTTTAAACGAGCCTGAGCTCGTTGGTTCGCACAGAATTAAATGGTTTCAAATTCTGTTATCTAACACAAATAATTCTTTAAGTATTGTTAACACAATGTTGTATCCTAACAAAAAGGTTACTGAATGAGAAATAGCCAAAACAGAGGTTGAAAATGAAATGGAAATCTTTATAGCATTAAGAAAATACAATACTTGCAGGCAGCATGAAGAAGATAACTACTGCTAGTTTTGAGTACTTAATTTGTATATTTTCACCCTTTCACAATAGTGTCGAATGTATTTATGAGGAATGGGACATTCCCATTCATGTTCATAGGTAGGATATATAACAGTATGAGGAATGGGACATTCCCGTTCATGTTCATAGGTAGGGTATATAACAGTATGAGGAATGGGACATTCCCATTCATATTCATAAGTAGGGTATATAACAGTATGAGGAATGGGACATTCCCATTCATGTTCATAGGTAGGGTATATAACACAATAAGAATTCTATTTAGGAATAATAATTGGTTTACACATAGTTGAACAGTTCCATCAATGTGTCCATTTCCTACGACGATAACCATTACACCACAGGCACATACAAAAGAGATGTCAATAAGAATGAACATGTGTAGAGAGGGAGGAAGATAGTTGGTTTGGTTGGGCTTTATGGCATATCAACCACAGCAGGTTATTTAATGCCAAATCCTCTTTATACATATATTAAATATATATATGATTTGGTTTGGTTGGGCTTTATGGCATATCAACCATAGTAGGTTATTTAATGCCAAATTCTCTTTATACATATATTAAATATATATATGATTTGGTTTGGTTAGGCTTTATGGCATATCAACCATTGTAAGTTATTTAACACCAATCCTCTTTATACATATATATCAAATACACGTGATTTGTTAACACATTTCCTTGATAATGTTTTTAAATTAGTCGTAGCTCATTCTTTTTTGTACACAGTTAGATGGTTTCAAGTATTGCAATGTATAACTAACAATTCAATTAAATATCAGTCATTTGTTTACACACTGTTAAACAATCAAACGGTCTTATTTCAAACAATTCAATTTATCATAAGTCATTCATTTGCACTCAGTTTAAATGTCAAACAGTTCTATTTGACCCATAAATAGGTGCTAACACTCCAGACCAGAGTGGACCTGTTAGCAATGCCAATGGAAGGGTACTCTACATTCCTCAAAGCTCCAGCATTTCTAGAGCCTTACCATCACATTGTTTCGTGCCATATCCTGGATACTCATTCGAGGGGCAATCTTACCTCTCTACAGAGATTCAGTTGGTGTATTCTACAGCCCCTGCTGACTAGGCTGATCAAACAGCAAGAACAGTTGCTCTGTGTGTGTGTGTGTGTGTGTTTGTATATATATATATATATCACATTATCAAATGCTGTTAGAACAGAGTTCATCTCAAATGATCTTTGCTTTTGGCAAGTCCACTAGACTGCATCCAGAGTCCCTACAGAGCTGATGTATGCAAGTTCTTGCTGGTCAGCCAAGCCTGGTGTGTGTATGTGTAGATTTATCCATAACCGGATGAAGGGAGCACAGATGGATTCATGCCTTTCCTAAGGGCACTATCACTAAGAGTAATGCAAACAGCCTTGTCCAGAAATTGAACTTGGGTCACCAATTCCATTATGACAAAAAACACATTAAAGTATTGTCACGTGGGATGACTACTATCCTCGTGTTTGAATTAACAGTAGCAAGCTGTCAAAGAATTACCGTTAAGAAAGAATGTAGGTCACAGAGGGGAGACCCACAGATGTTTATACTCTGTGACCTCACTCGGGTCTCCTGACACGGGAAGGAAGAAGGTAGAAGCCAAACGATTGGCTGGGACCCTAAAATGGAAGTGGGGACTCCTTCCCGTCAGCGGAAATAGATAGTAAGAAAGTTAGTCGTTGGACAGGGTTCGTAGCGGACAGAACCAAAGCCAAGTACTCCGGGTAGAAGAAGACAAAAAGATATCTCGGACACGAAGGAGCCATTTTCTTCAAGCCAGTGTTAAAAATAGCATAAAGTCTATTAGCCCGTAAAAGAAGAAAGATTCTCCGCGGGAACTCCATCAAAGAAAAAAGATAAGTAAACTTTGGGACCATTTTTTCTTATACCCAATTTTATATACCCTCTCTCTCTCTCTCAATTTGAAGAAAAACGAAAGACAAGAAAAGAAGAAAGACATTTATGTTCATGGACTGTTCATTTATGATGTATTTGACATGTTGAAGGTGTATATCTATGTGTAGTAAAAGATTGATACATTTTAATGTTCCCATGTGGTCTAAGTTGTTATTTGTGGCGTCTGCTACAAATTTGTTGTGTCATATTTCTTTTTCAGCTTCTATTCGCCTTATGTTATCTTGCTTAAAATTGTCCTATAAATTCCTTTAAAATATCACACGGGAAACCAGAATTGCCGACTACTATAATTAATATTATTACGTCTCAACCTAGAGGTCCATATCTTCCATTGTCTAGGGGAGGAAGACTAGCAACCTGGTGGGTGTGTGTATAGTGTGAAATTTGGAACCCCTTGCCAGCGGCGGTCAGTCTAGCCCTAAATTAATCCCCCACAAAATATGCCAGTTCTTATATGCCTGAGAAAAAAAAAACTCTGAACGAGGACTTATTCTACAAGGGATCAAGTGCCAACCTGCCCCGTCTTCACACGTGCAAAAATAAAGTCCCGTTTTGGGATTTTAAAGAATTTGCCGTCACAGTATATAGACATTTAATAAGCTTTGCTTAGTTTGGCATAAGGCCAGGTTTGGTTCGGTTTTATGCCATATCAACCATTGTATGTTATTTAATGCCAAATACATTTTTATACATATAAATAGTTATATTTCAAACAGTTCAATGTAGTATATTTTTTGTTTACACTCAGTTAAATGTCAAAAAAGCTCTATTTCAAACAATTCAGTTTAGCATAAGTACACAGTTTAGTTCTATTTGACCCATAGATAGGACCTTATCAGGTGCTGCCACTACAGGCCATAGGGGGCCAGGAAGCAATGGCAATGAAGGGGTACTCTGCATTCCCCAAAGCTCCAGCATGACTGGAACCTCACCTTCAGATTATTTAGTGTCATATCTAGGACATTTGTAGTAGTGGGGGTTACCCCTCTGCAGAGAAGCAGTCGGAGTATTCTACACCCTCCGCTGACTGGGCAAGCATAAGGCTTGAAGTATAGAGCACCTAGTGAGAATTGAATGCATCTGCAATGGTCTGCTGACCTAGCTTGTTAATAATTATCCTATGTAAGGTGTCTACAATTGGTTAAACAGAAAATTGCTAAAAAGGAAGAAAGACCTAGGAATGAAGTCATAAAAGGTTAAAAAACAAAGAAAAATAATCAAAGTGAAAGAAATTGAAAAAAAGTATAAAAATAAATAAAAGTAATTTGCTATTCATTGCTTATAATTGCCAAATAAACCTATTATTATTTTAGTGATTAACAGATTTATTTTTTAAAATTCATTTTTAATCAAATTATATTGCAGTTTTAAAGTCATTTTTTCAAGAACAAAAAGAAATAAGAGAAAAAAATTATATAATTAATGAAAGAAAATTCAGAAAAAAAAGAAAGGTGAAATGAATAGAAGAGAAAAAGAATAAAAAGAACAAAAGATGAGTGAAAGAAAAAAATTGGAATCACAAAGATTTTAGAATAATTGACTGAATCATATTTTTTTTTCTTTCTTGAATTAAAAAAAAATTTCTTTTCAATAAGAGGCAATATACTTATCTTTTGAAGAAGCCGATTTTGACTGACGTATTTTCTAACTTTTAATTAAAGCCAAAAGGCAGATGTTTTT